>OX637573.1:24112968-24619653 GCA_951800085.1 Comarum palustre
CTTTACGTTTGTACGAGTGATTGTCTTGGTAAATTTTATAGAGAATGTAACGAAGAATTTGTTGGATCATCATATCATCTTGCACAAAACATAAAAACATATGATGTCATGTCCTCTCCTGTCCAGTCAAACAAATGACACATGTTTTGAATGATTTGATTTCACATGCAAGAGAAGAGTAGAAGACTATTCAATTACACAGGGTCAAATTCCAACCAAATCATATGTTCCAACCAAAGGGGTAATTTAAAATATCAATATTGAAAGAATGGGATGATAAAGTAGTTTACTGTTTATTTTTAAAATTAATTGGCAATAGAGAGAGTAACTCAAATCTTTATAAACTCACAGACAATGTCTCATATACCTAATGTGAGATATAGATATATATATATATATATATATATATATATATATATATATATATATATATATATATATATATCAACACGCCCCGCTCGTGTGGCGAATCTTTAAGCTTGACACATGGACAACAACTTGGGTGGTCGTAGAGTTCGTGTCGCTTTTGGGCTTCACACGTGTATGTGGGTAACCAGGCTCTGATACCATGATAAAGTAGTCTAGGGTTCAACTCCAAAACCAATTGACAATGAAGAGAGTAGTTCAAACTCTTATAAGCCCACATGCAAGACCACATTTTCCCGATGTGGGATAAATATCTCAGCACGCCCCCGCACATGTGACGACCTCTTAAGTCTAACACGTGGACAACATTAGGGATGACGTGGAGTGCGTATGGCCGGTAACACAACACACGTGGACATGAGTAACCCGCTCTGATACCATGATAAAGTAATCTGGGGTTCAACTCCAAATCTAATTGGCAATGGAGATAGTAGCTCAAACCCTTATAAGCCCACAAGTAAGGTCTCATATTCCCGATGTGAGATAGATATCTCAACATGTGACACATGAAGCTTCTTCTTTTATGTGCTTTTGTTTCAATTGTTCGAGACACCAGTCCTCATCATTTCTCTTGTTTCATTGTTTGTTTGCTGGCAAGTGGTAATTGTCTAATCGACCTCAAACAGGCCTAATTAACTTTGTAATTCTTGGTTGGTGTCGGTGAAGCTCTTTTCTAGTGTTATGGAAAGGAGCAATAATGTACCATAACGCCATGTCTGAGAATGCCAAAACTGTTCGGAGTGCATTTGGATTTATCCGAACAATGAACTTAGAAGCGTGTTAACACTTTTTAGGCAGATGCAACCTTGTTCTTCGCGCTCTTTTGTTCGCCTTCTGACTGTTTCCTCAAATGACTGACGTGCGAACACTGATCAAGCCGACACTTAGGTTTTTCTCAGATCTAACCGAGGAGCGACTAAGATTTTTCTCTACTTAACGTAAAGCGGACGACTCTTACTTGAGCCGGTATGGTCAAGCAGAGCTATAAATCAGGATCGCAGTACGCTTGCTAAATGATTCTCTGACAAACAAGGATATTTGCTAGAGTTGTTACACTCCAACAATGGTTTTACGAGTATTCGCCTACGGATAGGTCTTTGTGAAGTGAGGATGGACTGTTTGCTCACGGATGAGGATTAGAGAGGTAGATGAGGGGAATGCCTACAAATAGGATTTTGATGAGGTAGATGCGGAAATACCAACGGATATGGCTTTGATGGAATAAAAAGACTAAATGAGTCTTTTTTTATATAGGTGATCCAAGGAATGCTTGGTTTGCATGATGCGAAGGTTTTGTTTGTGTATGAATTTATGTCATTTCTTCATTTGCTGTCGATCCCTTTATATACTGAATACTTATTCCTTACGGATCAAGGCGTATCAGACATCTTAATCAAAAAAGGAAGAAATCTTCTCAAAAAGATCACATAATAGATCCTAAAGCAATTTGCGAATCAAGCCACACATGTAGAGAAAGAAAATATATACAAAATATTTAGTCCAATAGGCTCATTGAAAGGCCATTCACCGAAAGTTAACATTTTGATCCCAAGCCGAGTTGTGAAATTGACAAGGGCTATAAACCCGACCTGGTGCCTTAAATTAACGTTACATCGTTACCCTTTTGTCGTTGTCTACCTTAAGCAAACAACGTTTTGTTTCCCGAAACCATTTCAGTTTCTCTAAATACCCAAACACCATTTTTATTTCTAGAAAATAACTCCATAATGGCCGAAATCCCAACCAGCGAGAATGACCTTGAAGGCAAAAAAATCTCTAATTGTTTGAAAGCCATGAAATACCCAAACCAAACCCACTTAGAGTTGGACATCAAAGCCTTCGCTGGTCTAGGTTCACTGACAAAGAAATTTTCAGATGTTCATCATTATTACCATGAATCGCGGACCATGATATTTGCTATCCACAACACAATCACTTATATCACCTCATGGCACAAACAACATGACTACCTAACCAAAATTAGAGCATGGCTATACCCCAACGAATTCATGATATAGTGGTATGAGAATCACAAAGCTATTGATCTAGAACGATGGAGCTAGCGGGAATTGCCTATGCTATCGATTTGAGCTTCAAAGGTAGTCGAAGCACCAACAAACCACCAATGATGGCCGCTGCATGCTTCTAGAATTCTTTTAGCTTCGATCTCATATTTGGGCAAATGGGCATCACTTTGATAGACATTTATACCATCACCGACTTCCCAGTAGCTAAAGAGGCTTATCAGGAGCATAACTACGTACAATTAAGCATATATCATCCACACTGTCGACCGAAGGGATTACCCTAAAAATATGACCTACAAAGAATAGGTTGAACACTTTTATTCTCAAGGAGATGAACAAAGTGGAATTGCCTTTCTAGACCTGTGGCTTCAAAATTCATAGTTTGCACATAAACTCAAAAGCTAACCTAAACCTGGGTTTGCACTGCAACTCTTCTCTTCAATGGTCATTGATTGGGTCTAGCGCAAATGGTGTTAGGATTGTTATAGCATCATTATACGATTTGTCAATTCACCAACTCAATTATGTTGATGTATCAGGCCCACTTTGGATCCTAGACCTCTGATTGCAGATCTACTTCGTTCAATTCCGAGACGATCAAGTCATAGATTTCCCAAAACATCATGTGATAGGGAGGACATTCGCTGACGCATCCTCTCTAAGATCCATAGGGTATGCCAGGTCGTTTGGATTCTAACGCTCTTATTATCAACCGTAATTATTCTAGAGAGTTGGCGAATACTATCCGGAAGGACAAACGCTATTCAATCAAGCCGTTTCTTTGATAGATCTACCCCTGCCAAAGCTCGTTGGTTGAAATATATGCACCTAACCATTTCTACTGTCAATTAGGCCTTCACCAACATGTGTCTTTCCCAATAACAGAAAGCCTAAACTGTTACAGCTCCTGGCACATAAAGAAGATAGCAAGAAAAAATGCAGGAGATCCTCGATTGAAATCCAAACTCTTAGTCTCTATCATGAATGTATGAGCGTTGGGCTTCTCTTACCGACGAATGATGTCGTTTCCAGTTATGCAAGATGGTGGGACTCTATTTATGATAGACACTGGACCAAAGAAGTTGAAGTTCTATTCAGGACCATATTCTGCAAGGCCAAGTCCATCTTATCTTCAGAGAACAAATCCATATTTGTTGGAGCTACCATCCCTCAAAAGTCTATACAAACTGAAACACCTAAAACTTAAGACTCAGAAGAAGAGGTAGCAATTCTCTAATTGCATCCAACATTTTCTTAGTATATTGAAACCACTCACTGGTTTGCTTTCTCTAGAGTGAAGAACATCATGTCTCTCCAGCCTTCGCCTCAACTTCAAAATCAAAGAAGAGGAGCAGAAAATCACTCATCAATAATTCTGATGAAGAAGAAATATATCTTCATTCGATAGGTCTCATGCATCTTTAGTAATCCAACAACACATGTCATTAGCCAAATATCACTTATTGATGCTTTTATTTCTGTAGTTATCACGCAAGAGACAAATTATAGCAATAGGCACATCAACTTCTCATTCCACAATGGATCTGACTCCTAACCTCGAGATTGGGAAGCTGAAAGGCAGATAGCTGTAGATGTCTTTATATGCCGGATCATGCTCCATCCACTGCCATTCTAATCAGTGTACTGTATCCTTCAAAAGCTGAAAGCCCTTCCAGTCCTACTGCTATTCCAACTCAAACAGTTGCAGCCACATCCCAGTCCTATAAGTAATTTACGGTCCGTTACTTTTTAGTTTACTTTAATTTTTAACTATTTGTAGTAACCGTTTTACCGTAAGGGATCACAAAGTTGACTTTTCGTTAAGTCGAGAATTTCAGAAAACTTCCTTCATGAAAGTTGTAAAGGAAGTTAATACAAATCCGTAGACATGCAATGCGTCTTAATCGAAGTTCGTATGACGAAGTTATGGTCTAAAAACGGAAAGTTACTGTTTCGAAAAAGTTACTTGGATTTTGATTTATTCACCATGAGAATTTTAAGGATTTTCAAGTATATGTATATATGTATTGCTAGCTAGCATGGATCCTATCCGGATGAAGATGGTACCATCTCCGGATTGTAGCTGGTCAGACCCTCTTCAGTGGTAGCTGATCGGAAGAACCCTCTCGGATAGAGCCGGTCAGGACCCTCTTCGGTGGTAGCTGGTTAGAAGGACCCTCCCAAATAGAGCAAGTCAATGGACCTTCTCTGATAGAGCTGTTCAATAGACCCTTTCGTGGATTAGAGCTGGTCAGTTGTTTTCTCCTGGTCATGGTGACACTATATCCCACTTTTTAATTATGAATTTGAGCCAAGGGAATTGTTATGCATTTATTTTAATCGTTATCTAATACACTACCAAGATCAGTACTTTAGCCGACGAATTTTCGTCGCTTAAATTCTGGACTTTAGCAGACGAAATTTAATAAAATTTCATCGGCTATATCTATTATTTTTATTTTATTTATTTAACTTTAGCCGACAAATTTTATTAAAATTCGTCGGCAATAGTTATTTTTATTTTTTATTTTTTATTTAACTTTAGCTGACGAATTTTATTTTATTTTTTTATTTAACTTTAGCTGACGAATTTTATTAAAATTCATCGGCTATAATTATTTTTTAACTTTAACCGACGAATTACCTTAAAATTCTTCGGCTATAGTTATTTTACTTTATTTTTTAATTTTTTTTATTTCTTGTATTTTTGATTAATTTTTTTTCTTTTTCATTTTTATACCGGTGATGGAGGAGGAGGAGAGAGGAGGGGAGGAGGAGAATAAGCTAGGAGAGGGAGAGGACGAGGAGGAGGAGGAGAAAATTGAAAGATATAGAAAATTTTAAACTTTAGCCGACGAAATACCCTAATTTCATCGGCTAAAATTTTTAATTTTTAATTAACTTTAGCCGACGAATTTTAATAAATTTCGTCGGCTATAGTTATTTATTTATTTTATTTATTTATTTAACTTTAGCCGACAAATTACCCTAATTTCGATAGCTAAAACCGTAAACCCTATACGAAGAAGCTTCAAACGAAAAAAAGTCATGAAATAAAATATGACCGGAATGGTGAAATACATTTATGGTTGAAAAATCACGTAATTCCGGTAAAGTCTCGGTGCCGATAGTTGCGGTTAACGCAATTTTCCATTCTTTGTCCCTAGAGGTAGCCCAATCTCCGGTTGTTATTTTTCATAAAATAACCATACTACTGGTTGCGTTTCATTGATTTGAAACTATTTTCAGTTGAAGGTCCGGGCAAAATACGTAATTTAGACGGGCAAATGTTTGTTTTCGTGTGTTAAGGGGTTTGACTTACGAGATTGACCGTAAGGATCGAGCCCTTAACGTTGTCGGATCAAGTTGATTTTTTTTTCTATAGACATATTTTGACATAATGATCACAACCGACGGTCAGATTTTTGTTTCTCAACTTTGATCATCGGAATCAAAACATGCCTACTAATGTTGTATAATTTGTTTACTAAGCTTTAAGTAAATGTTCTGTTTCAAAAACAAACTCTACGTAGAAACTTCAAACTCAAAAAAGTCATTAAATAAGATATGACCGGAATGGTGAATTACGTATTCGGTTGACAAATCACGTAATTCTGATAAAGTATCGGTGCCGATAGTTAGGGGTGGCCATACGAAACCGAAAACCGAAAAAAACCGAACCGAAACCGAACCGAAAACCGAAAAAAACCGAACCGAAGACAAACCGAACCGAAAAACAAAAACCGGACCGAACCGAGTATGTATGGTCCGGTTTGTGGTTTGGGGTCCGTAGAAACTGGACCGGACCGAAAAACCGGAAAAAATAAATAAATAAATAAATAAACTTATGAATTAAAATGACTTTAATTATGTAGTAGGAAGGAAAAAGACTTTAATTATGGAAGAAAAATCATCAAAAATCTTGTAATATAAGATGTGTTAGGAATGGTGAAATACGGCTATGGTTTAAAAATCATGTAATTCGGGCAATGTCTCGGTGCTGATAGTAGCGGTCAACCCTATTTACAATTATTATTTCATTTGAGGAGCCCTATCGTCGGAAAGTAAATGTCCCAAAAATTTTATATGGGCGGTTGCGTCTCATCTACGTGAGTGTTTTTCGTGTAGAAGGTTTGACAAAAATACGTAATATAGAGGTAGATATGAGTGTTTTCGTGTGATAACTGACGATGGATCAGGGTTGACCGTTTCGATCGAGGCCTTAAGTTTGTCGGATCTAGTTGAATTTTTTTCCACAGACATCTTTCGTCATAATGATCATATCTGACGGTCGAATTTTAATTTTTGACTTTTAGTCATCGGAATCACAATATGCATACTAATGTTGTATAACTTGTTTGTTAGGTTTTAAGCAAATGCACAACTTTATGAACCAACTCTACATAGAAGCAAAATTATCAAAAAACTCGTGAAATAAGATGTGTTCGGAATGATGAAATACAGCTCTGGTTAAAAATCACGTAATTAGGGTAGCGTCTCGGTGCCGATTGTAGCGGTCAACCCTATTTACCTTTATTATTCCCTAGGGGGAGCCCTATCGTTGGAAGGTAAATGTCCCAAAATTTTTATATGGGCGGTTGCGTCTCATCTACGTGAGTGTTTTTCGTGTAGAAGGTTTGACAAAAATACGTAATATAGAGGTAGATGTGAGTGTTTCCGTGTGATAAGTGACGATGGATCAGGGTTGACCGTTTCGATCGAGCCCTTAACTTTGTCGGATCCAGTTGAATTTTTTTCCACATACATCTTTCGTCATAATGATCAGATCTAACGGTCGAATTTTAATTTTTGACTTTTAATCATCGGAATCACAATATGCATACTAATGTTGTATAACTTGTTTATTAGGTTTTAAGCAAATGCACAACTTTATGAACTAACTCTACATAGAAGCAAAATTATCAAAAAACTCGTGAAATAAGATGTGTTTGGAATGATGAAATACAGCTCTGGTTAAAAAATCACGTAATTAGGGTAGCATCTCGGTGCCGATTGTAGCGGTCAACCCTATTTACCTTTATTATTCCCTAGGGGGAGCCCTATCGTTGGAAGGTAAATGTCCCAAAATTTTTATATGGGCGGTTGCGTCTCATCTACGTGAGTGTTTTTTGTGTAGAAGGTTTGACAAAAATACGTAATATAGAGGTAGATATGAGTGTTTCCGTGTGATAAGTGACGATGGATCAGGGTTGACCGTTTCGATCGAGCCCTTAACTTTGTCGGATCCAGTTGAATTTTTTTCCACGGACATCTTTTGTCATAATGATCATATCTGACGGTCGAATTTTAATTTTTGACTTTTAGTCATCGGAATCACAATATGCATACTAATGTTGTATAATTTGTTTAGTAGTTTGTAAATAAATGTGCAACTTTGTGAACCATAATTATTTTTCACTATAATCATAATAAGAAAAAAAAATTATCAATTTGAAAAAAAAAACCGAACCGCACCGAACCGTAGGTGTGGTTTGGTTTGCGGTTTGGCCTCTTGAATAGTAAAAAACCGAACCGGACCGAAATATAACATTGGTTTGGTTCGCGGTTTGGGGTATAAACCGAACCTTAGTGGACCAGAGCCAGCCCTACCGATAGTTGCGGTCAATACAATTTAGGGGTTTGACTTACGGGATTGACCATCCAGATGAAACCCTTAAATTTATCTGATCAAGTTGAAATTTTTACCATAGACATATTTCAACATATTGATGATATCTGACGGTCGTATTTTTGTTTGTGAATTTTTATAACTGGAATCACAACATGCCTACTATTTACCATTATTTATCCATATGGAGAGCCCTATCATCGAGGGGTAAATGTCTCAAAATTTTTAGAGGAACAGTTGCGTCTCATCATGTTGAGAGTTTGTTGTGTTGAAGGTTCGACCAAAATATCTAATATAGGTGTAGATATGGGCATTTTCGTGTGTTAAGTATTTAGAAAAACGTCATTTTGAAGCCTTAAACGAACTCGGATGGCCAAAAAAGCCTATATGTCATAGCATTAGTAATGAGTTTGACTCGTAGGGCCGTTCCGCTTCCAAATTGGTATCACAATAGTCAATCGGACACCAAAATATCTGTAGTGCAATTTTGTAACTAAAAGGTACTTTAGCCGACAAAATACCCTAATTTCGTCGGCTAAAGTTCACAGACTATAGCCGAAGAAAAGGTTACTTTAGCTGACGAAAAAAATTTGAGTCGGCTAAAATTCCATTATAGCCGACGAAAAAATTAGTATAGCAGACAAAAAACATTTTGTCGGCCTATTTTTGGTTATTTCGTCGGGTAAAGTCTTTTTTCGGCTAAAGTATTTTTATGCTGTAAATAAGCTAAGCAGATACACAAGTAATCCTGGAGCTATGCATTGGCAAGTAATTATGAGGGTACTCAAGTATTTAAGGTCACTCAAGATTAAGTGCTTCAATATACCAATTATCCAGTTGTCCTAGAATGATACAGTGATGCAAATTGGATTTCTGACATGAAAGACTCAAAGTCCACTAGTGGTTATATGTTCACACTGGGAGGTGAGTAGTGTCCTGAAAATCCTCTAAATAGACGATCATAACCAAATCCACGATGGAGTCTGAGTTTGTCGCATTAGACAAATGTGGAGAAGATGCAGAATGGCTACGCCAATTCATAGAGAATGTTCCAAGATGGACAAAACCTGTGCGTGCAATATGCATACATTATTATAGTCAATCAGCAATTGGCAAGGCACAGAGCGCGATGTATAATGGTAAGTCAAGACATATTCGTCGAATACATAATACCATTAAACAACTACACTCTATTGGAGTTTTCTCTTTTGATTATGTGGGGTGAAAGGATAATATTGCGGATCCTCTAACCAATGGGTTAAACAGAGAGTTAGTTGATAAATAATCGAGGGGAATGAGACTAAAGCCCATGAATTAAAAATCTTTATAGTGGATACCTAACCGAGTTGACTAGAGATTCCAAAATCTAGGTTCAAAAGGGACCACCAAATTGTAGACCATGTCGGATCACTAAGGATATTTTTCTCATGTTCATTCCTATGATGAAAACAATAATGACCGTAAGGAGTGAGGTTAAGCGACAACTTTTAATGTTTCTTATACGTTGAAATTCCGAGCGGAGTAATGCGGGTTAGCCTTAATTAAGAAATCACCTATGTAAGAAAAAAGTGAGGCCGTTTCTAAGGGAATTGTTTAGAGAAAAATTCTTGTCAAACTCTTACAGAACTAGTCGCGTGTCTATGGCCAAAAATTACACAAAAGTGAGAACTATATGTACCAGAAAGACTCATGTGTGTGGTATGTTATCATTAACACAAATGAAAAACAATTCAAAGACATCGTGTCTACTGTCTAGTTAGTAAAGTCATCATACTTTCATGAGGGAAGGTTCAAAGGGTAAAACTTTTTTATCCTAAGCAGGTTTCAACCGTAAAAATCTATCACCAAGTCTATCGAGTCTTTGGTCGCCTATTTCATTCATATGGAGAATTGTTTGAAAAATGATGTAAATAAAATATAGTATATAATCTTTCTTTAGATGGTTATGGGTGAATGAGAATAGTCACCAAAGTAATGCATAAAACGGTTAAGCTTTCACCTTCTATGACTCTTTGGTATGTAACAACATCAAATTCAATAAGAATAGAGGGTAAAACCTACATATCCTAAGCAGGTTTCAACCGTAGAAATCTATCACCAAGTCTATCGAGTCTTTGGTCGCCTATTTCATTCATGTGAGAAATTGTTGGAAAAATGATGTAAATAAATCATAGTATATAATCATTTTTGGATGATTATGGGTGAATGAGAATATTCACCAAAGTAATGCATGAAACGGTTAATCTATCATCTTCCATGACTCTTTGGTTTGTAACAACATCAAATTCAATAGCGCATGGTAGTGGAAAGTTGTAACCTATTCATGACATTCACGTTTGTTCGCAATCCTCCTTGTATAAATATGTGACTCATTCCCTCATTCTAAACACACCAACTCAAAAAGCATCTCCTCCTCACTTGAGCTCTCTTTCTCCCTCTTTGAGTTGTTTTCTGGTGATAGAAGAAAGTACTTCAAGTTCGTCTAGTGTTCTTAGTAGCAATGCAACTTCAAAGAACAAGCGGTCGTTGTATCCTGAAAGACAAGTACTAACAAGCATTTGCACCGTAGATGAGGCATAATCTGTCTTAAAAAAGAGCTAAAATTTGTTTAGTCCCTGTACTTTTAGCTTGTCATTCATTTAGTTCATGTTGTTTTATTTTCATCTAATTAGTCCTTCACCTTCAAATTTTCAATCCAATCCATCCATCCATTTCACTCATTCCATCGTTGTTTAATAATGTGGTTGTTAGTCCAATGATATGGCCACCAAACCCTCCCATCTCAGATCCACGTGGTGGATTTTTTTGGCAAAATGACATAACTACCCCAGTAACTATAACACTATTTGTATCTAATCCCCCCCAAATAAACGTAAAATCTCAAATCTCAGACTTTCTCTTCTTCTCAAACCTTACCCGAAACCCAAACCCAATTGAAATTGGAAGAGAACCTCGTTCAGTTTCCATAAATGAGCCTGTAATCCGACACCGTAATTCGATCTCGCGATAACCTATTTAGTTTCAAATCTCATTTGAATTCAATCTGGGCATGCACCATTAACAATGATGGAGCGGCGAATTGATGTTTGGGTTCCTCGAGAAGAAGGGAATAAGAAGATAGAGGCAATCCCACCACATGGTGAGTGTTAATCGAAATTTGGTTTGGGTTTCCAAATCTAGAGTTTTTGGGTATCAATATATTTGGGGGTTTCAAAATTTATATTTGATTTACGTGTTGTAATGGTTGTTGTTGGATTTAAAGGTTATGGTTTGAATTAGCAATGGTTTCAATTACTAAAAGTTGTCATTGAAATGTTTAGAGTATGATTGTAAGTTATTGCTAGTGTGGGGTTTAATATTGTTTAGGCTCTGTATTGGTAATGTTGTCTGCTTATACCAATTCATTTGTCTCTTTCTTCTTTGCCGTGTACCTCTTTGTGGAGGCAAGGAATTAGTGATAAATGATGATCAAGAAGATGTTCCTACATAACATAATATTGCATTTCTAGTTGATCCAAAAGAAAAAGGAAAGAAGAAGGTGTTGGATTTCGGTTTTCCGGTTAAGAAGATTAAAAAATCGGGTTGGTATGGGTACAATAAACAAGGTTCAAATTCTGGGCAAGGTTCAAGTGGTGTTAGAAGTGGGATAAATGATGTTGACATAGGTAGAAGGGATGACTATATTCATGAGCTAGGTTCAAATGGCGGGCTGCAACAACAGCTTGAAGATGCAGATAGTGAGGACTCATATAGCCAAGATTCTGATTACGAGCCTCTACCAGACAATGATGACTATGACAAGTACGGCGATGATGCTGATGACTATATTATGGATGAAACCGAGGAAGAAAAAGTGTAACACAGAAGGTTTCTTGTCAATGCACATTTTAGACCAATTGCTGAAGCAAATCAACAATTGGTAGATGATGATTTTTTCGACAATGAGGACATGTTTGGAGGAGGAGATAGTGACGAAGAACCTCCCAGCTACATTATAAACTTTGATGGTGAGAGGGAACATCAAAGGTTATACTTCAACCCCAAAACTGGCATGCTTAGACCTAGATTTCAGTTGAATATGATGTTGGGAGTATAGAGATATTAAGGGATGCACTCAGAGAGATGGCTATACAAAGAGGCTGGGTGTATCAATATGTGAACAATGACAAGATCAGACTCAGGGCCATATGCAAACACGACGGTTGCCTTTTTCATTTGTTCGCTTCTAAAATGCAACATGAGGATACTATAAAGATTAAGAAATGGATTCCAAAACGCAGCTGCACTTGAATATACAACAATAGCATGGTGAGGCGGAGATTGATAGTGAAGAGGTTCAAGGAAAGGATCGCAGATAATCCAAATTAGGCTCCAGGTAATATTATACTGTTTTTAGGTCATTTTATTATGACAAGTTTGCTTTTAAACCATAGCAAAATCATGACATTTGTTTTTCCCTTTTCACAGAATCATTAGCGACGACAATTTCAAAAGAAATTAGGGCAAAAGTTTCAACACAAATGGCTTACAAGGTCAAAGTAGCTGCTTGTTTAGAGATTGAGGGTTCCATAAAAGATCAATTTCAAAGGTTGAAAGACTATAGGAATGAGTTGAAGAGGGTTGATCTTGAAACTACAATAGATATAAGGTGTGATTTTAGCAACCCCAATAAGGATGCGGTTTTTAAAAGGATATATATCTGTTTGGGAGCATTGAAGAATGGAATGAAGTCCGGTTGTAGAAGTGTGATAGGATTAGATGGTGCATTCTTAAAGAGTTGTTTTCGAGGGCAGCTTTTGAATGCTGTTAGTGTGGATGCAAACAACTGTAGTTGGGCTATAGCCTATGCCATGGTTAAAAATGAGAGTAAGGACTCTTGGATATGGTTTGTCACATCCCGAGACTATTTCTGGCCCCGAGACACGACGGTAACCGCCGTGATCCCGGTCTAATGAATAACCAATACGTCATCTGACGTATTGACTACCCACTAGGCCGAAACCACAAGGCTAATATAAATAAAATGACATAATTAGGAGGAGCAGATGAATAAATAAATAAAGGAGTATACAAGTGCGGAAGGTAGCGTACAAGACTCAGACTACAAGATACATGAAAAGTCTAAGTCAATAAATATACAACATGGGCCAACGAGCCAAATACATGTGGATAAAAGCTCGAAAGTTCAGAGTGCGCCAAATGCGTCCAAACCAACAGTCACGGAGATCGAAAAGCTCCTCAAGGATGATCCCAAAATACAGATGCTGAACAGCACGCGCTGCCAAGCCCCTAGTCACCGAGCCATCTCTTCTAAAGCAAGTCTACCAGATACCTGCAAAGTAGGGGTGAGCACTCGTCCTCGCTAACCCAAAAGGGGCCGAACCCAACCAAGATAGGGTTTGAAAAAAGGTGTAGTTCTCATAAATAGATACTACATATAGCTTTCATCGGTGATTAAACAGTTCATAAAACATGCAACAACCAAAAACTGTATTTGGTTTCCATAGGCAGATTTAAATAAATTCTTTTTCCCATGTGCCAATGCTAACATCAATAAGACTGAGCGCTCAAAGTAACAATCAGCCTGCAGGGCTTCACGGATCTGGGTGGCCGAATCCTGAGTTTGTCTTCACAGCAAACCGGGGCCAACTACCTATGCGCTTGAAAACGCGTAGTAGCGTGAGTGTCCATTTACAGCTAATGCCCAACAGATCACTCATAACAACACCGCATTTACGACTCGCATAACTTTGTACGAGACGAGCGTAAGCGGGAAAAATAAAATAAACAGGGCATTGCCCCTCCGGAGGTTCACGGTCATCGACACCGTGGGAAAACATAGGCTAAACACTAGGTCCCGTCACTCTCAGGCCAAGTACCGGAAATCAGGACAACGATACTACTTTTTGATCTGAAATATCACATGTGTCTAGCCTCGGTTTTCTAAACATTTTATGAAGCGATAAAGTAAGAAAACATATATCACGAGGCATCGACTATGCACAATCAAACATCATGCCATATAACTTTTATATCATAGATCACTACACAAGTTAAAATGCCACTAACCCGGAAGTTACGGCTCACCCTAGCGGGCGACTCATCCTACCTGTTATGACGAAGCCGAAATCCTCGTGCTCCAATCCTCAGTCCTTAAGCTCTGAGTGTAGGCGAAATCCTGAATCCGTCACAAGAGAAGTCAACGACTAAACGAGTCGAAAGTAAAAACGTAACGGTCATTCTATGGTCACTTTCCTAGTTTGACCAGGAAATGTCAAAGGTTGACCTTAGGGTTGACCAAGTCATTCCTGGGTTGACCAAGGAATTGACCAAGTCCACTGAGTTGGTCAAAGTTGACCAAAACTCGGTAAACTCGATAAAATTTCTGTTTATGTTCTTCGACAATAGAGTCTAACTATTTGATGTCTCGATTCTCGAACTGGGCGAGAATCGGGATTATTACTCATTCGGTACTTACGTCTTTCCGTCGCCTGTTTAATTTTTAAAACCTTTAAACCATTTAGCCGTAGCAATAAAATGTAAAAATTGGTTTTCTACGGTAAAAGTCAAAAGTCAACCATGAATAGTGAAAGTCAACGATCAACCATAAATAGTAAAAGTCAATGGTCGCTAGTCAAAGTCAACTGATGAATAGTGAAAGACAACCAATCAAACTGTAAATAGTAAAAGTCAACTGGTAAATAGTGAAAGTCAACCAGTCAAACTATAAATAGTAAAAGTCAACCGGTCAAACTGTAAATAGTAAAAGTCATCTGGTAAATAGTAAAAGTCAACCGGTCAAACTATAAATAGTAAAAGTCAACCGGTAAATAGTAAACGTCAATCGGTCAAACTGTAAATAGTAAAAACAGTGAAAATGGCAGGTTGTAATATTGAAAACTGACAGGGGCATTTTGGTCAATTCATCTCACGATAAAACTGTAAAAATGTAATCTACCGTGGTAAAAGGGTTTTTACCCCTCTATTTACCGATCGACTGGTTCGACGGAAAACGAAGCTTTTCCGGCCAAACTAGTCCCCAACACCTGCAAAAACAACTTCTAGACTATCCCAACAACACATCAAGCTAAAAATCAAGAGAAAAGGTGGAGAATTTATCCTCGAAGCATTTTCTTGGGTTTTCCGGCGGAGCTCCGCCCGGCTCCTCTTTCCTCCTCCTCTCTTTTGGGCAGCTCCTGGTGGCGCCTGGGAGCTTCCTTGCTCCTCAGAGGGTCTGGTTTGGTTCGACCCCGAGTGCATAGTGATTCGCTTCGGTTCTTCCTCGACTGGGCGGCGCTGGCGCAGCTAAGGGTCAGGGCTAAGTCACCGAGGCTGTGCGACCTCGATGGTGGCGGCGGTGAGGGCAGACGCGTGCCTGGTGGTGGAGCAACTGGTTCGAATGTGGCTGCTCGAAGAGAGAGGGAGGTCGAGCAGAAAAGGAAAGAAGGAGAAGGGAAGAAAGAGAAAGAGGAAAGGAAGAAAAGGAAAGAAGAAAAAGTGGAAAGAGATAAGGGAGAGAGAGAAAGAAAGGTTTTTATAAAACCTTTTAACGGTCACGATTCGTCGAACGAATCCAACAGCTACGATCTCTTCAGACTTTTAAAATAACAAAAACTCGAAAACGTTTTCTGTAAAACACACATTGAAAATAAATAGTCAAATCACGTCCGTAAAACTGGACAAATACGTAGAGTGTCGGATAAACATTCCGTAAATACTCATACGTAAGTGGCGACGTTCGCTCTAACATTAAAATTTTATAGTGCATTCTCGACGTACCGAAAAGAAGTCGTAAATAAACCCTAGATATGTCGGAAAATTAATAAAATTATTCGGAGTCTCACATGGTTTCTTGAACTTTTGTGCAAGGATTTAGACATCAAGGAGGATGGTGCGGGATGGGTTTTCATAAGTGACAAGCAGAAAGGTCTCATTCCTGCATTTGAAGTGTTAGTCCCAAGGGCACATATTAGGTTTTGTATGAGACATATGTGGACCAACTTTACGAAACTATTTCCGGAAAAAGTTATGAAGGATCAAATGTGGAAGTGCTAAGGATACTACAATGCCTTATTATCTTGCAGACATGGAGGAGATGTACGCTCTTGATAAGAATACCTATGACTGGATGACACGTAAGTAAATCTCTATCTTCTTGATTTTTGTACTTATAGATTGAACTATATCGTTTAACTAAAATTCTGGTTTTGCAGATAAGGATAGACCTCCAAGACACTGGTGTAGGGTTTTTTTTCAACACAACAAGCAATTGTGACATTATGGACAACAATATATGTGAGAGCTTCAATTCTATTCTTGTTGATGCTAGAAAGAAGCCACCTATCACCATGTTTGAAGAAATAAGGTGGAAGCTTATGAAAAGGATTCAAATAAGAAGAGATAAGATGGACAAGTATGAAGTCATTATCTGCCCAAAACCAAGAGACATTTTAGAAAAGAACAAGATCACTCTTGCAATGGTGGTGATCAATTTGAGGTTGAGAATATAGAAGGAACGAAGAATGTTGTCAACCTAAGGCTTAGAACATGTAGTTGCAGGAGATGAGATCTGACTAGAATCTCATGCAAGCGTGCAATTGCAGCCATCTACTTCAGGAGGCAAAAGCTAGAGGATTTTGTTGCTGATTGTTATTTGAAGAAAACGTACATGGCTATATATAGCAACTTCATCTAACCTGTTAACAGTATGGACATGTGGTCAAGGTGTGTGGAAGCACCAATCTTACCTCCTGCATATTCAAGGATGCCTGGTAGGCCGAAGACAAACAAAAGGATTAAGGATGCATATGAAAAGACTCAACCTACGGAAGGTACTTTAGGAAGGCATCAAAGATCCCTTAAATGTGGCAATTGTGGTGTAGTATGGCATAATTCGACAACATGCCATAGACATTTGCCTCCAAAAGAGAAAAATAAGAAGACCAACAAAATTGGAGGACAAGCGAACAATAAGAGAAAGGTTAACAATCAAGGAGGACAAGTTTCTGACCAGGTATTTATTTCCGAGTACCTTTTTTTAAAACTCTCTTAAATTGATGTGCACCTGCTTAGTGTTTATCAAAACAGTAGTGCTACTTAGTGCGTTTATTATACTTGTTGCAGCCAAAGAAAGCAAAGTCAGCTTTTATGACCCTAGATGTTCTGAGAAAAAAAGCAAAGAAGAGAGCTGAGGATCAAAACGCCAATCTTCAGCCTTATTGTCCATTAAAATGATGATCCTAAAATATTGAAATTTATATGCTTTCTTCTATTATAGCTTTATGACTTTCAGTGTTTTTAATGGTTTAGAACAAGTATGTTGTTGGCAAAGCTGCAAAGCTAGCAGCAAATAGGCCTGCCTCATCCACAGCAAGGCCAACAAGCTTAGTGCCAACACAAAGTGCAGCACCAAGAACCAGACCGACAACTTCAAGGCCATCCCAAACTTCAGCTGCCTCAATTTTAAGGCTATCCCAAAGTGCCAGAACATCAAGTTCAAGGCCAAGCCAACGTCAATCTTCTATAAGAGCATCTCAGACAATCAAAGATATGTCAGTTAAATGAGATGAGAAGTAGTAGCAATAGTATTTACATCCTTTTTGTGCAACTAGGTGCTATGCACTTTAGTTGCTAGCTCTAATATTTTGTTAAGATTCTTAGAGCTAAATTCCAAACATGTCGTTATAGTTTATGATGAATGTAATGATTCGGTGGTCGTTTTGTTAACCTACACTTTATTGAAAATATTTCTGCTTATATTCTATTATGAATGAGACAGTATTAGAGTTGTGGATTATGATGTTTATGTAAGTGTTGATCTTGTGTTTTATATGATGATGATGAAATGCGAATTTTGAAGTGTTGATATTGGAGAGTTGTGAGTGTTAATTTGATGTTTATATATAGTTTTTGATGAATAAGTGGGGAAAACGAAACAAGGGCATATAAATCAGTTAGAACAATTTTGAGCTGACTTGGAATATAACGTGGCAGTTCTTAACGACCACGTCTGGAATAAAACAGAGCAAATGGATGGAAATACCTTTTGAACGAAAAATAAGGACTTCAAGGACCATACAGATTAAAATAAAACCATATGGACTAAACAAATTACTACCTCAAACTACAAGGATTATATAATAGTTAGTCTTAAGAAAAATGTGTAAGACACACGACTCGACTTCAATATTTTTCTAACCTCCTAAATCTGAGTTGGTAACTTTAGTGTTCATTATGTTGTTGATTTTAGATTTATAATTAAAATAATTATAAATTAAATTTGTTTTATTATATATTTACAATATCTAATCTATTTTTCTAACATTTACTGCTCTTTTTAAACCCAAAAATACATTATCATGATGTGGTATTACATCTTGGCATAGGTGACGTTACCTAAAGGGCAGGCAAGGTTTCTGACCTGTGTGTTCAAGCAGACCTGTGTTTACATTTCAAAGGAAAATGCTTTTGTACCATTGTTGTCAGAACTTGAATACACAGTAATAGTAGTCAACTTCATAATGACATCTCAACGTTATACCCGTCACCCGAGTCCCAGCCATATCTTTCAACCACACATGATTTGCTTCCATTGAAAAGAAGTCTGTGTGGGCATGCATGCATGCACACAATAGAGTTGACATATTGTTGAGAAACTGAGAATTGACATATTGTTGATGACAGAAGTCAGAACCATTTTGTGGCTGCAGATCATGTGAGAAGATTAAACTAAAAACCTATGACAATGAAATGCGAAGGAAAAAATGTCTAGATTTCGTTGACATATATCGTAGAGATATTTACGAAAGAATTTTTTCAATGCTGCACTAAACTAGGGCGTTTGTTGAAGAGGTTTAATGATTAGCTGCTTTCCTGGGTTTAGATAAGTTGACCAAATGAGCGAGGGGAGAAATGGGTGTGCTTTTTCCCTTGCTACTTTGGCAGCATTTAACGAGCTCTTAATAATGTTTCTTTCCTCAACTAGCTGCTGTGTTGGCACGCTTGACAATTCCAAAATCCCTTCCTCTGTTCATCCTTCCTTTCATTGCCCATGCCCTTGCAACTTGCAAGTTGCAAGCTAGACTACCTGTGGTTTACAAATGTCTTCAGCAGTGGCTGACAATTCCAAAGTGAAGATGAGGGCAAGAGTTGCCCATAGTTATACTGGAGCATGAGGAGGAGGCGGATGATTTGGAGGTGGACAGTTAAGGGACTTGTATTAGTCATAACCGGGAGGATGATTTCATTTTTCTTGTGTCTGATTCATGGTTAGCATTGCTTCTCTGAAAGACAAAAACTAAAAAATACTTTCATTGCTTGAACTGACCTTGGGTCAAATCCAGTTATCATCATAACATGAGATCTCTGGTAAGCTTGATCCCCCATTATTTGCAACAATGCTCGACAAGCTTTCGCAGTACACGCCTCATGAACCGGGAGGGCGGCAACCATGTTTGTCTTGCCCATTTGGATACATCCTTATAGTTACGAATGATTCATCCACTTTTATGTTATATTTTATTCTCTCCTCTCCAACACTCTCTCTCATGTGCAACTTAACTTTTAGATCTGCGCGTGAAATAGATTAACAAACTGAACCCGGACCTCATGATAATCAGAACCAGATCAAACTCTAAATAACCAGACCAGGGTCATGACCCCTAAAAGAACGCACCCGCGCAGACAGGAGACACAACTGGAAAGAGACTCGCTCTGATACTTAGTCAAACAACGACAAGCGTGGTCTGTGGATCATCCTTATATCAATATATTTCCAAGTTGATCACCTGTAAGGTGTTAAGTTTTAACCACAAAATGTCTCGATACAATTAGGAATGATCCATCCAATTTTATGTTATATTTTATTTGTCATTTTTCTGATATGAAATATCTTCTCTCCAACATGATTCAACTGTTTCAAAAGTGTACGATGTGCAAGTTAGAGAAAGTTATGACTTGTTCAACATGGATTGCATGTTCCATTTCTATGCCACAACCTTTTGCTTCTTGAAAATCAACTACCTTGGTTTGTTCTCGAAACATTATATAGCCTGATCCTTGACCATTATATAGCATGGTACTAGCCTCCCCCTCTATTCTCATCCTTGACGCCTTCAAGCATTTACCCTCACTGAAGTATTGTCAATCCTATAGACGTCATCTTCTCCAAAGCCAGCATCCTCATAAACAGCATTGGCGAGGTCATTACTACGCTAACATTATGCACATACTCGATCTTATGAGAGATTCAATAGTTGTCCCAATACAGATCATGAACCAGGCAGTGAAGAGAGAACAACAAGCCATCCTCGACCCAGATGTACATGAAATGCACACTGCAACTGCTCTATCAAAGGCAGGCATAACATTCCAAGGCTTCAAAACAGAAAAAAAAAAAAAAAAAAAAAAGCAAAATGGACATACAATTCGAAGATGGCTGGCTCATCTGCAATGGAGTACTTAAGATTCCGCAGCTGAACATCGGAATGCTATCCGAATCATTGTTCAGGAACCTCATAGCTTTTGGGCAATGCTACAGTGTTATTTCGAATGAAATAACATCTTGCGCCGTCTTTATGGATAAACTCATCTCTACCCAAGAAGATATGGAATTACTTTGTAAGGCAAAAGTAATATGTAACTGGCTGAGCGATGAAGAGGGTTGCAAGTTCTTCAACAACCTTTACAATGGCATCCCACACACCAAGTTCTACTATGGTCCTCTCTGCAAGAACGTGCAGAAAAGTTGCGAAATAAATTGGTATACATATGTGACTTCATTCAAGACTCAAAAGCTTTCTAATCCATGGGCGGTGATTGCTTTTTGCATTGCTCTTATCCTTCACGTTCTCCAGGTATGGAACATCACAAATAGCCTCCGAACCTTCAGAAGGCAAACAATGGTTTTTGACATCTTCCGATCGAGTTGAACTTAATTTCGCAATGTATTTTGGTCATTACATTTGTTTATATTGATTCCTAAATTAGCTCTCTTATATAAATACGAAAATTATTCAGTGCACCGGTGGTGCACGTGACTTGCTAATCTCACACCGTCTGATTACCACTACCAGGATAAGTATCATAGCCGACGAAACATTTTCGTCGGCCTGTTCATCAGATTCGTCGGCTAAGGTCATAGCCGATGACGTGTCGTCGGCTAAGAAGTCGTCGGCCATAACTCGTCGGTTGAAGTTATAGCCGACGAAATAAAATCCGTCGTCGGCTAAGTTTACCACTTAACCGACGACATAATATAAAAAAATTCGTCGGCCAAAGTCTGACTTTAGCCGACGAAATATCAATATTTCGTCGGTTTATAGGTATGACTTTGGCCGATGAAATATTAATATTTTGTCGGCCAATGTAAAATACTTTAGCCGACGAATGAACTATATTTCGTCGGCTAAATATTTTAAAAAATAAAAATTAAATGGAGAAAAACCGACGAAATATTGTAGACTTCGTCGGCTTAAAAAGTACTATAGCCGACGAAATTTACCATATTTCGTCGGCTAAACGTTGTGGGAAAAAAAAAGAAAAACTACTATAGTCGACGAAATATGATAAATTTCGTCGGCTATAGTACTTTTTATACTAAAAAAATTACAAAATTTATAAATTACCATCCAAGCAAGCTGCAAATTACACAAACAAATTTCATAACCAACAACAAACACCATCAAGAGTAACATAAACATTTTGCATTAAATTTTGAATTTATAAATTGTTCATAAACCTAAAAAAGTAAATAAATAATTGTTCATAAACCTAAAAAACTAAATAAAGTCGATATCGTCTAAATCAATATCTGCGCCAGGATGAGGTTGCTGGGGAGGTTGCGGCGGTTGAGGTAAGGGAATAGGCGTGGGCATGGGCGGAAGCGGAAGTCTCTGAAGCTGTGCAGCTGAAAAATCTTGCATGTACTGGAACATCTGCTGCTGCTGTGCCTGCTGGGTGGCATATACTGCTGCATTATACTCCTGTAAAACGGCAGTATATGCTGTCTGGGCGGCTTGCTGTTCCTGTAACATCTGAACTTCCGCCTCAAGCTGAGTCGTTCTGCTGCTGGTCGAGGCTTCTTTTTTTTTTTTTCTGAAATCCGGGAGTGGTCTTCAGTACCCCTTGCCCTTCTTTCCTAGACCCTGACAGTAGAAGTTATTTCCTCGTGGTGGGAATGCTGTGCCCATGATCCTCACCCCAACGCTGAGATCCGAAGTGTCGATCCGAGACATGGCTTCGGACATGTCTTCCTCTTGCTTGTCAGGCCATGTCTCCCTGACTATAGCAGCCATCACCTCGTCACTAGCCTGCCTCACCCTCGCCTAATTTGATAGGAAAAAATAATTAATTAACATTTTAAAATATATATATATATATATATATATATAATTTACTAAATTATAAAACGTAAAACGACTTACAATATCCTCCTGGGCGTCAGGGTATGCCTTCTCGTACGTATAGACGTACCGGTTGACCTCTGGATGTTCCCTGGCCGCCTCCTCCATCAACGATGCGAACGGTCTAGAACCGGCATGATGGTTCCTTATGTTGCGTTGCCGGTTTTGAGCGTTCACCCGGGAAACGGCCTACAAAGGAATCAAATTAGTAAAATATTTTAAAACGTATTAAATATAATTAAATATAATAAATAATTATTTTTAATTACCTGTTTATGTGGGTTGTTGAATTCCGATATCAGAAGCCAACGCCACTCGTATTCCCTGAACTGGAACTCAAGGGGGGGTGCCAGAACGTTCGTTCCCATGCGTAGTCCAGTGGGCCCGTAACTCGTTATTCCACTCCTTGTACCTGTAATACGCCAAAAAAATATAAATATTATTAATTATACATAATTTTCTTTTGTCCTTAACTTTGCAACGTACCTTCCCCCATGCACAACGTCCGCCCAGGTGTTCCTCAGGTACTGGGGAATGTCAAACCACACCTGCATTAAAACATTTATTAGTTTAGGCGTTCATAAATCTACCATGTAATAAATAATGTTAAATGTGAATTTTGTTATACTTACCGACATTGCGTTGTGGACCATGTCCTTAACCTCCTATGGGACTTCGCCCCAATCTGACCACAACATAGGGACTCTATCCCTAATAAGCGCTCCCACGCGGCCATAGTACATCCTCGTCTTGCCGCCCGATACTACGTTCTCATCCCCGTCAGTATCAATGACGATCCTTCCCGAGGTACTCACTGTCTTCTCGAGAGCTTTCCCTGTGACTAGACCTCTCTTCTTCCTTGTCGGCTTGGCTCCGACGGTGCCTATCATAAATTGATTATTAATAAATTAATTTTATTATAACATTATAACATAACAAATTACTTATATAATCATTACCTGAGGGCGTTGGGGCGGATGCGACGGACTCTGACTCTGTCGCCGATGATGATACCCTCGTAGAAATTAAATCTGTATCAAACGGCACGAACAGGTACACCGCTGATGGGGTCACCTGCGGGGGTAGTGGATAAATCGGCGCCCCTGAGTCATCGACTGCAGGTAATGCCGGTATCAAGCGCGGAAGGTAGAGAAGAGGCGGCGGCATCTGTACCCTAGAAGACCCACCCTCCGATGCAGTAGGGCCCGGAGCCGGTGCCTTGTGTATCTCAGGCATACGTGGTGCAGACACCTCCGCCTGAGTCAGAGGCCACAGCTGCCTCGAGGAGTGAGGGACGCTAGGCTGCTTGGAGGAGCGAGGGACGCTAGGCTGTTTGGAGGAGCGAGGGGCGTCCGGCTGGCTGGAGGAGCGAGTGGCGCTAGGCTGCCTGGAGGAGGGAGGGGCATCCGGCTGCCTGGAGGAATGTGTGGCCCCCAGCTGTCGCTGTGTCGGCTCTAGAAGAGACGCCCGTCAGGCCGTCTTTGGGCCCTGAAACGAACCCCGAGGGTTGCTAGACGTTCCCTCAGACAATTCACCCCTTTGGCCCTTCGAACTCTTCGATTTACTAAATAATCCTTTCATCCTAAATAATATAATTAATATTTTGTTAAATATATAGCATTATAAAAAATGAACAACATTATAACAAATTAATTTAATATACCAATTAATATTTTAATACACCTAATTTACTAAATATACCAAATTCACTAAATATACCCAAATATATTAAAAATTTCCAAATTACTTTATACACCTAATTTACTAAATATACCAAATTCACTAAATATACCCAAATATATTAAAAATTTCCAATTTACTTAATACACCCAATTTACTAAATATATAAAATACACCCAATTTACTAAATATACCAAATTCAGTAAATACACCCAAATATATTAAAAATCACTAATTTACTTAATATACCCAAATATATTAAATTATACTAATTAATTGAAATAATTCAATATAATTCAACATTATTACCAACAATATTATCACAAACAACATTATCACAAACAACATTATCACAAACCCTAATTATCATATAATTCAATATATTGAAAAAAATTGAAAATAGTTCTATAATACAATATAAACATGAAATTGCATACCTTATTTGTTTGGGAGACGGGGGAGACGGAGTGGAGGTCGGAATTCGTAGAAAAAATGAAAGAAAATCGAGAGGAGAAGGAGAAACCGTGCGGCCGAGAAGGAAAATGAGGAGAAAATAGGGTTCTGTCGACTGGGTCCGAATATATAGGAAGAAGTATAGCCGACGAAATAAAAAATTCGTCGGATATAGTCCAACTTTAGCCGACGAAAAAACCCTAAATTCGTCGTCTAAAGTGGGACTATAGCCGACGAAATTACTAAAACATTTCGTCGGCTATAGTCCCACTTTAGCCGACGAAATTACTACAAATTTTTAGTAATGTCGTCGGCTAAAGTACATTTTATAATTATTTAGTAAGTTCATGTACAATTTATATGTTTTATCTTGTGAAACGAAAAACCGACAGTCAGATATGATCATTCTATTGAAACATGTGTGAGGGTAAATTTTCAGCATCATCGGACAAACTTAAGGGCTTGATCAGCACGGTCAATCCCGTTAGTCAAACCCCAAAACACAAACAAACGGTGATTTGGCCGCCTAAATTACGTATTCTGTCCGGACCTTCAACTACAAATAGTTTCATATCGAGGAGACGCAACTTGTGGTATAAAAGTTATAAGAAAAATAACCGTCGGAGATAGGGCGTCCTCTATGGAGAACGAATAGAAAAAATGCAATGACCGCAAGTATTGGCACCGAAACTTATCTGAATTACGTGAAATTTCAACCATAGACATATTTCATCGTTCCGGTGACATCTTATCTCACGACTTTTTTCGTTTGAAGCTTCTACGTATAGTTTGTTTTTAAAACGGAACATTTACTTAACACGGTAAATTAGTTATACAACATTAGTAGGCATATTTTGATTGTGACAATCCATCTTGTGAAACGAAAAACCGACCGTCAGATATCATCATTATCTTGAAACATGTGTGGGGGTAAATTTTCAGCATCATCGGACAAACTTAAGGGCTTGATCCGCACGGTCAATCCCGTTAGTCAAACCCCTAAACACAAACAAACGGTGATTTGGCCGCCTAAATTACGTATTCTGTCCGGACCTTCAACTACAAATAGTTTCATATCGAGGAGACGCAACTAGCGGTATAAATTTTTATTTTATTCATTTAACTTTAGCCGACGAATAATTAGGGTATTCGTCGGCTATATTATAGGGTTTAGGGGTTAGGGTTTACAGTTAAGCCGACGGATAATTAGGTTATTCGTCGGCTAAGAAGGTTTTAGCCGACGAAAACCAACACATCTTGTCGGCTAAGATACTTTTAGCCGACGAAATATGTTGTATTTCGTCGGCTAAAACTGTCAAATAGATAAAAAAACAGGTGGTTTAACCGTAGCCATACCAATTTCCTGCATATATAACCAACATTAAGATACATTATGAATTCAACGGCTTGTACCATATAAAACACATCAAATTGTATTGCAAATTCAAACTAAGAAGGCTCGTAATCAGAATCATCCGATGAGTCTTCTTCGGTGTCAGAATTAATTTCTGGCAATCTATGCATTTTTACATCACAAGAGTCGTCGTCTGTTTCTTGATTTGGATCCACATCAATAAGCCGAGCGTCTAAATCACGAATTCGAACCGAAAGACCCGCTTTAAAATTATTAAGGCGAATTGTAGAGGAGTCAGGAATACCTATTGCACTGTGTTCTTGATACGCAACATCTTCTTCCTCGTCTTCGGCCTCTCCAAGTGTAGCCGCCCGGTAAATGTTTCGAGGGTGCACAAGATTGACGACTTTCCACGCGTCACCCTTAACAAGGTCATCAAGATAAAAACACTTGTTTCACCGATGTCGCAAAAACAAACGGGTCATCTTCGTAACATCTTGTAGCAGTGTTCACCGATAAAATCCCGTACTGATCAATCTTCATGCTCTGCGAGCTTCTAGTATCAAACCATCTATACTTGAACAGGTACACGGTCATGCCTTGCCCATAAACGAGTTCTACCACTGAATCAAGAACACCGTAATAATCAACTCCATTCCGGCCACCATGCGCCATCACCCCAGAATTCTGTGTTCTTCGTCTGTTGTCTCTCTGTTCACATATAAATTGCACGCCATTGACCTTGCACATCGGGTAAACTCTTGACATTATCGGCTTCATAGCTAGAAGTCTTAGTTCGTGAGACCAATTTGGGTGACCATCAAATTGAATATGGTTCATCTGCAACCAAATATTCAATGTACTGTAAATATGAATAATTATGCAATGAATGAGTCATGAACAGAAATAAAGAATTACATACCCAACCGCCAAAATAGTTCGCGAACTCCTTGTTGTGGTAGTCGAGATCACCTTGAATGTCTGGACAGTATAGATGGATGTCTTTCCAGTATTCAACTTCTGGATAGTTAATCAATACCCACCAATGGGCTATGACTAGCTCATGTGGTTGCAACTTGTAGGACTCTGGTAAAATTCCATAAACTTTAACATCGTTAGAGACTATGGAAAGGTTAAACTTCGGTTCATCAATCGGTATGGTTTGTGGAGTTTCCTTCAATGCTCCTAGATACAACTTCATGTAGGTGACGCACTCGTGCGCAATATATGCTTCAGCTATACATCCTTCAGGCGCGGATTTGTTAGCCACATAAGCTTTGTAGTCTCCAAGTTGTCTACAAATAAATAAATTTGAAACATGTGTTACGATTATACATTGAACATGTACAATAAAAACATGAGGTGTAAAAAACATACATTTCCATAGGATACATCCAAGTATAGTGTACTGGACCGGTAAACAACAATTGCTCGGGAAGATGGATCATCAGGTGCGACATGATGTCAAAAAAATTTGGAGGAAATATCCTCTCAAATTTACACATGATATAAATAATGTCCTGTTGCATTTCCCGGAGATCAGATTTTGTCACTTCCCTTGTGCATAACTTCTGGAAGAATCTTGACAACGCTACTAACGGTTCCACCACATGACGGGGAAGGAACGGTCAAATGAAAATAGGGAAGAGACGTTGTAGCAGAATATGACAGTCATGACTCTTTAACCCGTACATTTTATTGTCCCGAATGTTTACACACCGGGCTATATTTCCTGCGTAGCCTGAAGGATACTTCACATAACTCAACCACCTGAAAATTACGTTCTTCTGGTCAGGTTTCACGGTGTACGGAGCTTGAGGCATTTTTTTCTTCCCTTCTTTCAACCAAAAATGTCTTCGTATCTCCATTTTTTTAAGATCAATGCGTGCCTTCGGACTGTCTTTCGTCTTTCCCTCCTAGTTCAGCACGGTTCCCACCACACTGTCACACACATTCTTTTCTATGTGCATCACATCTAGGTATTGCCTGATCAACAACTTACTCCAGTATGGGAGTTCCCAGAATATGCTCTTATGTGTCCAAATTTATACCTGTCGGGTCTGTCAGGTATTGCCGCCACTATATTAGGATGATTGCTGAGCTGCCCAAAATCATACTTATTAAGCACTACTAAAATTTCTTCCCCCGTCCATCTTCTAAGAGGCACACCAAGTTCTACAGTCCCATCAAATGCCTTGTCATCGAATCGCCATTCGTGATCATACGGAAGGAGAGTACGGTGACCCAATCTACATATCTTGTTGCAATGACTACTGCTCCCCTCATCGCTTAGGCACTCTGGACAAGCCTTGTATCCCCTAACAACGTTGCCCGACAACATCCCACGAGCAGGAAAATCACTAATGGTACCAACAACCATAGCATGCATCTGGAACATCTCGTGCATGAACTTATCATAAGTGGGATGACCAACGTCCCAATAAAACTTAAGCTCTTCAATCAAGGGTCTCAAATACACATCGAGACACTTCCCTGGATAACCGGGTCCCGGAATCAACAAACTCAACATATTGTATTCCTTCTTCATGAACATCCATGGAGGAAGATTGTATGGTACCAAAATCACCGGCCATACACTGTATTGAAGACTCATGTTGCCAAAAGGATTGAACCCGTCGGATGAGAGTCCAAGCCTCACATTTCGGACCTCTGACGCAAAATGAGGAAACTCCCTATCTATATGCTTCCAGGCCTCCCCGTTAGCAGGGTGTATAAGGGTATCTTCGCCGTGCAATTCCCTATCAGCGTGCCATCTCATAGATTTGGCCGTGTGTGATGACATGTACAACCGTTCCAGCCTATCCCTGAACGGGAAATACCGAAGTACCTTCATAGGTTTCCTATTGCCTGCAGGTGTCAACTTATACCTGTCACTCTGACATACTGGACATGTGTCAAGGTCACCAAGGTCATTCCCTTCTGGATCTTTATCCCAGAAGAGAACACAATCATATCTGCATGCATGGATCTTGATGTAGGAAAGCCCAAGATCTTTCAGTATACATCTGACTTTATGATGAGTGGTAGGAAGACGATGACCGTGGGGCAGCATCGAAGCAGTGTACTGTAGATACTCATCAACAGCCTTCACAGTCGATTTTGTCTCAACTTTAATCTTCATAACGTCCATCACACTTTCAAGAACCGTTTTCTGACAACCGGGGTACACAGGGGTCTGTTGGAAAGCAAGTAGTTTGTTGTACCTGTCAATACCTGCAGTGTTGACAACTCTAGGGAAGGGCTGCACCGGCTCATACATATACGGTCCTTCAGTGCATACACCCCTCTCATAAGGAAACATATCGTTAATGAAGGCCGTTATTGGATCGTTGGATGTACTACCCGTCTCAGAAAATTGTCCATGATCATGCAGACCCCTTGATGATGTTTCACCGTGATATATCCAACATGTGTACTTCTCCCAAAACCCATTACTTTTAAGGTGCTGCCAAACCTTGTCAATTGCAAATCGATGCATATCGCTGCGACACTGACATTTAGTGCACGGACAATAGAAAATTGTATTCCCTTTAGCATTATTCATCACATATTCAATAAAACTAACAACTCCTTTAGCATATATTTTGTCCCATTTTGGAAGCAAATTCCAACTCTTATCCATATCCTGAGAAGATAACATAATATTTATGTATAAACGCTAATTAATTAAATTTACGAATCATTCAATATATATTATATCTACAGTTAACGTACAATTAATATATATATACATGCATATATATAATAATTACTAATTAATATAATCAAATTAATATATATATATATATATATATACATATATATAACAACAACTTCATATATATTATCAAACCCAAATCGATCAACTCAATCACACTCAAAATACAATATAATCAACTCTAATTAAAACTCAAAATCAATGTATAACGAAAATAAAACTCTTAAATCAACTCAAAAACAAGATATATACACATATACGTACCTATATATAGCGCCACAAACTAATTTCAGACAGATTTCGACAACACCCAACAATTTCGCCAACCCCAAAACTTCTTCTCCCGTTTTTTCTTTCACATCAGCTACTGTCTAGATCTGGAAATATAAAGACTTTTAGCCGACGAAATTATATATATCGTCGGCTAAAGTTTTAAAATTTCATCGGCTATAGTTCACAGACTATAGCCGACGAAAAAAACTATTTTAGCCGACGCACAACATTTTGTCGGCTAAAAGTCCACTTTAGCCGACGAAAATTTCACTTAGGCGATGAAATTTTTTTTTCGTCGGTTATGATACTTATTCTGGTAGTGTACATTTTCACCGTTAGATGTATGCATTGTTCACGTTTGTTTTTTTTTCTTTTTTGTCTTTATTCAATGCACCGAATACTTTCTCATATAAATATGTAGTTGATGAAGTTCACACAATCAAGTGCATTAAACATGTGTTCCGTTACTTGTATAAATATATTGTTCGATCTTTTTCATAAGTCGAAGAGTTATTGTTTTTCAACGAAGCCGAGCAATTAAGCAGCAATATAAAACGTCATGATAAACAACACCTTGACGGCAAATGCAATATGATTGCTGAGTCTGTCTCTAAAACAAATGCAATTTCAGAAATTACAAAGCAATCATGATCCTAAGAGCTAGTTCTTCTTGCAGTCTCAAAAAAACGAGTTAGTTCTTTTTAAAGTCATATGGTGGTATTTTTATTATTTTTAGTGCATGTCAGTACTGCATGCACTTAGACCTGTAAATATATCTGATCTTATCCAGACTCGCTCCAGATCCGTGATTTTTAAACGGATTTAGTTCGAAAATTTGATCTGTTTGTCCGTTAAGGATCTTGATCTATTAACCCGTTTACTAAACGGATCAGATCCGAATCTTGGTTAATCTGATCTTTTGGATAACCCAAACATTAATATCTAAATTGTTTCTAAAGTATAATTTGATGAAGTAGAAAGTTACTAATGTTTATGTTATTTATGCTAAAAACATTGAAAATCAAGTATTTTGATTATATTAGTTTATCGTTAAAGTATATTTTGGGCATGAAATTCAACATTTGATATAAACCTTTATTTTGTTATAATATATCATCAATGTTTTATGATATAATTATGAAATTATTATTTTAAATTTAAAATATTTATTATATATTATAAACGGATCGAATTAACGGGTCATGTATTCGTTAACTCACTAGATTCGGATTTGGATCGAGCTTTTAAAGATCTGATAGGTAACAAGTTGGATCTGGATCTAAAATTTATATTACGGAACCGGATTCGGATTTATGTTAATCCGCTCCATATCTGATCTATTTACAGGAATACATGCACTTGTTTCGTAACTAGCTAGGTCATGGTCCAAGTAACGTCCACAATTCCAACCCCTTGTTCAAGTCCCAGAGCGTTCCACACAGCCGTCGACAATGTTGCTCAGACACGGCAGCTGACCTCCATGTTCTCGGTTACATCCACCACGTGAATCACAATCGTCCACCACTTTAGCCATAACACTCGCCCCATTAGTTGCCGTGACTATTATCGTGCTCCCACAACGCGACTCGCTATTGTACCAGCCGGTGGATAGGATCACAAAGAATTGTGGTTCATAGGGCAGTTTATTGACCTAAGGAGAGATTTTCTTCATCTGTTTTAAAATTGCACAAAGCTGTAGAGCAGTAGAGATCACCAGACAAGAGAAGTTCACAAGCTGGTAGACAGCTATTATAAATTCCATCCCAATAGATTACAACAAAGAACCTCTAAGACAACTTATATAAAACAACTTATACTATGACAATCAAAATTAAAACTATTATATATGCCAACTAGCAATCTTTGAAGTGTGTCCATAAGAAGTAACTGCATCTGCTAAAATTAGGGTTGGGCATGGGACGGGACGGGATTCGCCGAATCCAGTCCGGTCCTGAAAATATATTATCGGGAAGGGACGAGACGAGATTGCATTTTTGAAAACATATCTCGGATTGATCAAAACTTTTCATCAATGACTCGGATTGATCAAAACTTTTCATCAATAACGTATCTCGGATTGATCAATGACTCGATGTCATAGTACGTATCGACACGAGTCTCCCGGTATTTTGGCATATTTTTCAGAGCTTCCATTAATTTTCTACAAATTTCTGAAGTTTTCGATAATTTTTAATTATCAATCCCGTAAAAGAGTTTTACCATTTCACCTTTTACTTTTACCCTTCTTTTTATCTGGGCCATTGGATCAAGGCCCCCATTGATTTTTGGCCGTTCATTTCCTCTATTTAAAGAGAGGAGAAGTTTTGACTTTGGTCAAAACTCCCCATCCCTTTCTCTCTCTCCCTCTCGTTGGTGCTCCGTCGTCCGGCCGGCGCACCACCACCAGCTTCTTCCCCTCCTTCTCCTTGTCCTAACCCTGTCCTTAGATCGTACCAACGTCCGTCGAGGAAGGAGATCGAGCGCCATTGCGCTCGGCGGTCAACGGCCGAAATCCGACAATCCAGGCGACGATTCGGCGCGTGGAAGGTATATTCTTGTTCCGCTTCTCTTCCTCTTCCTTTCCATGCTCTTTCAATTAGAGCCCTAAATCGAAAAGGCCTAACTCCCTCTTTTCTGTGTTTTTCTGATTTCCTGGGTTTCGGGTTTCACGTTCTGGCGACCGTGTTTTTAAGGTTCAGGCTAGAAACAGTGGATTGGAGCTGTTGGAACCTCTATTTAGAGCAGAGGCAGAGTTACTAGATTCGGGTCAGTGCAGGCAGAGGAGGATTTTCTGCTCTAGGGATTTAGGTAGGGTGGAGCTTCAGGATTCGAGTGTTGGACAAGGGGGAGGCCCCCACCGTACTCAGGTCCTAGTTGAACGAGTAGTGGGTAAGGCTCGATATTTTTCCCCTGTGTTGATGTTTGAACTGCATAATTGTAGATGTTGAATTGTTGTTGTTGTTTTGTTGTTTTCCTGCATGTATGTCGAGAACTTGGTGATCGAGAAACAGGGAAACTCCGGCGAAATTCCTGGCAAGTTGACCGGAATTCGGTAGGAGATTCCGGCAAGTTGCCGGAATCCGGTGATGCAGTGAAACCGACAGAAATGCCGCGAGGTAGTCTTCAACACCTTTTTAAAGTGCATTGTTTCTGTTTCGTCGGGTTAAGAGTCGTAATCGGAAATTACGTATAAGGAAACGTACTAAAACAGAAACTAACCGTAATTGGAATCTTTCCATTTTAGGAAACTTTCTAAGTTTGGAAACCTACTAATTTGGGAAACTTTTCATTTTGGGAAAGTTTCCATTTTGGGAAAATTCCATTTTCAGAAAAACGGTTTAATACAGAATTGAAGTTCAATGAAGTTTGACATAATTTGGTTAAATTGGTAAAGTGTTGAATTGCTATCGGAAACTGATCACTAAAATTCTGAAAATGTCAAGTTGACCGTTTTAAGAAAAATTGGTGATCCACGTAAATCGATGTATCGACTCTTGATTAAAGAATTGGTTAATGTGATGCATTGGGTGTCCATAGTAATTCCACGAATTATTATGTGACACCCTAACGTCAAATTAAAATGGTTAAGGAAAGTTCGGAAGTTAAGTCGGACTTCCGATAAATGAGTAACGAGTCGTTAACCGGAAAGTAAGTTAAAAAGGTTAAAGAGTTAAAAAGGAAATTGGTTGGTCAACTTGGTCAATGTGGACATTCCTGGTCAAACTAGGAATGCTGAGGTCTGTTGAGTTTTATTGTATCTTGGTTGCTAAGCTTCTCTATTCTGCAGTGATATTGGACGAGGTAGCTTACGCTGTGATCTCGGTTCACCGAGGCGGTTCCTCGATGCTAGGAGCTTATGTAAGGAACAACTATTCTAGGTAGGGAAGCTAAACCCCTTTTGTTAGTGGTTTTGTATATATATGAAAGTGCATGATTTCATATGCTCATGGTCGATGCCTCGAGAATTTTTCTTTATATATGTGATAAATGATTTATGATTGGACCAAGAAAACCCGAGGCTAGACGTAAATGATTTTTATATGATGATGTGATATGTTGAGCACCGTTGTCCTGATTTTCGGTGCGTGACCTGAGAGTGACGGGACCTAGTATATAGCACTCCCACGGTGTCGATGACCGTGAACCTCCGAAGGGCAATTCCCTGTTTATTTTAATTATCCCACTTACGCTCGTCTCCTACAGAGTTAAGCGAGACGTAAGTGCGGTGTGCTGTTACTAGAGATTTGTTGGGCATTTGCAGTAAATGGACACTCTCGCTACTATTCGTCTTCAGACGCATAGGTAGTTGGCCCCGGTTTGCTGTATAGACAAACCCGGGATTCGGTCACAGAGATTCATGAACCCTGTAGGCTGTATTGTTCATTGAGCGCTCTGGCCCTATGTTTTAGCATACTGCATAGTTTTCCCCGCAAAATATAAAATGATGTTTTTGTGTGCCAAAGATTTTCTAAATGATTTTATTAAGAGCTCAAATCTATTTGGTTATATGGTTTTCAAACCTTTCATTAGTAGGCCTATATGTGAGCACGCGAGGACGACGCTCACCCCTACAACAGATTGTTTGCAGGTATTACGTACTGTGACGGGATAGATAGAGAGAGCTGTGTGTGGAGCCTCATTCCTTCCTCGATGCTTGGTCCAAGTTGTACTCATTTTTCCTGTTTTAAACTTCGAGTCATTTAACAGAGCATTTGACATATACAGTAAAGGTGTCACCCTGAATTATTATTCATGTTTTATATTTTTATTGTTGTCATAAAAGTTTTTAATTGACCCTTTAATTGGATCAGCTTCCGCAAAATTGGAAAAACTCTGATGAATGTTTTATGAATTTCTTGTGGTGCCACTCAAAGTCTAAAATTTAAATTTTATTTTACTTACTAAAAAGCCTACGACTTTATGTGAATAAGTTGATGGCACGTCCTTCGGACGTGTTTGCTTCTTATTGGCTTAAAATCGTGGCCACTGTAGTTTTCCCTCTCGGGGTCCTACAGTAGTGGTATCAGAGCAATCATTCCTCAAACTTTTGTTTTTTTAATTGTTTTAAAACCTCTGATGCTTGAAGTCTATGCTAGCGAGTCAAAATTTTTCCGAAAGTGGCCTTTAAGAAATTTCAGAGCTAGTAGAGTTTCGTGAGTTTGCATAAAATGGGTTTTGAAAATTCTCTCTTGGGAATTTTCATTTACGATTTTAAATTTTAGCGACAACTTTAAATTCATTCATGAGTCGTGTTCCTATCCTTGGTGTCATTCCTTAAATCAGACTCGTTACCTTCTAATAGTATATGAAATCCCTTTGTGACTCTGGTTTGTGTTATGACAGTGGCTGTTACGCCTTGAGCTTTAGAGCCTTGTTGTCACCTTGATCCTATTCGTGTGTTATATCCTGCCTGAGAATCTTGACCATTGTTTTGTCTTGAGTACCCAGATGACTACAGAAGAATTTCTTGTGCTTCTGTTATGTCGAAACCTACTTCGTTGTTTCATTGAGTATTCTCCGACTTAGCTCTCTCACAGTACACGGGCCACGGCGTATGATAAGAGTGGCAATAAATTGAGATTATAGATTTTGAGCTCTGAAAACTTGGCATAGTTGAGGACTATGAATATGAAAACTTCTTGTTTTGGATTGTTGATGATATGGAGGAAAAACTTATGCACGTGTTATGGATGTTGGATATTGTTTATGCTATGAGATTGCATGTAGGGCCAGAGCATGTTATTTGAGCCTCATGTTATGAGATTTGTTGTGCATGAGCATGGTATCTAGATTGTGTTTATGGACACTCTTTGTTGAGATAGTGAAATGAAGATAAAGTCCTTAAGTTTGTGATTCAGATTGTGGATCCCGTAGTGGTAGATCCCTGAGTTTGAAATTGAGATTGAGGATCCCGTAGTGGTAGATCCTTGAGTTTGAAAAGAGATTACAGATCTCGTAGTGGTAGATCCTGTAAAGAAAGTTTATGATTGAAAAGAGATGTTATTGTTGGTGGAACCCAAGGTGGTCTCACAGATTTTATTGGAGTTAGGAGACTCCCTTGTTTGCTCATAGTTATTAGACAGAGTTTACCATTTTTCGTACGTACTTGATTGAGTATTAGCATGAGTTACGACGGATCAGTGGTGTCTGTCCCCTAGTGTGGGAAGTTGTTATGTAGGGTTAAGGTGATTGGTATCATCCTCCGCAATGTGAAAGAGACAATCGAGGAAGTGGATTGAGCGATGAGTATCGTATCCTTCCTAGTGTGTTATAAAAGCTTGGCGTTGACGTTTGTGGTTACTCCGACGCGTGGTGAAACTTTTACATCGGCAAATGTGTGTTGACCTTTTGAGGTCCTGAATTAAGAGTATGTGATGTGAACATGAAAGTATGTATATGTGAGGCCTTACCCTCAACTTTGTATGTTGAATGAGGTAAGAGTGATCTCAAGATGTTGCAAGTGTGGGAGCAGGCAACTTAAGACCCGTAATTCATTCCCGTTTTCGTGGAAGTACTTTGCGACTTGGTTTTGTACTTGTTCACATACTCTTGTGACGGTGGTTCATCAAGACATCAATCTGTAAACGATTTTCAATGGCTAAGGAAACTTAATGTTATTGGAGCCATGTGGAGCGTTAAAAATCGGTTCTGACCGAATGAGGTGTCAGGAGATGTTATACGACCAAATTGTCAAAGATTGGAACGACGAACTCGAGTTTGTGCGTCACTTGGATTATTTGCATTTTGAGTTGGCAACTTTATCAATTGTCCATGGGTGTAATTAGACATGATGTTTTCTGTTTGAACTCTATGCATGGAAAGCCTGAAGTGAGGAAAAATGTAAAGAGTTGTTTGATGACCAAGTGGTAACTTCGTGATTTGAACAAAGGGTCTGAGACTGGGAAGGAAAAGTACCTAAGAATATTCAGTGAGTACCTTAAATTTTGGTGATAATTGTCGGTTTGTAGCCGAGGTAGTGGGTACCAAAATTCCCTGCAATAATCATGCAGTTAAGTTTGACCGATGTTCATAATATCGAAATCTTGGTCAGGTTCGAGTATATGTAAGTCTGTGACATGAGGAAACATCACTTCAGTGTAACTTGATAGCGAGCCACTGAAAAGAAAAAAGTGTAAAGAGATGAGGAAGTTTGTGGCCAGAGGACATTATCAAAGAGTCTCAGTTCAACCAAGTGTTGGACTTCATGGTGGAAATTACCCTTGAGTTATTTACTTTCTTCAATAAGTGATCAAGGGCAGGAAATTTCATTTACAAGGTTTCTGGTGCGTGCAAGACTGATTCATAGATAAAGCGTTGCTCGGTTTGAGTCAGGGACTCTGTGAGTCTATGGCAATGCACGATGATGAGGGAAACGTCCGTTAAACAAGAGATCAGGTAAACGTTTTACGACGTTGATGACGTGTAACATCCCTCTTGGCAAGTGTGGAACCTAAAATTCTATCTTAAGGAAAATATCGTACGAGCTGCGATCTGATGACTTCAAAGGCGAAGGCGTACTGATCCTTTAAATAGGATGTGGTAGCTAAGACGTCTTCTGATCTTTTCGAATGTGTTATCAAGGCTAACCGTTATCTTTCTGATGGAGCCTGACGAACACACTCGCATGAGACGACTCATCGTCGTTGTGACATCAAAAGAGTCGATTAGCGAAAGCATCTGCGAGTGTCTGTTCCGATTTTCGATGTTGAGGATACTAAATTCGCGATATTGATTTTGAGAAAAGTCTATCAGTGACATCATTATGAGTCATCTAAGTGTTGAAAGTACGACAACGTGTTTGACTTGGCTCATCATTAGTGGTTCTTTGATGGTGAAGTATCGTTCGTGGTTCATTGATCGTGCAAACACGACGCTCTAAAGAAAGACGTGATCTTGTGTGTCATCACTTGTCAGCTGGAATTTGTGCATCCTCTCCAACAGTAAGGCTTTGATAAAGTCGCTTTGGCGAGAGGACTTTGTGACGCTATGCGTTAGCGGATGTGACAGCTTGTTTTGAGTATCTTGTCTTTTCGATCGAGACGAGAAAGTGACAAGTTTGAGTTGTTACTTGGCTATAGAACATACAAGATCGACGATCGAATCGACGGTTACACTTCGGTCGTCGCTTCAGCACTCGTTATACGAGGTAACGAGAAAGTGGAAATACTTGAGTTTTCATGCCTTGGCATCGGGATTGTTGTTCGGGTCATGAGCAGAGATTTAAGGCTCACCGGATAATTCAGTGACCTTGAAGAAAGTTGGACTCGCGGTAAGCGAAGTTATTGGTGAACTGAAGTCACCAGAGAATCAGTTGTAACGTCGTCACACGTGGACTGGCAAAGTTGAGTCATCATGATTCCTAAAGGAAAAAAATGACAGAGAAATCAACCCTTGATCAGTGACCAGTCTTGTATGTGAATTTCGAGGGTGAAATTTCTTTAAGGGGGGTAGAGTGTGAGACCCCGCACATTCTTACCGTGGTTAATGGCGAGTTACTGAGGTTTAAGTCGCATTCGGTAACTTCGCGAGTTAACGACCACGTTCATTTTCGAGTTTTTAAAAGTTCTTCAAATTCCTAAATTAATGAGTTGATGTTATAGTACGTGTCGACACGAGTCTCCTGATATTTTCAGAATATTTTTCGGAGCTTCCATTAATTTTCTACAAATTTTCGAAGTTTTTGGTAACTTTTAATTATCAATCTAGTAAAAAGAGTTTTACCATTTCACCTTTTACTTTTACCCTTCTTTTAATCTGGGCCATTGGATCAAGGCCCATTGATTTTGGGCCGTTCATCTATTTAAAGAGAGGTGAAGTTTTGACTTTAGTCAAAACTCCCCCTACCTTTCTCTCTCTCCTTCTTGACGGCTCTCGGCCGAAATCTGACAATCCAGGCGACGATTCGGCGCGTGGAAGGTATATTCTTGTTCCTCTTCTCTTCATCTTCCTTTCCATGCTCTTAATCCTTCGATTAGAGCCCTAAATCGAAAAGGCATAATTCCCTCTTTTCTGTGTTTTTCAGATTTCCTTGGATTTGGGTTTCTCGTTCCGGCGACCGTGTTTTTAAGGTTCAGGCGAGTACCTCAAACTCTGGTGAGGCTAGAAACAGTGGATTGGAGCTGTTGGAATCTCGATTTAGAGCAGAGGCAGAGCTACTGGATTCGGGTCAGTGCAGGCAGAGGAGGATAGTCTGCTCTAGGGGTTTTGGTAGGGTGGAGCTTCAGGATTCGAGTGTTGGACAAGGGGGAGGCCCCCACTGTACTCAGGTCCCAGTTGGACGAGCAGTGGGTAAGGCTCGATATTTTTGCCCTGCGTTTATGTTTGAACTGCATAATTGTAGATGTTGAATTGTTGTTGTTTTGTTGTTTTCCTGCATGTATGTCGAGAACTTGGTGATCGAGAAACAGGGAAACTCCGGCGAAATTCCGGCAAGTTGATCGGAATTCGGTAGGAGATTCCGGCAAGTTGCCGAAATCCGGTGATGCAGTGAAACCGGCAGAAATGTCGTGAGGTAGTCTTCAACACCTTTTTAAAGTGCATTGTTTCCGTTTAGTCGGGTTAAGAGCCGTAATCAGAAATTACGTATAAGGAAACGTACTAAAACGGAAACTAACCGTAATTGGAATCTTTCCATTTTAGGAAACTTTCTATGTTTGGAAACCTACTAATTTGGGAAACTTTTCATTTTGGGAAAGTTTCCATTTTGGGAAAATTCCATTTTCAGAAAAACGGTTTAATATAGAATTGAAGTTCAACGAAGTTTGACATAATTTGGTTAAATTGGTAAATTGTTGAATTGTTGTCGGAAACTGATAACTGGAATTCTGAAAATATCAAGTTGACCGTTTTAAGAAAAATTGGTGATTTACGTAAATCGATGTATCGACTCTTGATTAAAGAATTGGTTAATGTGATGCATTGGGTGTCCATAGTAATTCAACGAATTATTATGTGACACCCTAACGTCAAATTAAAATGGTTAAGGAAAGTTCGGAAGTTAAGTCGGACTTCCGGTAAATGAGTAAAAAGTCGTTAACCGGAAAGTAAGTTAAAAAGGTTAAAGAGTTAAAAAGGAAATTGGTTGGTCAACTTGGTCAATGTGGACATTCCTGGTCAAACTAGGAATGCTGATGTCTGTTGAGTTTTATTGTATCTTGGTTGCTAAGCTACTCTGTTCTGTAGTGATTATTGGACGAGTTAGCTTACGCGGTGACCTCGGTTCACCGAGGTGGTTCCTGGATGCTTGGATCTTACGTAAGGAATAACTATTCCAGGTAGGGAAGCTAAACCCCCTTTGTTAGCGGTTTTGTATATATATAGAAGTGCATGATTTCGTATGCTCATGGTCGATGCCTCGAAAAGTTTTCTTTATATATGTGATAAATGATTTATGATTGGGCCAAGAAAACCTGAGGCTAGACTTAAATGATTTTTATATGATGATGTGATATGTTGAGCACCGTTGTCCTGGTTTCCGGTGCATGACCTGAGAGTGACGGGACCTAGTATATAGCATTCCCACGGTGTCGATGACCGTGAACCTCCAGAGGGCAATGCCCTGTTTATTTTAATTATCCCACTTACGCTCGTCTCCTACAGAGTTAAGCGAGACGTAAGTGTGGTGTGCTGTTACGAGAGATTTGTTGGGCATTTGCAGTAAATGGACACTCTCGCTACTATTCGTCTTCAGACGCATAGGTAGTTGGCCCCGGTTTGCGGTATAGACAAACCCGAGATTCGGTCACAGAGATTCGTGAAGCCCTGCAGGCTGTATTGTTCATTGAGCGCTCTGGCCCCATATTTTAGCATATTGCACAATTTTCCCCGAAAGATATAAAATGATGTTTTTGTGTGCCAAGGATTTTCTAAATGGTTTTATTAAGAGCTCAAATCTATATGTATATCTATATGGTTTTATGGTTTTCAAACCTATCATTGGGGGACCTATATGTGAGCACGCAAGGACGACGCTCACCCATATAGCAGATTGTTTGCAGGTACTTCGTACTGTGACGGGATAGCCATTCCTCGATGCTTGGTCCAAGTTGTACTCATTTTTCCTGTTTTACCCTTCGAGTCATTTACCATAGCATTTGACATATACAGTAAAGGTGTCACCCTGAATTGTTAACCATGTTTTATATTTTTATTGTTGTCGCTAAAGTTTTTAATTGACCCTTTAATTTGACCACCTTCCGCGAAATTAGAAAAACTCTGATGAATGTTTTAAGAATTTCTTGTGGTGCCACTCAAAGTCTAAAGTTTAAATTTTATTTTACTTACTAAAAAACCTACGACTTTAGATTAATAAGTTGTTGGCACGTTCTTCAGACGTGTTCGCTTCTTATTGGCTTAAAATCGTGGCCACTGTAGTTTCCCCTCCCGGGGTGCTACATTATAGACATATTTCGACATAATGATCATATTAGACGGTCGGATTTTTGTTTCTCATGTTTGATCATCGGAATCACAGCATGCCTACTAATGTTGTATTACCTGTTTACTAAGTATTATGTAAATGTTCCGTTTCAAACACAAACTGTACGTACAAACTTCAAACACAAAAAAATCGTGAAATAAAATATGACCGAAATGGTGAAATGCGTCTACGGTTGAAAAATCACGTAATTCCGGTAAAGTCTCGGTGCCGATAGTTGCGGTCAGTACAATTTAGGGGTTTGACTTACGGGATTGACCGTCCGGATCAAGCCCTTAAATTTATCTGATTGAGTTGAATTTTTTACCAAAGACATATTTTGACATAATGATCATATCAGATGGTCAGATTTTCGGTTATGAAATTTGGTCATCAGAATCACAACATGCTTACTATTTACCATTATTTATTCATATGGGGAGCCATATCATCAAGGGGTAAATGTCTCAAAACTTTTAGATGGACAGTTGCGTCTCATCATGGTGAGAGTTTGTTATGTTGAAGGTTCGACCAAAATACCTCAAATAAATGCAGATAGAGGCATTTTCGTGTGCTAAGTGTTTAGAAAAACTGCATTTTGAAGCTTTAAACAAATTCGGATGTCCAAAAATACCCATATTTCATGGCATAGCCAAGTGTTTTACTCGTACGGTCATTCCGCTTCCAAATTGGTATCACAATAGTCATCCGGACACCGAAATATCCGTAATGCAATTTTGTAACTAACAGGAACTTTAGCTGAAGAAATACCCTAATTTCGTTGGCTAAATTTTTAAAATTTCGTCGTCTAAATTTCACAGACTATAGCCGACGAAAAAATTAGTTTAGTCGATGAAATACTTTAGCCGACAAAAAAAATTTGTCGGCCTGTTTTTGGTCATTTCATCAACTAAAGTCTTTTTCTGATAGTGGTATGAGCTGTAACATTTTAAACAGTAGTGATAGGGGTGTCTTAGGACATTACATAGGGTTTGAACCCTTTGGCACCAGCCGTGAGATATTCAACGAAGGAGATGGGGTTGGGCCAAGAGATTGCATAGGACTTGGACCCTTTGGTATGCGTCGTAAGATATTCAACGGCGGTGATAGAGGTGTCCTAGGAGATTGCTTTGGATTCTGATCCTTATGCACAAGCCTTAATGGATCACCATTATTGGATATGAAATTTGATGTCTTACGCTCATAACATTTGACTGTATAGTAATCATTTGAAGCATCTGATAAACGCAATGCATGTTGTGTTTCAGTATATTGTGTAGGATTTGGACATGTTGGTACTAGTCTTAAGACACCCGGTGGTGATTATGAATGTTCAAATTCTTTAAAGACGGTTTATCAAAAGAAACACGACCATCAGTAACAGTATTGTTGGTGGAAGATAAAAGAATAGGAAAGGAAAATGATTCTAGGCCTTATTAAAGCTTAAGATTTGTGACATTAATTTTAGGTGGTATGATAAGTGTGTTTTACGCCATGATTTTAATGTGTTTTTACCCTCATTTATACTTGGTTTATTCCTTAGTAATGTCGTTTTTACTTATTTTGAGTCAAAAGGGTTTTTTCTGTAGAGCAATGGCTAAAACGTGCATTTATACAGAAAATTGTGCTTAAGTGTTGAAAATTCGATTTGGAACAAAGACTTGGTTATTTTCTCATGGTTCGTTATATTGTTACATTGTCAATTTTGATGAATCTTGTGCAATGTGTAGACGACATGTAAATATGCTTAATAGATGAAGAATCATGAAGATTGGACTCATGGAGGACAACAAAAGAAGCCACGAAAAAGAAGAAACTCCGAAACATTGCATTTTGATCCGAGCAGAAAGTTCCAGAAATCCTACATCAACTTTGGAATTTCATATCTGACGATCCAGGAGGAATCGGAGGACGAGCCATATATCATTGGAAAGCTACGGAAGTCTAGTGTTCAGATCAGCTGGAATCGCATCAATTGGAGTTCATATGAGGGAGTTATGATGAAAACAATGGACGGAGGTCAAGCTGCAAAACTGGGCAGTTTCTGCCATAGTTATCACACGAGTTTGGGAGGATGTTTCTTCACCAAAATTCTTCCCAAGCATGTCAAAGAACTTAAAAGGGAGCTTAATGAAGTCATGGGAAGCTGCATTGGAGAAGTAAACTTGAATGAAGCATCATGGCAGCCGAAATAGCTAAGTAAGGAGCTTACCCGGTCAAACCGGGAAAGTCTGTCCTTGCCAAGTTTGTCCATAAAATCGGCTGCCTAGAAGCCCAAGACTTGTGCAATGAGGCCTACATTGATCCATCAACATGTAGGGAAGTCCAAAATCAAGAGGGCCAAGGTCCAAGTCGGAGTCCTATTCAGAAAATAAAGAGAAGTCCAAGTTGTATACAAGAAGGAAAACTTATCCTTGTGGAACCGGGATTCCTTGAAGCTGCCGACTTAGACTAGGGTTTTCTCTTAGTTTTTTGTATAAATAGGCCATGTATAGATCAGTAAGAGGGGTCTTTCAATTGCTCAAAAACCATAGTATAGCCTTACTCTACCCAAAAACCCTTAAACACAGAAAAACACAAAGCCTTGCCGCCACCATTCTCATCCACTGCCGACTGCCATCTTTCACCGAATCATCCTTTCATCCTTACCGATCTGTATAGGTAGGTTAAGCATGAAATCCTTCATGGTTTTGTGTAATAATTTTCTGTGTAAAACAGTTCTTTATGATATATATATATATATATATATATATATATATATATGTTTTGGTTTTTGGTTTTGCATAATAAGCATGTTTATGAACTCTTCTTTGTGATTTGCACATGAATATGTTTGTTGTGTAACGATTTAGATTGCATGTTAGGATTATGATTTAGTTTAAGTTGTTTATGTTTGTGTGTTTAGTAGATGTCAAATTGATTAATTGCTTACCTGATCACATAATCAAACCTAAAGATAGTCTTGTGCACGGATGTTTCTAAGGGGGGAGTTTAATATGCCGTAGTAATCTAGGGTTGAGTTCACCGCGTTGGGCTCTCGATTCTAGTTGCTGCATAGGGTGGTAGGGTAAGTGATTTACATGCTAATAGGATGAGTGACGACATACCTAGGATCATGTCTCCAACGACTCGTGAACGGTAAGTGTATTTTGTGTTAATGTGATGCGCGTCGTAAGCATTAAAAAAGATGACACATAAACTTAGGATGATGCGCGTCGTAAGTTCTAAGTTACATGAGAAGTCATAAAAAGTTGGAATTAATTTGCATCTATGTTAACATAAACATAATAACTTGATCTTTCATAAAACTTACGTGTTTTCTAATCGGTGTTTGCTATAATTCGTGCTTGAGTAATGATCGACCGACCTTGTAGATATTTCTGTTTTGTTTTCTTTATGTTCCGAACAAATTCTCAACTCCCATATATTTCGATGTAAATATGTTTATATGTGTGAATATTTCTAACGTTTTAATTTTGCAGAATAATAATCCTTCCCTAGTGTCTCCGGCTAAAACGATACCCTACTTACTAACACTACAATGATAGGGTTTTAAATTGCAGGTCAAATTCTTGACAGGTCATGGTATCACATGTTACATGCAAACATCATTAATTTAAAATCTCATATTATATCATTTTTAAGTAAATGTAAAATCGTATACTTCTTAAATCCAATGCTCTAGATTATTTGTTTTTTTATTTTCTATAAAATTATTTTCAAAGCCATTTCTTTCATATTCATGCTTATATTTATAATCAAGTTGATTTTAGCCGAATCTCCACATCCTTTACGCCTAATAGGTATATAGTGATGTTGGGGTTTTAGATAATCAATAAGTGGTTTTAGATATGGCCATATGGGAGTGGATTGATTTGTAGCAAGATGCAGGTGGAGCTTGAATAGGTGTTTAGGTTCGATAATGAGGAGAAGAAAATATTTTTATATATTTTTTTGTACAAACAGATCTGAGAGTATCAGTGAAGAAGAAAGAAAGCTTTTTCAATCATCTTGGGGTCGATGAAGATGATACACATGTGTTGGTTTCCAGATGGGAAAGTTAACAAAAGTAGGTTTATTTAACTGTTAGGTAGCAATTTGGCCTGTTTTTAAAAACTAAGGTAGTAAAACGGCAAAAAAATAGTTATTGTAGCAAATTGACATTATAGTGAAAGTTAGGATAACAAATTGGTTAAAAGTCATTTTAGTATATAGAATGTGAATTTTAACCAATTTTATAAAAATGAGTTTTATTACTTTTTCTTTTGAAGGAAATCATTCTATTAATAAATTTACAGTCAAGGTGTTCAATTCTCTTTTTAGTGTACTAACCATAAAAATTAAAATCCTTATATATGGAAAAACAATAGGCAGATTTTAGCAATGAAGTTTTAGAAATGCTTTTCCTTTTTTTGAATCATGTAAATTTCATTAAAGAGACGAATCTCGTATCAATCGGGTATTAGAGCGAAATGAGGCTCGGTTACAAAGTTTGAAACAAATCCAGATAACATTCTTAGATTGTTTTCAAAATTTAAAAATTAATCTACTAACATGAATCCAGAGTATACACGATAGACCCATCTCCTGCCATCTATGGGCAAGCAAGACGTTTGGGTAGTATCCACGGTGCAATGTCTTGTGTTGCCCTCTTTCTTTACTTCATGCTTCGTAGAATATCTTGAATCATCGTTCGGTACTACTCCAGATAATTTAACAATACACTTGATATCTCCTAGATCCTAAATATGAAACCCTAATGGGTTAGCATCCATATCTCCAGCAGATTTGGGCCTCTTACTCGAGTCCAGCCCACGATTGTTGGGCCTTGATTTGGGCACTGACTTTTTGATCTGGGGAAGTTGCACCCCCAAACACTGCCTTGCAGCCTTCTCATCGGCGTCCTCTACTTTGGTTAGAATCCACTTTGACAAACCCCGTGTGCGTCATCCAATACGAGGGCCAAAAGTTAGGAAGGTTTATGGTCTCCATCAATTCCGACCTCAACCGTTGCAGCCACAAGAACAGATTAAGAACCAACGTCGGCCATGGACAAAAGTCTTTTAGCCTCGCTCTAGTAGGACTGCTCCTACCCGATTCACCATTGCCAATCAGCCACAACCGGCGAGATTTGTGTTGTAGAGATTGGATCTGGTTGGTTGGTGAGAGGCCTCCAAATATAGAGAGAAAAGGTATTTGAGTGACCAAAGATGGCTTTTCTGATAGAGAGAAGGTCGCTAGAGGTGATTTTCATAGAGAGGAGGTCGCAGACGACCACCATGATAGTTCTCTAGCTACCGTCTTTACGGTTAGGGTTGAGATAAGAGAGTCTCATCTCCCTTGGAAAGAAATTCCTATTTTTGTAATCCTTGATAGATTATAGTGCATACTGAAATGCTTTTCATTTGTATTACCCATGGATATAAATATTTTTGGTTTTCTTTATAAAAATGGATATGTAATGATTTTGTATATATTTAGAGATTGATATCTAGAGTGAAATAGTAAAATGAGAAAATAAGATCATATTTCATTCAGATGATCCATTTCCTTTGTATAGAGGGATATTATAAAAGGTAAGTAAATACAACTTACAATTATCATCATGAGAGTACTAATTTCTACGTGATTACGTCCAGTCACTTCACTACTTAATTGTCATTTTCTAATTTCATAATAAAATGAATTAGTGTTACTAAAATTTCAATAACAAGTATAAAATGATCCAATATAAAAAAATGATCTGAAGATGTTGAACTGGTGTGGATGTGTACTTTGACAACGGGCCTTAAATCAAGAATTTTGACATTTCCAGAAAATCTTGAATAGAAACTTGAATGCTACTTTGAATTTTCCGGGTACGATTATTAACTTACTGACCCTCCTCGCTCGTGGTCCTTCCTCAACCACCCTTCTAATCCCACAACCAACCAAACATCATAAAGAAATTGTTACATCAAATGCAATATACAATATTGTGGTTCATTTCAATATGAGTTCAAGCAACTGATCTAATGTAATTGGTTGCCATATTCTACTGATTTTATATGATAAATTGTATTGCGTGAATTCTTTGATGTTATTGTTATAAAACACAATATAAAAGAGATTGAGAAAGGAGAGAAACAACCAAGATAATGAAGGAACGGGTGTGTTTTATTGAGTTGATGGCTCTCTCTTATATAGAGATGACTTCATAATATAAATTATAATAACAACCCTAGTCAGCTAGCTACAAAAAATGCCCACTAAATAATAATTATTTACAACACTCCCCTTTGGGTATTCTCTGTCATTAGCTTCCTTTGATATGTGTTTCGATGTTGTCTCGTCAAAACCTTGTCAGATAATAAAAACCATATGGAATAAAAACAATCATGATCGAAGGAGAAAATAGTACAACACACATGTAGTGGTGATAATCAAAACTCATGATTTCGATGGAGTGGTTTAGTTTAGATCATAAAATGTGAGTCAATGGGAGATCATGCATAATGATTGTTACACCGAAACCTTACCTGAAAAATCCAATGGGAGAAACCCTTGGTTAAAGGGAAAAGATGAGCAAATGCATATGTTTCAAATAAAATTATCTTCAAGATGAAGTATGAGTAGGGCGACTAATTAAACGTGTGTCTCATTAAAACCTTGTCAGGTAAAAAAACTCAGTAGGACAAAATAACCTTGACGAAGGACAAAAGAGTACTTAATGGTCAAGAGTATGCTTCAAGATACTCTCCCTGATGTTGACTCCCCCTCAAAACTACAAACTATATAAGACTAATACTTTGATCATACTTCTCGAATAAGTTAACAGTCATCATGCTTTAAAACGGTTTTTGTTTTCATACACCTTTAAGATTATCATATTCCCTATAGTAAAGGCATAACTAGTTGAGAATGAGTCTTATGTGGGTTTACCCAACCCGTGTCATCATATCTAACAAGACAAACATTATTCTGAGGATCATAGGCAGTTGATCCATTCCATAATGTTTAGGGATAGAATAAACTCATTTTCTGTCATACATTTAAAGTAGAGGAAAATTTTCACTTATGTCATTTACAAAGGTGGTGTGTTGGCGCTGAGCTATATATATCAGATGAGACGTCTGGTCTAGGAAATTTAACTAAATACAAGAATGCGCTTATTATACTTCGACATGAGTCTTCAGGGCCCGGTATCTCTTCTTTATATGAGACAATGCAAGTGTTTCTAAACCTCGGACGACTATTTGTTGTGCTTGAATAATTTGTTTTGTCATCATTAAAGCATCTTAACATCTTCTTGATGTAATTTGATTGGTGGACTAAAATTCCATCTGCACTCACACAACTTCAGGTTGACAAAATATTTTGGTCTTTAAAAGTTTTTTATCTCAAACTCCGACTTTAGTTTTGATTTTCTTGGACACTTCAAGAGCATCATTCAAATTCATGTTATCACCACAAAGTGAAAACCCATAACTTCTTTTCTTAATAAACACACATGGGCATAATTCGCCTAAATCATTATTCATATATCCCAGTCCAAGCAAATATTCACTTAAACTGTTGTACCAATTTCGTCTGGAATGTTTCAATCTATGAAGTGAACTGCTATCACAAATGTAGAGCATGTTTTGTGGTCTAGAACTATTTACATTGGGTATCAAATGTCCATCATGAGCTTTCATGTATATCTCTATATTTTAATCCCCACAGAGATAACTTTTTACAACATTTATAGGTTGCATATTCAGTTTTTCAGAATATACCAAACTGATAAGGTAGTGGGATGTTATGACATCCATTACGGAAAAATACGTCTCCTCGTAATTAATCACAAGACGTTTGAGAAAATTCTTACGCCACTAAACAAGACTTTATCTTACAATCTCGTATTTCTCATTACGCTTCATTACAAATACTCATTTACACTATACAGATTTAACATGAGGAGGTGTGGGAACAACAGGCCCATAACAACTTTCTCTTAGTTAAGGAATCTGATTTGACCTGGATTGTTTCTTTCCTTTTTAGCCAGTCGTCTCTTCGTTAAGATCCATTAACGAAGCAAAGTTCAACATCATCACTTAGTATCATTTCGGTGGCCACCGTAAATACAAACATATCATCAATGAAATCTCATTCTGATTCAAGTCTCATTAAGTTTACCGAGATTTTCTATTTCGGGAGAGTGGGTTTAAATGTTGGAGCGTCCTCCAACTTTGTCTCTTTTAGGACGAACCCATAATCCGGATTAATCTCGTGAGTTGAATTTGGTTAAGATTGCGACGGTAAGAAGATTCATTTATGCTAAGTTTACCCGCTTCTAAGGAAAAGAATCGTTCGACCCTAATGGTTTACCTCGCTTCAGGGCAGGGACTATGACTGGTTATACTCCATGGTCACACCTCGTCCAACTAGGACGATACATCCTACGAGAACGTTTATCTTTACAGGTTTGCAGCAGGTATATATGATCTCGTCACTTTGACTAGATCCAATAAAGTGTTTGACATATTATGGGCTACACTACATAGATCTAGAATTCTTTGTATTTCAACTAGAAGTAGAATTCGTCGCACTTCAATATCACATGTCGTTCAAATCTGGCGGTATATAAATCGCATGTCAAGGGCTCTTAAGAGCTCATAATAGATAACTTCATAATCGACATATATGACCATCATGTGTTGAGGACCCAATTTTGTACGTTGTGGCAACACAATTGACACGGGGACTACAAACCCAAACGCGTGTAAGTGCAAAAACTTCAAGTTCCTACCCAGTCACCAACTGGAACACGATGTAAACAGGTAGAAGTGGGCCTCAAGTGGAACAATATGGCTGCATGCAAAATTACATATACATAGCCTGAAACATATACCAGAAACTTGGTGCGCATTACCAAAGGTCTATATGCGAGACCATCTTGGATATAAACATAGGAAACTATATGTTCAACAAATCTTAAGGGATATGCAATAATCATCAGAAGCCTTTGATGTAAATTCTCCGGCATTATCAAACCTTATATACTATATAAGATAATCTGAGTGGCACCCTCAATTTCATAGATGAGAGTTTAGCAAACGCAGCATTTTCTTGTGGATAATAGTGTGACATCTGATCACTTTTATCAATGCATCAACCAAAACCATAAATATTTAACTGGTCCGTATGGTGGTTGGATATGTCCACGATTTTTTCCTTGCATTTTTTTCCAGAAAAGATAGTGTATATTTTGGTCATTGGTCTAGCATTCAACATCCTTATTGAGCAACATGACAAAATGTGTTATTAAAGAAATGACCCTTATTCTGAGAGAGATTCCCATATGATAATTCAGTTAAGGATACAGTGCAGCACACCCCAAGTGTTTCAAACACCAATACTAAAGCGACTATTTGCTCAAATCATTTAACTTCTAGCTAATATATTTTAATATCTTCGATGTACACTTCGGGCCACACCATTGAAGGTTATGCAAAGACATTACACCATTTTCTGATGGTTTTAATGTTTTAATCATTAGTCATAATGATCTTACCTTATAATAACGTTCTTCTTGAACGTAAAGGTATTTTGTCTCGTCAGCTAGAAGAGAACATTCAATTTCTTAATATTGATAACACATATCAACTTTGATTTAGATTCTAAGGCAACCAGCCTTCTGATTTCAATATTCTCTAATTTGATCTTTGCTTCAGGCAAGTAGGATATTCAGTTCAGATTGCTTCTTCTGGGGACTTCCAAATAACATGATATAAATAAAAGCTACTGATTTCATCTTGTGATCTATGAAAGAAACTTCGAGTTTTGTAAGTTAGTTATTAACGAAACTACAAGTTCGATTATATACGAATTACTGGTTCAAAACTGAACTACTGGTTCATCAGAGACATGTAATTTGAACAATTAGATTGGAATAATCATGCAATAAATGATGAAATTACTTTCACAATACTAATTTTGCATTGTGTATATCACAAAACTATGTGCAAATGCTTCTGGCAATTAGCTACATGTTGAATATGGTAAATATACATTATGGGAAAATATTTAGAGTACCTTATAGACATACATAATGACTAGGTACGAAAACCGGTGTCATTAGATTATTTTCCTTTTGTTTGATTCTGCTGGACCAAAGGAATTGACTTTATATTGAAAATAAAACAAAACTCTACATGTTTTACACGCCTACGGGGCAAAGTCTGATAGGTATGATGAACTTCTAGGTCATATATAGGGAAAGTGGGCCAACTAGGCTCATATTCCTCATAATAGTCTATCAAGAAATAAAATGTTATTCGTCAACCCTTTCGGTAACTCCAATCGTATACTACCAGGTAAGCAATGATGTGGTGGTGGAACGAGACTCACATAAGTACACACCCTTAAAAGAACTTGTATAGACATCGCATCTAACAAGATGAGTCTAGTTTGAGAAAAGTTATAATCATTGTATGGACTCAAGACGAGTTTCTGTACTATCTTGGAGCTTAAGTCGAGCTTCTGGCTCAATTTCACTATAATATTTTCAAACTTGATTTGAGCTGTTGGCTTATCATCATTAATATTCATCAATATAACATAAATTAATTAAATCGTAACAATCCAATTTAATGTGAAAGAAATTATATGTAACCGACATAAATTAAAGTTATAACGGAAATAATTTCATTATCATCAATATAACATGTCATCAATGAATATAATGTATTTAGCCTAGTGGTTACATGCATAATTAATTCATTTGCAATATCAGTTTCTTCTGGCAAGTTATTACATACCCTCATAATTATCGATATATATAATTGAGAATGAATTGAATAAATCTAACACAATTTAAATTGGATAACCGACATGGCATTAAATACTAATTCAAACCCTAAACCTAATAGTTGTCTTTTCATTCACTTATTTTCTGAGCTTGTAACGTACCCAAAACTTCTACAAGTCTTTTAAAATGTTTCTAGTTTCTTGATCAGCTATATCTTAATTGTCTGTGCGCCTATCAATGAAATGCAAGTTTTATGGTTCTTTTTCTGAGAAGACCAATTTTTTTCCATTCTAGCTTGTATAGTTTCTTAAATTTGAGTGTCATTGATCTTATGATTTGCATTGCACGTTGCTCAGATAGATTGTACCATTTTTGTAGCCGGAATTAATTGTTATGTGTGTGCTAACTCTAATACTTGTCTAGTTGCTGATCTAATGACATCAACTTTTATTTCAACAGTCTCATACATGAACAGACACGACGTCGAAGGATCGAGAACATAATCCTGGCACACCGTTCGCAAATTATGTCCAACTTCACCTGCGCCATCGCACTCCAACTCTAGTTGACAGTGGCCCACGACCAAAACTTGATTGCCCTAAAGAACTAAAGTTTGGCACCAAAAGCCAATGCATGCCTATTTAACAATGGCTCAAAGCATAACCCAATTAATTGAGCTAAAGGTAGTTGTTGGAGCTGCATATTGTTAGCAATCGCTTCACAATTTCACATCGAAAAGCATTCCATTTCCAAACGGGGTTATTGTTTTCCTGTAACTATTTTCACTTTTGTTTGTTTTCCATGATTACATATTGTTAATTTACCACTTCACATGTCCTATGGTCACTGTTCTCACTCAAAACCAATTCTTTTTTCCACATAGATCGAACACTGCTAATGAAATAATGTATTGATGTGATCCTCCTCTTGTTGCCTTGCGTCTGCAATGAAGCGTTCCGTATCATGCATAGGCTTCTCTCCTCCACACAGATTAGACCAACTTCTCAAGAATGGTCATTCTGATGGTTCTGTCACTATTGTGAAATCGAACTCATTCATATTCATTATATCCCCTATTCATACATTTATGAAATTTCATCTTCTTCCCCTTGTTTCCTGGGTCCTCTTTAATCCCTTAGTCCCACACGGGTAGTGTTCCTATGATGCCCATCTATTACCCTTCAATGAAAACTACTAAAACTGTGTATGAAATTTTCGTATTTGGGCGCAGCCGAACACCTGAACTAATTGGTTATTTTCCAAGGCATTCAAATCAAAATCATACAGATATAGTGTGGATTGTCATCGACTTATTATATGCATGTATATAGTTTTTGGAGGAAATTTATACTCTTAATTATTCTACTTTCTTGCTAGTTTGGAAAGGTGAGTTCTGGAATGTATGAAGTAGCTCGTCTACTTCTACTGTCGGGAGTACGTGTCGAGCGCCCACTGTCAAGTGCAATGTGTCCCTGTTAGGCTTCTTTATCGCAATAAGCACGTGATTTTCGGTAACTCTCGTCCACGGTGTGGAGGTGGATTAAGACCCGATCAGGATTGAGGGCAAGTACAAAAATATTTTAAGAGGTAAAGTGGATTACACCTACTACATGAGAGTTAGGAGATCTGAAAATCTGATTTCTAGAAAGAAGAGAAGGGTTATCATAAATCATCTATGAAATCTACACAACCTCCTCGCCTAAATCAATGAAATCCAAAGTCTTTTTCTCTTTAAATCCTCTCTCACATATCAATTGAAGTTGAATGTTAGCTGATAATTACTGTTTCTACACCGACCAACCAGAAACCCAGTATCCATTGAATTCAATCAACAAATCTTCTTGATTTTCATTCCAAATTAAGTAAAAATTATTAGATGTGTAAGTAAATAATGTATTTATTAGAAAATCTCAATGATGGATAATTATAATTTATTTTTATTTTAAAAAATAAATAATATCATAAATACAATCTAACCGTTCATTTAAATTAGTTTAAATACACCATGATACACTCAAAACGCTCTGTCAAATTAAGTGTCATAGACGTCACCAAGAAGAGCCGAGAGCTCTAGAAAGATCATTGACGTCAAAGAACACGAAGGAGGTAAAAAAACCTAAAATGCAATTGTATCTAAACTCGAGCAATTCTGAAATGTTTTAACACAAAAATATAGATCACGATTAAAGGATCGATTTCTATGGAAAATCCCGATTTCTATACTACATGCACCTTGAAATATCAAAGGAACTACAGAAATTCGCCATAAAAATTGGTAAACTCGCAGGAAAAGCTTGAAGCTTTAAAGCTTCAAATCTCTCTCCGGTTGGATAATTCAATGTGAGGAGGACGATAGCGCTAGAGATAATACTCGCGCTTAACGCGTGTCACGAATCGATGTAAAAGAATTTGTATTTCATTGTGCCACTTTCTGTTGACGTCGTCAGCAGTAGACCATCTGCTGCGTACACAGCAGACGTCTCCGTTTGGGAGTAGTATTGTCAATTACAGAGTTCACCGGAGGGCAATAACAATTAAATGTAGGCCTGGAGGGCAGTCTGTTATGTTCCTGGCTATATATCAAAAATGAGTGGGGAAGTTGTGTTATCACATCCAGATTCAAATCAAATGAAAAGATGGCACGGTCATATCAATCAATAAAAATTAAAAGAAGCCTAGCTCAAAATGAAATAAATAATAAACAGAAGATTGACTAAACGGAACCTAGCCCTCACTTGAGGACTTGAGGTGATAGAATGAACTCAATCCAGTCATTTAATCAAAGGGCTAGCTATACCTATCCTCAGTCAAACATTGTTCCTTTTGCAATTTTTTAAATAGTTTCAAATCAGTCATCAACAAAATTCACACCTCTACGTCCACGAAATGGTAAGTTGGTAACATGAATATTACGAACTATTTAGAAAATATATACAGCTCAATTTTGACGTTCTTTTTTTGCACATTATCTCCATCAAAAATCTGTCAATCGTTTCTTGATTTACAGAGAGACGGATCTAGCAGCTGCACAGAAATGAGATCGCTTTCTGGATTTTCTCACAGACTCAACAGCTGATGAACCCTTTGAAGCCCTAGCCTGCGCATCTGATATTCTCCTCTGTCGCTACTCCCCCTACCACCACGTGGGTCACCCAGCTACATAATCTTTATCTTTCACCACGACATTCCAGCTGTGCCCTAGCCTTCTTTACTCTTTGATTGGACCCTCACCAGTAAGGCAGTAACGGCACCATTACCCAGGAAGGCCATGGACGCCACCACTACCCCAAAACACCTAACCCCTCTCAGCCCTCTGATCTCAATCCAACTCTTCCCGCCATATTCTAGCTAGTTACCCTTTTCAGCGAAAGCTCACGTATACATTGCATTTTGTCTTACATACACGGCATCCAGTTATCTCTTTCTGTAACTGAGCATCATCACCGCCATCATTCACCGTCGGATTCGAAACACACGGTGGGGAGTGGTTGCGCAAATTAATAACGAGCCAAACGAGGCGTATAGAACTGGTACTGGGACTGGAAGTGAGAGTGAGAGTGAGAGTGAGAGTGAGAACGATACAGGCTTTACCGTACGACAAGTAACTGGCCCGGGTTTGATTTTCCCCATCGGTAATCGATAACAAGAACTACCCTCGTCTCTTGAAGCAAAAGATTTCTGGGCGGTTCAAAATCAAAGCTGGCCCAGGACGTGGAGTACAAAATGCGCAGGTGATGTAATCTCCAGTGAGCTCTCTGTCCGATATATCTCAGGGCCAATGGTAGAACCAATTAGGGTTCTACACGTAAGGTTTCGTGGGTCGGATGAATTAACAGGGTGTGTCCTGCAGGGGACCCCCGGGAATTAAGAGAATACTACGAGAGCTAGCTTTGACTCTCTCTAGGGTTAACCATAGGATAATGATTACTAAACAATAGCGTTATGTAATTTCGAACAAATTCATTGCATGATGGTGATGATATAGGTGAGGGCCGATATAGACTGTTGGGTGGTTTAGTCGAGGAAGGTGACTGAAACTCCACGCTAGAATGATCGCATATTGGGGGGGGACAAATTACCTTTTTTGTGAAAAAAAAGAAAGCATAACACTTTTTTTTATTATAAATATTGAAAAATTGGTCAGAATTAGATTGATATATACATTTTTTTACCATCATAAGATAAGTTGAAGATTGTGGTATGTCAGGATAATTTTATTATACAGCAGCTTAAATATTTATCTATAAGGAGGTTTATCCTAAAACAGTACTATTTATCATTATTTATTTATATAGGGAGACCTATCATGAAGGGATAAATGTCTCAAAATTTTTAGATGGACAGTTGCGTCTCATTATGGTGAGTGTTTGTTGTGTTGAAGGTTCGGTCAAAATACCTCATATAGGTGTAGATATGGACATTTCCGTGTGTTAAGCTTTTAGAAAAACTTCATTTTAAAGCCTTAAACGAACTCGGATGGCCAAAAAAGCCTGTATGTCATGGCGTTGGCCATGAGTTTGACTCGTAGGGCCGTTTTGCTTCCAGATTGGTATCACAATAGTCAATCGGACACCGAAATATCCGTAGTGCAATTTTATAACTAAAAGTTATTTTAGCCGACGAAACTCCATAATTTCGTCGGCTAAACTTTTCAAATTTCGTCGACTAAAGTTCACATACTATAGCCGACGAAAAAAACACTTTAGCCGACGAAAATTTTTTTTGTCGGCCTGTTTTTAGATATTTCGTCGGCTATAGTCTTTTTTCTGATAGTGAACTGAAAGTTGCATTAGGAGGGGGCACATGGAGCCTGTACCCCGAGCTACATTAGTAATTCTCATATAGAACGTCCTGAATAATAGCAGGTGCCTCATCTTACTCACAAATATCAAGCTTACTACATCTAGCAAAGTGGACTAATCTATTGGCCACACTATTTACTTCTCTATAAACATGCTTCAATTGAAAGGAACTCAAGACATTAACGTACATTCGTCAATCTTTGTGAATTCCTCCTTCAAACGAGAGATCATCACCGACTACATCAAATGCATAGACTAGATTCACGCTGTCACTTTCAATGACAACATTCTTCCACCCTAGTGAGATACATATCAACATCCTAGATCGGAGAGCCTCTACCTCCATATGATAAGCCGTAGATACATATTGAAAAGGAGACCAAACATTCTCCCAAAGAGTTACGAATCACCACACCAACTCCAGCGGAGCCTTCCTAAGCTGAAAAACTGCCATCGATGTTGACTTTGAGTCGTCCTTAGGGTGGACAGACCCATTTGGCCTTAGGCCTCCTACTACTCCCCTTCGTAGACAGTTTACAAGCATGACACTCTTTGAACTCTTTCAACAAACTGTCTGTCCATTCTACAATATAATTTGTGTTGAAGACAGTATCTTTCCATACCATATTGTTCATTTCCACCCAAATCACCCACAACGCCATCAAAAAACGCTCCAGATGCTCCCCACTCAAGCTATACATCATATCTCAAAACCAAACCTTGACATAGGCCGCCGAGGGGAGCTAGGGGTCAGCTGTAACAAGCTCCTCCTCCAAAATGGGCGCACCACACTACAGTCCTTGAAAAGAAGTAAGTTGTCTTTCACCGAAATCGCACAAAACACACCTCTAGCATCTTTGAGCTGAACTTTCCTTAATAGTAAAGCAGCTAGTAATATTTCCTGTGACAGACGCCACGCATGGAAAATGAGAGACGAACACACGAAGGGAGAAAGAGGGGAGAGATGATAATAGATAGAGGTGTCAAAATGAAGTACCCACACTGTTACCAAGTAAAGCCCATTTATTTTTAAACCTTTGAATTCCAAACATGGTTCTAGCCTTTTTGTACTCCTTATTTACCGGTGTCCTAACTGGTACGTAACGAGAAACAAACATGCACCGTGTTTCCTAGGACCACCACACGTCGCCCTTCTCTCTTTCTCTCCACGGGAAAAAGAGGCTCGTTATTTCCAAGCTTGTTTCAAAAGAGAGAAAGAGGTGTTATTCCAGGTTCATGGGACCCCTCCCTCTCGTAATTCATCAACACTCGTTGAAGCAATTCACGGACCACGAAACTTTGTCGCCGTAAGAGATTATTCGCCGTTATATCAGACGGCATCAGCGTTATCTTCCAAGGACAACCAGATGTAGTGGTACCTTCCTCTGCCACAACATCAAAAGCTTTAAACGCCAGCTATTTCCCTTCCACACAATTATTTGTCTCTCTGAAGCTTTTATTCTCTTCTAACAGTATCTGTCAACTCCACAAATCCCCTCACCGGAAAAAAATTCGGATCCGAGCTCTAACCGGTCGGACGTTTCTGAATTGAGATCCGACAGGCAAACGTCCAAAACTTCTTTTCACAGGTAATTAAGGGCAGTAGTAGTAAAACCCTGTTATATATACAGTGTTGAATTTTCTCCAGTTGGTTGGTGTTCATGTGTACATGTGATGAGATCTGTGCAGCAAGCAATAAATATTGCACAGACTCCTTGGGTCACTGCATATACACAGTTCTTTCCCTGTCTTTCTTCAAGCTACTATTCCTTCGAGTTTTTTCAAGATTATGATGTCATTAGTGACTGTTTAGAAGTTTTTTTTATAATCAAAGAAGTCTGTATATATGGATAAGCTTGTGGAGTTGGGTTCAAAAAGTCGAGTTCTGCATCTGTTTATGCGAGTCTTGTCCATGTCTAAGGTTGTGATTTTTAGCTGAAGATGTAATTAGGGTTTCACGTAGTAAATGGTCTTTTCTTAGCGTGTGGTTTGAAGTGGGGGTTTTCCTTTCTTTTTCGAGACGTTTGGTGTGTGGTCGCAAGTCGTAATACTGTTTCTGGCTTTCTGCTTTGAAGGTTTTGTTGGGTTGCCGACAGTGAAGGCCTGCAGCTAAACCAGTACTGCTTGCCTAAACAGATGACCGATCGAGTTAGATTATCACGGAGTGAAAGATACGCTCAAGGTAGTCTTCTCTTGTCAAAATTTGATTTTGTTGTTTTTGTTTTCTACTTCACCACCTATGTCTCGTTCCCTTCGAGATTTTTCTGTGTACACTGCATAAATTTTTGAATACAACCGTGTATATGATACTATAATCTACAGCGGGAGACTTGAATCAGTTGTACGTTTCGCGAAAGAGAATTGTAAACAACACTGTGGAACTTTTGCAGGTAATGGAGTTGCATGTTCTTCGTAAGTTCTCTCAGCCATTTGTGTGTATATCTATAAGCAGAAGCAGAAGTCTTCGAAGGTCAATACTTTTCAGTTGATGGAGATGAGTGGCTTTAGGCTTAGTGAATCCAACCATGTAGCTCAGCAAAGCCGCCGTGACAAGTTGCGAGTGCAGCATACTTCAAACCTATCCCATCCTCATTTAGATCATAATCTACCAAACAATTCACCAGCCCAACAAAACCCAGATATTCTTCAAGTTCGAAATGTCAGAAATGCCAATAATTTGCTTTTTGATCCGACCCTCTTCTCCCCAGATCTTATCAATTTTTCGATAAATGCAAATCATGCATTTGCTTCATCAACTCAAGATTTAGGTGACGAGAGTCCTCAAAATTATGGAAATTGGAGAAGTCTGAACCCACCCCAGAACTTAGATAATTGGGATACCAATTATCCAACTGGTACTACTTCAAACCACCATATGTACAGGGAAGTTAATAACATTTCTCCATCCACACCATCACATTTAAGGCCTAGTATTTACCATGGTTACCAGCATTTTTCTTCTCCATCTCCAATTTACCATAATACACTACAAGATGTTGTCACACCAGCTTCTACCCGAGAAATCCAGCAGGATCAGCTAGAAATGGCTTCTTGGTCACAAGGCTATGTAAATCAATCCACTACATTAGGATATGATGACTCGAGTTCTTGGATGGATCGTCCGATAGGGAGTAATCGCCATAACTGGACTGGAGGCGACGAATTGAGATGTGGTAGGAGTGATTATTCCAACCAACAAGGCCTGTCTCTATCACTTTCTTCAAATCCTCCATCACAAGGTTTGCAAGCAAGTACAAGTAGGAAATCTGGCGGTTACTTATGCTCAATGATGAAGCCATCAGTTATAAGCAAATCCTGTGGAACTACCAAATCACTTCAAGACTTAGTTGGGACTAGTACTGCTTCCACTAGTAGTGCGGCATATCATAGAAGCACAGGTCCTCTTGGTCCTTTCACCGGATATGCAACAATTTTGAAGAGTTCCAAGTTCTTGAAACCGGCACAACAGTTGTTGGAAGATGTTTGTAGGGTTAGTGATCATTCAAAGGAATTCAAAACATGTGAGGCATCTGAGAGGATATTTGGGGATCAAATTAGTTCTGCTTCTGCTTCCGTTTCAATCTCTAATGATCAAGCTGCTAATATGACTCAAAATTCAGTAGTTGCAATTAAGGAGAGAAATAATTCTGCTGCATCATCCTCTGCATTTTATGGTTCCAATGAAATTAGCAGTGATGGTGGAGCTGCTGCCAGCACATGTTCTGAGTCATTTCGGCCGGAGTACCAACAGAAAAAGGCAAAGCTCCTATACATGCAAGAGGAGGTTAGTACTAAATATTCTTCTCTCCATTCTAAATTATTGTCTTATGAATTATGAGCTGAGACTTACTAAATAGACTGGTAATTTATTATAAAGTGTTGGTAATTAACTAGCTTTGAGTTGCATATTTTTTTAGGATATTCTCATGCAAGCTCTTTTATTTCTAAAGTAACATTGAACCAGTTAATTCATATAATAAATGCCTAGAATTGGTCATGTTTTAGATCATAGAGCGTTGGGAATGGAAGCCTTAAGATATTTTTTTTAGGAAAGAATCGTTCTAGACATCTCAATTAAACATGGCATTGTGTAAATAGCTTATATATAATGACAGACTCTGGGTCCTTAATTAAGTCCTTGATAATTGGCTTGTAGAGTCATAAGTCATAACAAAGGTAATGATGTTTTCTTCCACATTAAACAACCAGGTTACTATTTCTTATCCTTAAGCTAGAAATTGGCCACTGGTTTCCTGTACATATAGCTTGAACTGCATTTGGGTACAAAACTAATGGCTATAGTGGGGGCCATGATACTGACTGGATTAGAGGTTTGCAAGTTAAAAGTCAGATTGATTAGATCAGGTGGACATTATATTCGCTGGATATATGGATTATACACCCACTAATTCAATTTGTCCATTATATCTAAGGACTAAATTCATGATATTTCTTGGTAGTGAATAGTGAGGGTGAAATATTCAATTTAATTACCCAAATACTTAAGCAGAATTACTTTCTGATAAAAGATTAGTATACTGAGGAATACTGTGTCGGTTCATTGAAACCTTTTTTTTGTTAAACCTCGAAGAGCGAGGAAACTTCATTTGATCAATTAGAAGATGAAACCTTCAGGAAACCGTGTGATTTGATCAAAAAAAGATGCATGTTGCCAACAATCTTTTTAATTGGAAGACGGATTATCAATAGTAACATTCTTGACAATCTTAATGATCATCCATATTATACACACAAATTGCTATCAGGAGTACCTCTTAACAAATCTTAGGTGCCCTTGTGGTTTAGTCATCAGAAATCAACAATATCTAGGTATTATTATTTTTTTACTCCTTTTGGTGCATTATCGAATTGTGTAGTTTAAATTCATGCAAATTTAGAAAACCAATTACTTTAATTTATCCCCCATTTTATTAAAAAATTTCGTAAATGTTAGCATTGTTCTCATATTCACAAGGGAGCAATATAAACCTAAGTTAAGGGTTAAGTAGAGACCTAGATTAATTGATGACTTCTTACTTCCCATCCAAAAATTTACCTAGTAGATTTTTTACTAATTGAGCTTGTTCGCCCTGCAGGATCCTTAAGGCAAGTTGGTTATTTAGAAAGTTATATCAAAAATAAATTTCTATTTGCTCATAGATTTTGTCCTATGAACTTATTACATATCATGCTAGCGTCTCTTAACCGAAAAAATGTTATAATTGCCTCTTCTATATTTACATATTGATGTTGACTTAACATGCATCATCCAGAAACATAAGCTACCCTAAATGTGGGGAGGAGATTCATTGATGACCTTCTTGTTGAGGACTAGTTGAGGACTTTCTCTTTAATGGTTTTTTACACCCACTTTTCAATCACATTTTTTCATCTCAACCGTTTAGTTTATAGGTTTCTATAAGTAGATCACTTCTACAAATTTTCAGTCAGCTTAGTGATTGTTAAGACATCGAAATAGATCAAATCAATAGATGGTCTAAATATGTCAAACATGAACAGTTCAAGTTTATAATAGATGAATCACATTTATGAATGTCTTAACGATTTTCAATTTGTATGAAAATTTGTAGATAATCTGCTCATATATATCTACAAACTAGACAGTCGAGATGTGAATATGCGATTGAAAATAAGATGAAACGAAAAAGACCTCAACTAGTACTTAACAAAATGTCCTCAATAGAACCCCTCCCTCCTAAATGTGATGTACCTTTGTAAGAAAATGTCGGGTAAAATAAATTTTTGTTGACAAAACAACAATATAACAGAGAATTCAGATGACCCACATCTTTCATCAACCGAGGTCTTCCACTAAATTCAGATGTTCATCTAGCTTCTCCCAAATTATAATCATTGAGGGATTAATACTTTTAAAATCTCTTCACTGTATTCTGAGTAGGACCTTGGCAATTATTTGAATTTAATTTACAGTATAAGCCACTTGTTTTCCAGTCACTTTATAAAAGTTCTGAAGCATGCTGTCTTGGAATGCCATCATTGGCTTAATGAACCGTCCTTGCTGATTGTATATCACCGTTGATTTTCATTAGTTTTGGCAAAGTTTGGTGCAAGACCTCTTTGCGCTCCATGAATAGTTACTCAATCAATCTATGAAACGATTGATAGCATTGTAGAACATATCTCATCTAGATGCAATGCATGCAAGTAATTATGATATGTACACCTTATTGATCTCGTTAATAATATCTATTCATGGATTATGACTGCCTTTTGGTTTGTTGCGTGTCATCAACCAAAAGGTATGCAGGAAGTACAAGCAGTATCATCAGCAGATGGAAATGGTGGTCTCTTCCTTTGAGTCAGTTTCAGGTCTCAGCTCTGCAACCCCATACATATCATTGGCTCTCAACACAGTCTCAAGACACTTCAAATGCCTTGCTAGTTCCATCAAAAACCAACTCAAGCACATAAGAAAAGCTTTGGGGGAGGATTTCTCATCAGCCAAGATTGGCAGTACTACTGGCTTCAATAGTAAAAGTGATAAGACTGTGGGCAAGCTAAAGTATATGGGTCTTGGCTTGCAAAAGCATAAGGCGGATGCCGGTGTCTCTGAACCCCAACAACACATCTGGAGGGCCCAGAGAGGCCTACCGGATCGTTCGGTGGCCATCCTTAGAGCATGGCTCTTTGATCATTTTCTTCACCCGTAAGCCAATTATTTTGAACACCCTCCTCACTTCATATCCATCTTTTCTTCTTTAACCATGATCAACTGTTTGGTTTTAGGTATCCAACGGACACAGATAAGCACATGTTGGCCTCTCAAACCGGTTTGTCTAGAAACCAGGTAGGGCTACCATCTCCTTTGTCAAGTAATTACCATCTCCTTTGTCAAGTTATGATCAAGTTGAATTGGTAATTTCCCATTGGTTAGGATTAACTAAATAGGTAGTGGTATCTCGGTTTATCTAGCTGAAAAACTCTGTGTATCTATACATATATAGTTGTGTACTGGTTCACAAATCCCAACTCAATTTGATTTTCGACTTCAAATTTAATCAGACCACATGCATTACTATTTTCATTTCTTTATTGCGGCATTTGGATTATAATCGTGATATATTTAAACCAATGCAGGTGTCAAACTGGTTCATAAATGCCCGGGTGCGTGTTTGGAAGCCAATGGTTGAAGAAATACATACGCTTGAGACTCGAGGATCCATGGAAGCTTGCCAAGATCCTGGGAAAGATGGAAACTCTCCAACGGGAGGCACTAGCAGGCCAATCAATGAGCAACTTGGCATGCATCGTGCTATATCTGTTGGGCAATTGGAATCCTCAGGTACACGTTCCTTGAGAGATGCACCGAATGTAGAAGTACAACAAAGTCAGGAGATCAAGAGATCCAGAATAGAATGTCAAGTTCCATCAAGCATGGATAGTGCATTGATGGGTTTTGTGCCATACAATCGAAGTGGGCTTGAGGTTGGGGGACTTGCAGCTGTGTCATTGACATTGGGGCTCAGGCATGGTGTCGAAAGCGTCCAACAACAACAACAATTGCATGAACAAGATGAATATCAGCTTAGGCGGCAACCTGGAGGTTACATGATTCATGATTTTGTGGGATAATCCACTTGTACTGTGGCAACATTGTCAGACTGAAGCAAGGCAGAAAATAAGTGGGAGATGGCAGCTCTCCAAATATCCCGGGATCCGGTCTTGGTACACTCCTTAAGCATCATCTAAGATCTGTTCAGGTCATTCTAACAGGATGTGCTTCATTGGATGATAATGAGCTTAGAAATGAGCTAGGATGATACTTAGGGAGCTAGGACATTTTCTAAGATCATATTTTATTTATCCGAGAATTAACGTTAGTGGGGTATTAAGTGAACGACACTTGTCAAATTATATATGATTGCTGGCATAGGATTTGGGAGAGATATCAGGGACATGTGATTCACTCCCGGTTAGCCTAGGACACCCTGGGGTAATGGACATAGAAACTAATTCCTCTAAGTGCCTCCAAAGTTTCAATGGTAAGAACTACAAATTAAATAGTCTGAATACATCTGAGAGGGCCAAATTATTAGAGTAAATCAAATCCACCGAACGCATCAAACTAGAAAAACTAAATGATGAATCCGGTAAATTGTCTGGGTTTACCGCAGTTCAGTGTAGTGCTCGATTAATATGCTCTTCAATCTTCGATTCTTCTGTCTACATCAGACATGTCGCAAAGATGCAGTCATTAATTTCAAAGTGCTTGAGAGTTCTACACCCTGGAATTCTAATCTTTTGATTGCTGTCCGACCCGAAGCACTTGATGACAAATACTCAATGGAAGGGCATCTTGAAATTAGGTCGCACAAAAATTCTTCACTCAAGTACACCCATTTAAGGGGCATAGTCTTCAAGAAAGGAAGAAGTATGCCACCACCACGAGTAACATCATCCTTTATTTTCAGGGACTCCAAATTCAAACTAGTTAAAGAGTTCACATTAACAAAGGCTTGGAAAGATGAGCTCTTGAGCTGCAGTTTGTAAAGGGACCTAGTGTAAAACGTCGTCGTCGGAAGTTGAGATTCAACTCTTTGAGGCTACTCTCTAGTGCAAAACTAGTGAACAGCTTGCCTATGATATCCAACAGGGGATGTGGATGGCCTTTACTCTCAATACCATAAATCAAATACATATGGATGGCCTTTGGCTCCTATTTAGAAAATTGCTCTCTATTTGACGTATTATTTTGCGTGTATGCAAAGTTCTTCACATAGACGCCGGCCTTGATAGAATGTTACCCTCTATTCGATCGTATATGTTTGCGTGGAAATATGGTTTTTTTGTAAGCGAGATAAGGACTAACTCATCGTCTTTACTCGAAAATTTATTGAAATAAAGAAAAAATACAATAGGGAGGGGAGACTATGCCAAAATCATATCCTGAAAAATAATACAAAGAACTAGAAGCTGATAAAATAAAAGTATTGAAAAAAAAGATAAAAAACTACCCATCTCAACCTACCAACATCTGTTGTTCGAGGAATAACAACCAAGAGATGTCTATGTATCAACCCCATCCAAACCATAGTAATAAACAACAAAATCAATGAGTACGAAGGTAAGGGAAACCAAGCCTGTCCATATTTAGATAGGGAGTGATCGGGGTGGGTGGAGTTTGATGCCAAACTAGCATGTTTGAGGCCAAGCCCAAGTTTGTCAAACTATCTGCAACTGAATTGCCTTCTCTAAGAATATGAGAGCAACGAAAATGTATTGACCGAATACGACTCAAACACCTTGATCAAACTATTTGTAATGGCCACGGAGGAAGGAAGATGAGAAGATACCTGCGATAGCACTTACAGAGTCGCTTTCCAACTAGAGATAATGCCAACCAACCAGAAAAGCAAACTCAATTCCAATGATGATGCCCATCAACTCAGCAAAAAAAGAACTTTGATGGCCTAAGCCTTGGCAAAAACCACTTAAATAATGTCCACTTGCATCTCTATAGACACCTCCACAAGCAGCAGACACAGGATTACCTTTAGCTAGACCATCTGTATTAAGCTTGACTCATGGAGTACGTGGGGGACTCCAAAATACCAAACGTGGTATGAGAAGAACTCTAGAAGCTGGTTGAACCCCCAACCCCATCAGCAATTGAGTGTCTAATATACCATTAGAATGACCAAGCATATGGGGAGCTATGAACCGAATCCAAGCTTTAATGGAGCGGAAAACCTGCATAAGAAAAGGAGGTTTGTTGTTAAAACATAACTTATTACGAGTCTTCCATATCGCCATAAAACTATACAAGCAACTCATCATCTATAGATTCTGAAGTTAAGAAGATAAACGTTTGCTTGTAATTGAGTTTCATAAATCACCCATACATCTCTGAGATGGAAGAGATGTTCCTAAATATGGTTGATCATACTATCGGTATCATTACTTGCAACCCTGGATTTTGTCAACACTTATGCCACTTATGCAACTGCTGAATTGCATCCTTTAAATTGATTCTTAGATTGTACTTGGGCTGCCCCTAACTTGACCAGATTCAAAGGGGAGTTTTTTAATTGCACATCTAAATTTAGTGTGCTTTCCTTAGTAGTTAGTACTTAGGACACATCTATTTCTCTTTTTAAAATACTTGAAATCCTAAATTCACATCTTCAAGCTTTACGAAAATACCGTTTCGAAACTTTATTGTGGTCGGGGCCTAATTTATTTCATCCTTGCCTCCATTGTTCGTCATTGCTCGTTGGCTTCATCCCTTTGGATCGGTAATCTTTATGGTTTCCCAAAGGAAGTTGATGAGTTGTATCTATATTATCATGACACTCCACATCAGATATAGGAATTAGTTCATACAGGTACTGCTCATGAGCATATATATTCCTGTTTGAAACTACCAGAGATTGGGTCGCTTGAGACATCGAGTCCTTATAAGTTCCGAGAGAAAGCTTCGTTGTAGAGAAGAGACTGAGAGGACTTGATTACTTCATTATACAAAATAGCCCTAATTAAAAATTTAATGGTACATGTCAAACCTTTGTTGTATGCACCGATTCTTCCAGGATTATTTAGAAATTGGTATGTACATGAGGAAATTATATCACATACCGAATCTCCAACAGGGGGTAGAAATTGAATTGAGCAACTCGCTAGTACATGCTCGCTGCTCTTAAACTTCGCTATAAAGTGCTCCGTTATCAATAAAACTTGAGCAAATTGTGATAGGCTGATAGCTTAGATGATTAAGGATTAGTTGAGGGACCCCTACACCCCAATCAGAAAAAGAAGGAAATATCGGCTGCGTTTACTAAACAAGAATGGGTTCAACGGTGAATGAGATTGAGCCTGAATGGGTTCAACGGTGAATGAGATTGAGAATGAGTTATTCTCATTCCTCCGTTTATTTGTAACCCGAAATCAGAAAAAAGAATATGATTTATTTTCATTCATGTGTTTACTAAAATACACGAATAGAAATCATAATTCTGTAATGACAATAATACCCTCCCATAATACACGTACTTATTATTTTCAGTACAAATATTTCATTTTGGTGCTATTTAACAACTTAATACTTAATAGCTTTATAATTTCATTTTTTTTTCAAAATGAGCACAAGTAAATACAAAGATAGAAAGAAAAAAAACTGCAATAGAAGGAAAAAAAGCATACAAAAAATCTGCAAAATAGAAAAGAAAAAAAAAACTTCACAACTTTAACAATTAATAAAAATAAGCATTCAATATAAACAAATCTGGAAACGAGGTTAATGATCTCACTAAAGCCAATCAAAATCCATAACAATACCATAGCATATATTAAGTTCAACAATACCATAAAAATACATAACAATACCCTAGCACATATTAAGTTCAACAATACCATAAAAATACATAACAATACCCTAGCACATAAATTATGCGACGTTGTGTTATAATATCATAAAATGATGGACTTCTTAGAATCGCCCAACGCATTTTCAGCAACCCAAAACACCTTTCAATGATATTCCTAGCACTTGCATGTTTCATGTTGAAAAACTATTTTGCTGTTGTGGGTCGGTATCCATCTCTCCACTCATTAAGATGATAAAGTTGTCCAATAAATGGTGCAAGGAAACCTTTCCTGTTAGTGTAGCCACCATCAACTAGATAATAATTATCTACATATTATACAGCAAAAATTATTATCATAATGTCTAATTTCACCAATTTTAGTCATTCTAATAATTCAATTGGGGTTTAGAGTGTTACCGTTTGGTACTTTTAGTCTGTTTCTCCTAGTAATCGCATCTCTAAGGACTCGACCGTCATGTGCTGAACCCTCCCACCCGGGCAAAACATATATGAATTGCAATACCGAAGAGCAAACTCCCAAGACATTTGTTGCTATTTCATTTTTCTTGTCCTATATCTCGGTTTGTCTTTCTCAGGTACACGCACCCTAATATATGTTCTATCTAATGCTCCTAAGCAATTCTACATCACAGAAGTTAGCTATTAATATCATTATTATTTTTTCTTAGAAAATCTAAATGTCATTATAAATATTAACAAAATATAACATACCTTGAACCATTTCCATCGATAATCAGTTGAGTCATCTGGTATTGGTTCAGGTGTTTTCCAAAAATCTTTTTGGCAGCGAATTATTGCTTTAAGACACTCATGGAAATATTTGCTAACAGTTCGGCCAGATCTATAGAAATGAAATTTTATGACATGATTTTTGTGGTGGTGAGCAAGAGTGTTTAAAAACATTGCAACCATCTCTTCTATTGACACATTCCTAGTCCGTCGTAGTTGGCCTTTAGTAGCAAGAATTCGACACAGTTTATGACATGACTCTCTATCCATTCTCAACTGATCAATGTATATAACATCACTTTCATAGACAAGGCTATACATATATGACAACTGTCTATAAACTCTTAGGGTAGAATATGGACTTTTGATGCGTTTTTGAGTTCCTATAAATGCATGAGTATAACCAGCAACACAAACAACAAAAATAACCCGAAGCAAGACAATTAATTCATTCACAATGACAAGTAGCTTATGTTTTGTAGTCAAAGTTAAACGGACCATTTGTCTACATAAACAAGAGAAAAAGAAGACATACAAACAACAACAAAACAATTAGTATAGGCCAATTTCAAAGAAACACATATCAATTAAACAAAATGAAACAATGATTACAAAGAGCATGACAACAGAAAGCAAAAAACACACACACACACATCTAAAAAATAGCATTTAGCTTGATCATATGTTCACCCCATGAGGCTTTGAAACATTGTTTCTCTTATGAACAATTATAGACTCATCATAATATGGTCAGATAAATATGAATTATTTAATATTTTTGAAGTTTGCATGCCATGACTTTTAATTTATTTGTCTCTATTAATATTTTAATAACAAACAGTGGGAAGTAAAGAAAAAAAAACTAAAAATCATGAGTTGATTGTGTTGGTTAATGAACGGTGAAATTGAACAAGAAAACCAAGAAAAAATTATAAAGCTAAAAACGATGGTTAAGAGAGATTATTAGCTATATAACAAAGATCTGTCCTTGGCCAATCTAATGTTAGTTGTACTCCATTCAAACATTACTTATCTTAAAATTCAAGAAGAACAACTGAACACGATCGAAACTTGGAGAAGAACCATATATATTGGGGAATTAGGCTAATTAATTTTCTAAAAACTTAAAGAATAATCATAACAAGATAAAATCAGAACAAAATAAACGAGTTTGTGTGGGGTTCTTACTTGATCAGTTGCTAGAGCATAGATTGGAGAGGAGGCAGCCGACTCTATGCGTATTCTTTCTTGTTATGAGAGAGAGAGAGAGGCCAGCGTCTGGGTTTTGGGTGAGAGAGCATCTGGGTTCTTTGTGCGAAAAGGGAGGCAGTGTGAAAAAGTGGTGTTTTAAGCTTTACGGTTTTCATACGGGTAATTTGGGATTTTCATAAAAATATAAGAATAAAATTGGAAGAAAAATTCATTCTCCCCTGAATCAGAAATAATACCAAGTCATCCGGATTGAAAAAGGAGGAATCAATCAGGGTTAGTAAACACCCAATAAACCGTCAATGGGAATCAACTTTAGCAAAACCATTCCCATTGCCCGTTAGTAAACGTGACCATCGTTCCATCTAGCAAGAGCAAGACTAAGGAGCTAGATGATAATGAAAAGGGGTTTGTCTCTTATATATATATGTATGGTATACATCAAGCATGTGAACCGTCCGATTAGATTTAAGAACATGATCCGGCGGATCACGATTTGATGTATGCTATATATGTATACTAGAATTTTTCAAAGAAAGGTACCCATATCTTCTTTGTTTCTTTTATTTGCACATGTGAACAATCATTATGTTGAAGTGAGGCTGTTAAACTCTTCTATTCATGTTTATTCCTTTTCTAACCTAGTATTGCAAGATGAGAGCTTCGTCCATTTTGGAGCACCTCTAAATATCGAAACCTAGGTTTAGTTGGAGATGGCATCCTTCCCAGATGGGACGACGATCGAGCATGGCGGGGCAACATGTGAGTGGGGCTTCAGACAAAGCGGTGTTTCGTGTAGACGAGACTTCACTGTATGTGGCGACGAGTATTCAGAGTCTCCAACGGTGGCTTTGGAGATCGGCATGTCACATCCTGGTTCTTAAATTATTTTACGGTTGGTTACTTTTTGTTACTTTGGTCTTTTACCATTTATAGTGACTGTTTTACCAAAAAGGCCCCAGAGTTGACTTTTACTAGGATCACTATTTTGGAAAATTTTCTTAAGGGTTGTCGTAAAGGAAGTTAAGACGAGTCCGTAGACATGCTATGTGTTTTAATCAAAGTTAGTATGAGAAAGTTATAGTCAAAAAATGAAAGTTACTACTTTTAAAAAGAGATATTATTATTGCCTACTTTAAAAAGGTGGACGTATGTTCGTATATTAATATTGCCTAATTTAAATATTTGTTATTTTAGTATTACAAGTTAATATTTATTTTGGAACAGCAAGTCAAGTGAATCGAGCTTAGGAGTCTACGGATCGCCAGTAGGCATAGCTGTATTTTGTGAGTGGACTTTTGATTTAAACAAAATACATGCACACAAATTTATTATTGATTATTTATAACAAAGAGTTTTGAAATATATGGACATTGTGGCCCTCACCGCAAGGTGAGCGGGGCGTGGGATATAAGGATATAACACCCGTCAACGCAAGGTGAGTTAGGCGTAAGATATAAGATATAGTGGTCCTCACCGCAAGTGAGCTAAACGCGGGAGTTATGGACATAGTGTCCCTCACCCCGAAGTGAGCTGAGCGCTGGAGCTTTGGATTAAATTCTTTTCAGTTATTTTTATTATTTCTCCAAGGCATTGACTATTGTTTAAGACATGCATCAATATTTTTTGGATTAAAATATTGGGAGAGCATTGTTGATGGTTTTAATCTTAAAATAAGTAATTATCTTGGGATATTTTTTTGTCCACTCACGCTAACGTTTTTAAAAGTGTCTCCCCTTGGCTCTTCGTTTTAAAATGTCCAGTCTGCAGTTTTGTCGCTCGGTTATCGCAAGGAGGCAAGACATAATTACCACACCTCATCCAGTTTTCACTAGTAGGTCATCTAATTAACCTACCTGTATATTTTCTCGATTCCTTACATTTAGAGTTCTGATAACCATTTGATTTGTATTATATATTTGATGGTGTGCTAAGGGTCTATAACCCCAACTTAGTCTACTTTAAGAAATATTACTTTGAATGTTGTATTTAGTTTGAGGAGTGATTATAAGATGTTTATTTATGGAAGCATGATGACTCCAGGAGTTGAGGGTGGTTGTTGTGATTATTAAAGTGTTTGATTTGTTAGTGGTTATCAGGATAGGGTTGTTCATTTTCAAGGGAGGTTATGTTGAAATTTTCCGTAAAATTTCCATTAATGTTGATCTTGCAGGGTTCACTCCTGGTTTTCGTGGGAAAATCTGGGGTGAGTCTTGACATCGGCCTCCTTTTTCAGGTGTAAGTTACGGCTTGGATGCAGTTCAGGCCTATGGTCTTGGCAACATCTAGATTTAGGTCTTGCTGTCAGATCTCGGTTCCTAAATTATTTTATGGATGATTACTTTTACTTTTCACTCTTTAAGTAACTATTTCACCGTATAAGGACCGTAGAGTTGACTTTCTCAAGAATTATTATTTTGAATACAATTCTTTAACGTGCGTCGTAGAGGACGTTAAAACAAGTTTGTAGACACGTGACACGCTCAAATCGGAGTTTGATGAATGAAGTTCTGGTCTAAAAACAAAAGTTACTATTTGAGAAAAATTACTATAAATAAAAGGAGGTAGTTTCTATTTCAGGAGATTTCCATTTTAGTCCCGAACCCACTTAATTTCTCTTTCCCATGTCACGCGACCCTACCCAAAACGGGTTTTTGTCGATTTCTAACACAATGCGTGAAGGTTTGCTTAGTGATCAGGTTCGTTCTCCATCCTCATTCCACCAATTGGTTTGTTCCTTATATGGTTTTGAAGGTCTCTATTAATACAACAATTCTCTGGCAAATTTTAACTCGATTCGATTTTTGTAAAGGGAATTGTCGAATTGAAGATTTTAGGGTTTTGAAATTGAGATTTTTTTGTGTTTTGATTTGATTGGGTTGTTTAGGCTTGGAATTGGTCTTTAAACCTTTTCATGAAAGTTGTTTAGAATGATGAGAGGATGTTTCTGCTAAAATTTGGTAAGGATTTGTGATGGCCGTAAGTTTCTGCTGGCCGACCGCCGCCAGCGACGGAGCTGTCACTTTTGGACATCTTTTCGTACCAAATAAATAGTATAAAATGAGAAGATTCCATTAAGAAGAAGAGGAAAAATGAAGTTTCTTGGAGATTATCAACTACTATGCATGAGTGATCAAGTTCCTGTTACCCGAACAGAGAGGAATGATCATAATGAATCTCTAGCTGAGTTGGTTGAGCAGTTGGAAGAAATTCGAAAGTTGTTACTCAACAGCAATAATAATGATCGTAAAAATAAAATAAATGGAGGAAGAGAATCAGATAGGCTGAGTAAATATGCTAATCAGGATTTCAAAACCATGATGAGTATTCCTTATTTTTCTAGTCACATGCTATCGGAGGATTTTCTATATTGGCTGGTTGAGGTTGATAAATTCGTTGGGATGAATTGTAAAAAGCCAAGAAGTTACAAGGTAAAGTATCTGTTAAAACATGGAGAAAGATGAAATGTCTCGTTAGAGAAAGATTTCTATTTAGAGATTTTTCAAGCAAAAAAACCTATCTAAGGAGGGAAAGAAGAAGTTCAAGTCCACAAAAATTTCTTGTCATGTTGAGATTAATATTCCAACTGAAGCAATTTCAAAAGAATCTATAAAGGAAGTAGCTCTGCAAGAAATAGGCCATGAGTTTTCAACAGAAGAAACTTTCCAGGCTCAGATTGTCATTCAAGGTTGCAATATTCATATGGGCCGAGAAGAAACTCCCCATGACATTATTCTTTAAGAGGTTCAAAAATACTTTGCTCATGTTGACTCGGTTGTTAGTATTGAAGAAGCCTGCACAGATCTGTATCTTCTGGAATCAGCATCAAAAGATATTCACGAAGACACCTCGCCTCAAATTAATTTTTTAGAACCAGAACTAAAGGTCATTCAAGAAGACAATTTTGAGAATCCAGAAGACTTCTCTCAAGTTTCATTTGACAAACTCATCTATGGTGTAGGATTCACGGTTATGTCTTCAGAGTTTGCATAGTCTCAGACTTCTAAACTACAAGTTCAATTATTTAATTTACTATTGAGTTTGTTTTCTACAAATTATTCTTCTTTATTCAAGATGAACTCGAGGTCGAGTTCTTTTAGAGTGGAAAAGACTGATGTAGAATAAGGATGAGTCACTTTACGACGGAAAATAAAGATTGGAGAACCGTTTGATAGTGGCAAATTATTTACGGACATCCAAGTTCGTTGGGCTTTCCAACAGACTGATTTGATTATTTTCGAGTTTTATTTTTTATTAGTTTGTTTGGTTTTATTTTAATTAGTTTGATTTAGACTTTATTTTTTTAATCCATGGGTTTTAGGATTGGTTGTTAGTTGCCCTAGAGTTTGTTTGCTTCTATATAAGGAGCATATATCAGTTGTATTAGTTAACCTTGATTTTATAAAAACCCTGAGTTTATCTCAACTTTTTTAGTAGATTCCAGTTCTTCTCGTGGATTCGAAACCAAAACCGATTGGTGGATTCCATTCATCTATCCCTTTATATTCTGATGTATTAGTGAGCATGATGACTCTAGGTATTCTGGTTGGATTATTGAGTTTCTAGAAGTGGAATTTGGTTGCAGGTAAGTTGTCTATTTTCAAGGGAGATTATGTCAAATTTTTGGTGAAATCTCCTAAGGGTGGGCGCGGTCGGTTCGGATCAGTTTGAGGCTCAAACCACAACCGAACCGTTTTTCGGTTTTATAATTTTTTAAACCGTAACAAAACCGTTTTTTCGGTTTTTGAATAATTCAGTTACTTAATTTTTCGGTGCAGTTCGGTTTCGGTGTGAATTGATTAATTTATTTTAACAAACAATTAAGGGATATCCAAATCTTTTCCCAACAATTCTTGTAAGGCATGAACAAATTTTGAATGTATTTAAAGTCCATACAAGTCAACAAATGTCGTTAGAATATCAATTAACTAACAAAACTATCATATTTGATAATTTAATAATCAACATATATCAACTATCATGCAAGCACAACTTGCAAACTACAAACTTGAACATAAATGATTTATATATATATATATATTACAAATCAAGTTCCATCAATAAAAAATTAAAAAAAAATAAGAAAAATGTAATTCGGTGCGATTCGATTTAAATCGGTTGAATTTTAACCTCAAACCGAAACCAAACCTCTTCTATGCGGTCTGATGTGGTGTGACCATAAAACTACATTGTTTTAGTTCAGTACAGTTATCGAATCGTGTTTTTCGGTACGGTTCGGGTCAGTAACCGTATTTTTTGTGCAAAACGCCCACCCCTAAAATCTCCTTTGGAGGTGGACCCAGCATGGTTCACTCAAGATTTCACGAGGAGATCCGGGGTGGGTCATGTCACTTGTTGTTTGTGTGTGGAGGATCCTAGGGGTGAGCGCGGTTCGGTTCGGATCGGTTTAAGGCTCAAACAGTAACAAAACCGTTTTTTTTGTTTTACAATATTTCAAACCGTAACCAAACTGTTTTTTTGGTCTTCAAATAATTAGGTTACATAATTTTTCGGTGTTGTGCGGTTCAGTTTTGGTGTGAAATGATTTATTTATTTTAACAAACAAAGGATGTCCAACAATTCCTATAAGGCATGAACAAATTTTGAATGCATTTAGAGTCAATACAAGCCTACAAATGTTATCAGAATATCAATTAACTAACAAAAACATCATATTTGATAACTTAATAAATCAACATATATCAACTATCATGCAAACACAACAAGTTGCAAACTACAAACTTGAACATAAATGATTTTTTATATATTACAAATCAAATTCCATCAATGAAAAAATAAAAAAAAATAGAAATATATAATTCGGTGCAGTTTGGTTTAAATCGGTTGAATTATAACTTCAAACCATAACCGAACCGCATTTATGTGGTCCGGTGCGGTTTAACCTTAAAAGGACACCGTTTTAGTTCAGTGTGATTACCGAATCATGTCTTTTTGTGTTATTTGAGTCGATAACCGTATTTTCGGTGCAAACACCCACCCCTAGAGGTTCCTGGGGTAACCTCCTCTGCATGGGATGGTCTAGAGTGTTTGATTTCTGTAGGTGTCAGACATGCTCATTCATGTCGCATTTGCTTAACCTTGGTTCTGGTTTATATAGTTTTGTTTTATGTTTGGTTGAACTCCACAGTAGTTTCGTTAAGTTGCTTCCAAGCTATCTAGCATGACTTTTTCTATCGTTGCCCTTGCGGGTAAGCAATATTCTATCTGCTATTTTCTTTTGTAGCAATATCAAAGGCTTTACGTGTCAGGACCCACCCTGAGTTAAACCCCTTTAACCCGAAGCAAATCCTGTGGGGACCACCTCAAGGGAACTTCTTACCAAAACCCTCTTGAAATGGACAACTCTTCCTACAAACCAACTCAGCACTTCCATGAGTATTTAAAAACAACCCCTAACTCATGAAGTCATCCTGCTCCCCAAATCACATCTACGCTTCACTAACCTATTCAACTAGCTAAGCTGGGTTAGTCAGAGAAGTCTACATGGAAGTTTTACCTAAAACAATGTGCAAGCAGCAACGAATTAATCGACTATGTCTCGACTCTTGTACGCGCGACCTCCGCTCAAGAACCCTGCAACACTGGGCATTTGAAAACGAAGAGCCCAGGGAATAAACATTTAAAAACACATTAGCGTGAGTGGACGAAAATCAAATATGAAAAGGTAAAAATCTTTTCATGCTTTCCCTTTAATTTTCCAAACTTCACATGCACGTAACCAATAGGAAATGAACAGATAAATCATAAAGCAAATCCCTTGGCTCAACTCCATAATTTAAATGTGGGGTGTTAACCTCAACCACGAGAAAACAACCGACCCGCTCTACCACGAGAGGGTCTGTTGACCAGCTCAATCGGAGAGGGTCCCATGACCAGCTCTATTCGGGAGGGTCCAACCGACCAGCTACCACCGAAGAGGGTCCTGACCTGCTCTATAAGGGAGGGTCCTACTGACCAGCTACCACCGAAGAGGGTCAGACCAGCTACTATCTAGAGAGGGTACCATCTCCATCTGGAGAGGGTCCATGCTAGCATGCAATACATATAACCATATCCTTGAAAATCCTTTAAAAACCTCGTGGTAAAATAAATCAAAAACCAAGTCAAAACTCTCATGACTTTACCCCAAATACATTGGATTTAAAACATTTCCAGGAACCCGAAACCGGTTCTCTGACTTTACTTTAAAATCGTTAAATCCAAGAGCCAAGTTTCCCCTTTTAAAAATAATCCCCCTCCATAACCCAAAATGGTGATAACAATTAAAAACCATATTTCGGGAAAATCCTTTAAAATCACGAGAAAGGTAAGAACTTCTTCCCCGGCTCACTTATCTTTAAAAAGTATTAAATTCTCTTTTTTCCAAAATCACCATAAAACTTAAAATGGAGGAAATTCATAAATAGAGGAGAAACTAAATAAAATCTATTGCATGCATTAAATTTAAAATAAAAGTCCACTCACTATACTTAATGCAGCTTCCTCAATGCTCGGAACACTCCTCGAGCGCCATCTCAAAATATCCACATGGTCGAGTCCAATCCCACGTTCGACCATTGGCTGTAAAATTAAACCAATATATTATTCTTTATATCGTTGACTTGATCTTTTTCTAGTTTGACTAGGAAAATCCTATTTGACCAAGAGTTGACTAAAATCCTTTCTTTTAACAACTTTTCAATCATTACGCTTAAATCCGATTATCGACTCAAAGTTTGGTTTCCGTTTACGCCACCTTAGCACATGTATTTTTCTTTACTAAATCATTTGACGGTAGGTAACACATAGTAATTTTTGGAATTACTATGGACACCCAATCAACCACTTCACCAATTTACGGGTTATGAGTCGATATATCCGATAAGAAATTATCCGAATTATTTACAGCGCCCAACTCGGTTTCTGACTAAGATTCCTGAGTTGCCTAGAATCTCACTTAAAGATCCGGTTGTATTAATTTAACCGGTTAACTAAGATTGACCTTTCCCTTTTTCCTTTTATCGGTCAACTTTCCATAAATGGAAACCATCCAAAAAGGGAAATTTTCCCAAAAATGAAAACCTCCTATTTTCGGTAAGTTTTCCATAATTAGCTCGAAATACGATTTAGCAGAACTTTACGACTTAAGACTTAACAAGGGAATCGATTTCTACCTCTTCGGCTCTCTGTCGAAAATTCTGCTACCTTGCCGGATTCCGACAAGTTACCGGAATATCCTGCCAGATTCTGACAATCTTGCCGGAAAACGGCCATGGCTTCCCCCTTTTCTCCGATTCACCAAGTTTCGACGTGTCAGCAAACAAACAACAACAACAACAACTACTCCACAACCCTCAACTTGGAAAATACTACAACAGAATAGAAAAAGTGAACCAAGATCCTCACCTCCAATTCGTCTAACACAAACACTGCAGCTTCTCCTGGATTCTGCTTCTAAAGACGAGGAACTAGAAAGGGGCCAAAGCTCCTCATCATTTGACTGAAACCCAAACCAGAAGACCATCGAAACACTCCCAATAACCCTTACATAGCCTTGGCCGAGACTACAACCTGCAGTACCTTGCCTAGTTGGAGGACACGTGCAGCTGCCACCCAAACGTCACCAACACAAGTTCGGAGCTCCACCAAAACACTGAAAAGCACCCTTGAACTCGCCGAAATCACTAGAAGCCGAAGAGAAGGTAGCGGAGAAGCCCGAGCGAAAACCCAAAAAACCAGTAAAAGAGGGATTTTCGATTAAGGCTTCAAATCAAGAATTAGGTACAAGGAAATGAAGAAGAGGAGAGGAGAAACAAGAAAATCACCTCCAACCGTCGAATCGCCGCCTGAGTCACCGGAAAACGGCAAACACAGCCGAGCTCCTCCTCGGCTGATCTCCGTCGTCGATTGATGAATCTCAGATTGAGTGACTGGGTTTTGTAGAGGAGAGTGAGAGGAGTGTTTTACAGGTGGTGCGCCGATCGATGGTGGCCAGAGTCGCGGTGTTGGGTGGAGAATGTCGGAGCAGAAGGAGAGCTCGGAACTCACCCTCTATTTATAGAGGATTGGACGGTCCATATTAAATTTGGGAAAGATCTAACGGTCCAGATTAAAGAAGGTAAAAGTAAAAAGGTTAAATGGTAAAAACTATTTACCAGAATAGTAATTGAAAATTACTATAAACTTTAGAAATTCACAGAAAATAGACGGAAGCTCCGGAAAATATTCTTAAAATACCGGGAGACTCGTGTCGACACGTACTACAACATCGAGTCATTAAATAAGGAATTTGGAGAGTTTAGAAAAACTCGAAAATAAACTCGAGTGATAACTTATTAAATTACCGGTCGCAATTAAAAGTTCTCGGTAACTCACAAGCCCTTGTAAAAAGGTAACTTTTAGATACGGGGTGTTACATTATGTCTATGTTTCAAAAAAACTCCTTTGTTCATCAGGCTATGAACAACCTTATGAATTTGGCAAGAGATACATAAGACTTACACTTGTGATTTTGCTTTTGATAAGAAATCAAAATTTGCAGGAGAACCGATGATTCGGAGAATTTGTAGGATCTGATTTTGTGTTTGTCATGTTTTTTCACATGAGTTGAAAACTCAGTAATTTAGAGATGAAACTACAATTCACAAAAAAAAAAGTTAATCATATTCATGAAATTTAAGAAGAAAAAAATACACTAAGCTTCTCAGTACGTCAATGGTAAACCAACTCTCTATATATAACAAATATATCAGCTGCGTATAGTTTGAACAATATATTGGCCATAACCATACAAAACACACTGCATATATATAATACAATCCATATGCCTCAAACATAAGTAGATACTAATATGCTAGATCATATATTGGTTGCACACACACATACTACACACACCCCACTAGTAATCGCGGGATCGACCGTCTTAGCTAGTTATGGAATTATAGATATGAGAACAATTTAGTCACCGTCGCCACCATCACTGCCACCTTTGCTGTTGAAGTCTTGCCTAGGAATGTAATGGTGGTTATTCACAGTGGTTCCTGGATAATACCCAGCTTGATCGACAGTCTTGGTCTCCTGAAGTAGCTGTCGGCTGCCATGCCAATCATCCTCAAGTTGCCGGCCAGCAAAGGCAGAGCTCACCATCATCAAAACAAGGGCGACAGCCACGAATCTCATTCTGATCGAGCTTATCAGTATATTTTCACTGAGAAACGAAAACAAGATCAGTTCCATGTACACAATATATTGCTTAGAAACAAAAGAGAAAAGACAGTATTTGTTTGCTTCTAACAACCTCTATAGAATATGCTTACCGAAAAAAACTACTACTTTACTGCTTGATATTGTGAAGGAGGCAAGAGAAGTTGATGCCGTTTATATAGAGGAAAGTATGCTGGTTAGGGTTTAATTTTCTGCTAAATTTGGTGAGATGGGTTATCCACCAAATCAGGCAACACTAAGTGGTATATGGCCACACTAACCAATTGGAGATTAATTTGTCTAAAATATACTGAAGATAGCAATTCTTGCCTCATTGATCAAAAGCCAAATAATGCTTTTGTCTCTTTAGTGCTACAAATAGGAAAACTCCACCTTACCATACTCAGTAGACGAGAGCTATAATACAAACCAAGTCAACTAAGCACAATGGAGCATTTGCAGCGTTGCACCATGATCTGGATTCTGGAATTTGATATGTGAATCGAAGTGGCTTAAATTTAGGTGAAACATTTGGATATATAATTTTTTTGGGGTTTCAATCAATTATTCTGGATGCATGATTTTATTCGACACTCAGCACCTGTATGCTATATGAGTTCAATTTTTTTGATAAATAAAAAGTTTAAGTAAGATGGAGGCTTTCCTACACTACAATAGGGTCAAAAAAACCATGCAACCTAGGTCTAGAGGCTTTCAGATTTCCGACTAGGAAATGATTTCATCCACATTTAAAAAGAGGTGACACCTTCCTTGAAGGCCCAGAGACATGCTCTCATAAGACCACACCCTTATAAGAAAGTCGAGGACTTGCATAAATGATTTTTATATGGGTTCAATTTTCAGTTTTCTGTTTGCCACTTATCTTCCGAGCTAGCAACGTCACAAGTGGCTTAATTTGCCCCCTTCGACATTTTACACCACAGAAATTAAAAACCTGAAGAACATTTTAGGGGAGATCAAGCTCCTAAGAACGTACGTTGATTCTACAAATTATGAAGATTAAGATAGGCAAGATCATTTCACATCAAATTTGCAACTTTGAATTTCAGTCATATGATCGATGTCTTTGGCAATATACTTCAAATTAAGTATCGTGGCCTAGTTTGGTTCACTAAAAGAAATTATTCATTTGTTGAGTGTGATGCAATGTAAAATGAAATACTTTATGAGAAATCGAAAGTGTATGCAACTATGCATGGTTGCTTCCAAACTTCAAATGAATCATGCTCCCTCTTAGTTCCTTCCCTTCATTACTCACAACACACTATTTCATTACATTATACAAACTTTTCAACAACTTTCCGATCACTTTGCTTCTATTACCAAACATCAAAATGTAATTCAAGCAACTATGCATGCATGGTTGCTTCCAAACTTCAAATGTCTCTACGTATATTTCTCCTCCCATGAGAAAAAACAAAAGAATTAGGTTAATTTGTTCTCCTCAGATGGCAAGAACAAACACATTGATCTTTCACAATCCATACGAAGAGAAATTCTTCGCAGAGTAGACTTCCCATGCTCATATGTGAAAATCTTCAATTCATTTATTGTTCACCATCTCTTTCCACTAAGGATCACAAGATTTACAATGTGTATGAGGCAGTGTGACGCAAGGAGAGGTACCATGTGCTTTCCTTTTATGTTAATTGCCTTTACATCTTTCTCCACTCGTCGACTAGCTAGGTGACTCTTCTAGAGATTTACTTGAATGAATTATACTTGATAGCCACTCTCGTTATTATGATCTTTTTGAATTAGGTTTCTTTACTATTATGAAGTAATATTTAGATTTCTGATTGATGTGATACTCATCGATCGGCAACTTGGCATCGTGGTGCTAATCTGATTGTCTCCTCTAACAATGAAAAAAGCATTTATGCAAGTCCTCGACTTTCTTATTAGGGAAAATCCGAAAAATAATTTAAATAATGTCTGACATTTTAGAGAAACAAAGTTTTGGTATCCACGTTTTAAAAACTTCAAAACGTTATCCTACATTCTTACCCCGACTGAAGAAATATATCTGTAACCATTATTTCCGTTTAAAAAACTAACGAAAAACATTTTTTGATATGAAAAGACTAATTTACTATTTGTTAACAATATCTGATATTTTAAAGAAGTAAAGATTTGGTGTCTCACATTTCAAAAACATCAAAACAGTATCTCACGCTCTTATCCCGATAGAAGAAAGGTATCTGAAACCGTTAGTTCCGTTAAAAAAATTATTCCTTTTTCATCTCTAAAATTCTATGTCTTTGAAAATTAAGAACAATAATTAATTGAAATTTTATGTAAGAGTGAATATAACTTAATAAATTGAAGAAAAAAAGATTGTCATATTCTTCTCTATCGGAGAAAAAGAGAAGGGAGAAGCGTCATCGCCGGAGAAAGAGAGAAGAGAGATACGTCGTTGGAGGAGAAGAGAGAAAAGAGTCAAACCGTCGCCGTTGAAAAACAATCTTGTCACGGTGGTCATCGTCATTGTCGAATAGACTTTGCCAAATCGGTAAACCATTCTTAAACACAACTGTTTGTAGTCGACGCTCAATGAAATTCTCCACAGTCAAAGCCAAAACATAATCAAGCTTGCTCTGATCCTCTTTCAAAAACCCATAACGATCAAGTGAACCATGGCTTCTCTACTCCATCACGACAACCTATCTCTCTCTCTTAGAGAATAATATAGTTTCTGATCCTAATACTTGATTTTATGCTCTTGATAATTAGCATTAGCCAACCATAATCACCTAAACTATTTTGTATCAATCATATTTTCCAAATCTTTATGGTTCATGCTAAAATTGGTGAACATCTGTGATCAATCAGTTGTTATCAAACACAAAAATAGCTAGATGTGGTCAATTTGAGATTCAAATGTTGCACCGAATCCTGCAATAGCCATCTATACCATCGATCTCGACGAAGGAGACGAAGTCGAGACCGAGAGTGGATTGGAGGAGGGCGAGGAGCTCAGATGGGAGTGATGGTGCAGAGGATGTTGGTGACTCGGAACTAACCGTTTTAGATACCTTTCTTCAGTCAGAGTAAGAACGTGAGATACCGTTTTGAAGTTTTTGAAACGTGAGACACCAAAGTTTTGCTTCTCTAAAAGGTTGGACACTTTTTGGATCATTTTCCAAAAACAAAGGGTAAATCATTCTTTTCACTTCAAAAAATGTCTACTGTTACTTTTTTAACGGACTAATAATTCTAGATACATTTCTTTAGTCGGGGTAAACACGTGGGATACCGTTTTGAAATTTTTGAAATGTGAGACACCAAAACTGTGTTTCTCTAAAAGGTCAGATACTGTTTGGACCATTTTTCCTTTTTATTAGACATTGTGTTACATACCCATTACCCATAAGAGTGTCTTGATGTCATCATTTGGCCAATTACAGTAATGATCTTATTCATGTAGATCAAGTTATATTTAGATTTCATTTCAGTCTCGATCTCCAAAATAGCCCTACGCTCCATGTCGAGTTGTGGCGAAGCAACCCGACGAAGGATGGCGATGCGACTAGATTTTGAGATTTTGATTTTGAGTCCGGAGATACGTTGTTGAAGGTCAACAACTTTAGAGTCTTTTTTATTTGAGCTCAAATTGGGTTTTGATCATGGGAAATTCTTGTATGCACGGCCGTGTATGTACACGATACAATCTTAGTCATTCATAACAATTCATATGTTTGACCACCCATGTATTAATATTATATCTTCTAATCTCAACCGTTCATATGTATCGTGTACACACTGTTTGGGCCAAAATAATATTTCTTGGCGAACGATGACTCGTTGAGCCCATTAGACTGATTCTTGCGGTCTACATTATTATAAATATTTTTTCTTTTCGATTGAGGTCATGCTTGGCAAGAATTTGCAGTTGCTTAAGGATTCTTTCCATGATCTTCAAGAGATTTGATATTCCTTGATCCGCAAGTAAGAACAAATCCTAGTGTTCACTATATAAATGGGTCAAGGTATATGATTCAGGGATATCTCCAATCAATCAAACACAACTTTTGCACACTGCAAAATAAGCCTCCCCTGGAGCACCTCTACCAGAAAGATTCTCGAGTCTTTTTGTCCACCAAAGCTCTATCCGTAGGCATTACCCGCTGCTACTCGCCAAAACCCTATCTGTAGGCATTACCCGCTTCTACTCACCAAGCCTCATCCGTGAGCAAACAGTCCACCACCGCTTCATAAAGACTGATCCGTCGGCGAATACCTGTAAAACCGTTGTTAGGGTGAATAACCTTAGCAAATATCTCTGGTTTGTCAATGAACCCTTTGGTGAACGACCAGCAATCCTTGTTTATAGCTCTGCCCAACCACACCGGTCCGAGTAAGATACGTTTGCTTCGTGAGAGGAGGAGGAAAATCCTAGTTGTTCTTCAGCTATGTCTAAGAAGAACCTAAGTGCAGGCCTGACCAACGCCTGTACAACAGCCGTTTGAAGAGAAGTCAGATGACGAACAACCGTCGAAGATCAAGGTTGTATCTGACCTATAAGTACTGGCACGCCTCAAACTTGGTTGTTCGAGAAAAACTATTTTCACACCAAACACACACATTACCTTGTATTGAAGATACTCTTTTGATCATATATATGGTTTTGTTAATGTGGATCTGTACTCGATACATGCATGAGATTCGAGTCTCAACTAGTCTGTACAAAATCTGAAGCTGAGCCATGCTTTTGGTGCGAAATCATCTCTTCGAAGTTACCAAGGGTCAATGGTGTCTCTGGTTCTTTTCATTTAAATCTACATAAATTGGAGGTAAGTAGGCTAGTGAGGGTCAAATATATGTGGTTGTTGGCTTAATAGCATCCTGCTTGACATATGCTTGATTGCTTTGATGGAAATTGATAGCGTCATTTTCTACTAAGCTTATTTAGCTTCATTACTTTTATTTTGTGAGGAGTGTTTGAATAAACTGTATACGGTTTGGTTGATTAAGATATTTAACTGACAACTTTAAAGTCATAGATTCAAATCTTACAGACATGTGTAGGGTGTGTGAATTATTAATATTTTTTAAAGTTGTATATTGTAAATAAAAACTCATTTATTCACCTAAAATCTTACATAAGGAAGTCGAGTCAACTCTTTGGAAACGTATTCCTTGAAAATTGATAATTATGTTAAGTCAAATTTTAGGCGAATAAAAAAATAATATAAAGATTTAGAATGATGCTATACACCAAAAAGTTATATAAAATTAGAGCATATTTAGGCTGGGTTTGGGAGAGCTTATAACCTCCTTTGCTTTTAAGCACCAAAGGTTTTGGTGTTTGGTAAGCCCAAAAATAAGCTACTTTTTAAAAAAGTATAAAGTGTTTTGAGGGAAAAAGGAGAAGCTGCAAACACCCACCTTCTGCTTATAAGCTAAAAGTCAGCTTATACCTTATAAGCCCAGCTGCACCAAACTCAGCCTTACTAATGCACGCTATTTTTTAGTTAAATTTAGTCAAATTAGCTCAAATGTCATTTATTTTTATCAATGCATAATTGTATTGTCAGTCGAACTCACGACATCTCACTTAACAATAGGGCTGGGCTCGGGCTGGGACCGGCCTATTTTTTTTTAGAGTCCGGGCCCAGACTGATGGTAATTGTCCGGGCCGGGTTTTATTGTTAAAAAATTAAGGGCCCGATAAAAGCCCGGGCCGGATTCAAAAAACCTTGGGCCTGGTAAAACCCGGCCTGGATGTAAAAAACCTTGGGCCTGGTAAAAGCCCGGACCGGATGTAAAAAGTGCGGGGACCGATAAAAGCCCGGACCGGTAAAAAATGCTGGAACCTGATGTAAAAACTACAAAGGGTTGCTCCTCTACCAAAATTCCAAACAGTGTTCATCATTTATCCATTATAAACACTTAACCAACCAAATTAACAAAAGTTTAAGATAAAAATGAAACTGAAAGCTCAAATCCAAACATGCATAATCTCCCCTTGCAGGCTTACACATCTTGAGTTCTTACTCCTTACCCTTCAACTTTAATATCCAAATTACTCCAATTCACTGTACTGACCCACAGACTACAATATTTCACCATGTACCTGTAAGACAGTTTGACACTTTGACAAGTTCCTAGAAAAGTAAAGTTGCACTTCACTCCACAGTGTTGAAAAGTGGATTGATGATACAACCATGGTAGCACCACAAATTACTTCAAATCTTCCAACATAAATGCTCAATGATAGAGTGCAAGTAAAACCACACTCACCAGACTACTTATATGTTCATCTACTTTGTACTCATTTCATACAGTTGTATCTCATAGAATTGAAATTCAGAAATTTGTACTTTACATTCGTCTCAAATATTAACTCTATCATATTTCCAGTTTAATAGTGACTACTTCCATCATGAAACTTATACCCTAAATCCTGAAATATTAGTAGCATCTTGTATCTGAGATCCTAAATTAAACATACCTTATTAAGTATTAACTAATTATAGAACATTCTCATCATACCTCAGAGAACACATAAATACCTCAGAGAACACTTATAATATATAGGGTAATCAGCTTGAGATACCATGTTAACACCAATACATATACCATTTGATCTATATAATTGTATTTTGCAGTACTACCTATTTCAACAGATATATACATATACACACACAGTGTTTTACTGCAATTAATCTATGAATGCATCTAAATATGACCAGAGACCACTGCGCTCTAGATAGTAGCTCAAATTTAACCAACAAATCATATCGAAAATGCAGCTTTATTCTAACTCATAAGATATGAACGAAACGCGATTCATAAACAATGAACTGGATGTAAAGAGGAAAATCCTATGCGAGTACAAATATTGGAATTGGAATCAAAACACAAACCACTTCAAATCAAAATAGAAACTAATTGGAATCAAAACATAAACCAATTGGAAATTTGGAATCGAAACAGTAAGCAACAGAAAGTGAGAAACTGAAACTCAAATCATACTAGAGACGGAGACGACTTCTAGTTTCTTGGTTAGTGGTCAAAGGCGCCGACGTTCTGAGGCGGACGAGTCACCGACCACGATTGAGGAACTCAGGTCTGATTGTCTTTGGATGATGTGGTTGAGGATGATGAGGAACTTACTGAGGTCTGAAGAAGAGGAAGTGAGAATCTGACTTAGAGAAAAAAGAGTTAGAGGTGAGTGAGGTGAAGGTGATGGTGAATCGAGTCTTCACTCTTCAGGTTTAGGACTTTAGGTCAATTAGTTGTTGAGGACTTTAGGGTATTTTTCCTTTGTATTTCAGTGTGGTTGAATGCATGGTATCAGTTTAGGATCACTACAAATACTCAATGATAGAATGACACATATGACACCGGACTTTTTTCTTTATGAATTTCAGGACCCGGGACCGGCCTATACATGCCAAGGCCCAGCCTATACATGACTTAAAAAAGCCCGGACCAGCCCGCCGGTCCGGTTATGTTTTTTTTTGCTTTTTGGATTTTATGCCCAGCTCTACTTATTAAGGAGAGATTAATGTCACTAAACCAAACGGTAGTAGAAGCTCAAAGTCATTTTGGCTAGCGACTTTGAAATACTTTGACATCAATGCTATCTAGTTTAGCTAGTATCAAATTAATATTATTCTTCAAATGAAGATTAAATAGTTTATATGTATTTATATATCACATAAAATAACTTAAAAGGTATGTATTAAATTATAGAGAGTCACATCTCACTAGCTAAGAACAACTTTAGCAGACTCTCTATTTTAACTTTTTGCTATTTTAGAGAGCTTGTTTATATATTTTTTTTGATATTTTCGGAGCTCGAGCAGACTAGCCAAAGTTTAGATATAATTACTTCGCTAGCTACATTTAGCTAGTGAGATGACTTAGATGAGACTACCTATAATTTAATACATTTCTTATAAGATATTTTACATGATATATAAATATATTTAAACTATTTAATTTTTATTTGAAGAACAATGTTGATGTAATGCTACCTAAAATAAAGAGCATTGATGGAGCCTCATTTCTTGTTGAGCAAAAATAGTAAATTAATATATACTCAACATAATCTCATTCTATCTCATTGAGGGAGGTAGAACTTTTATTATGTTAAGTTCGAACTATTCAAGATAAAAATATCTCTTAATTACATCCCCTTATTTCAAGAGGAAAACCCTTTGATTCCGAATGAAAATACCAACTAGAGGGGTGTTTGGGTTTGTTTGTTTTTGTGGCTGCACCCGAAATTTTGAATGGGTTGCCTACGTACCCTCGGGGAAGGGATCAAGCCATTCGTAGTTCAAGATCCCCAACAAGTGAATGACTTATTGGTTGGCTTTGATTTTTAAATGAGAGTAGTGTTTGGATTTGTATCTGAAGGCATATGTGCTATGGAGCAAGGCTTCAGAAGATCCGAGACTTTATTTGGAGCTGTGGTTGCATCCAGATTTAAATCCAGATTGCCTACATACCCTGTAAAGGGATCAAACCGATGTAGTTCACATTTGATTTTTCCGGTGATTTGAGAATTTGACTAAAGTCATTTGGACTGGCCGTATTTGACTGGTGGTGTCAGAGATTCTGTTTAGAATGATGGTTGTATCTAGTGGGTCGCTAGATTGCCTACGTACCCCTTTTGAGGGGATCAAACCGACCGTAGTTCATTGGTTTGTATTTGCGGTTTTGTACCGACTTTGAGATTTGACGGATGTACACATATTTTCGAATCCATCAATTGAATTTCTTGTTGACACTCAATTTGGTAGAGTGACTGCTGATTTGATTTGGGCACCCGTCATGTCGAGTTTTGCAGCTGGGCCTTAAGATTTGGAGTGGCCCTTTTTACACTGCTGTATTTGGACTTGCATTGTCTTTTGTGGGCTTGTTTCCCTTTCATTTGTGAGAGGCCCATAGATTTTCCTTGGAGGCATTTTATTTGATTTGGGCACCCGTCATGCCGAGCTTTGCAGTTGGGCCTTGAAATTTGGATTGGGCTTTCTATTATTTTCTTTAATTTTGGCGTAACTGACGGGTAATTTGATGGAGCCTTAACTTGTATCGACAAGGTGTATTTATAGAGTGGGCTTGTTTCCATTTGACTTGTAGGAGGCCCGAAATGACCGAGGCCCGTTTTTTGGAGGCCCGGACTGGAGGCCCATTGCTTCAGCCTTTTCTTTCTTTCTTCCCCATTTCTTTTCTTTCTCCATCTGCTCTTTTCTTCAAAACTCACACCCTTCCTCCCTTCGCAACCCATCTTCCTCCCTTCGCAACCCATCTTCCTCTTCTATCCCCTCTTTCCATAAACCCCCGAAATCACATCTACTCCCTCTGGATTCCCGAAACTCGAGTACCCATCCCAGTCGCCAGTTCCGTCATAGCTTCATTTGGGAGATAGGAGAAAGATTGATTCATGAAGTCAATCAACAGTAGAGCGATCAGATGAGATCTGGGAGGAGCAACGGTGGCCATCACTGTGAGTTGTAAGCAGTATCTTCTAGAAGCCCTCTAGCTTGAAACTCCAGTCAGCCTTCAAATCCCAAATTGGGGATTTCGGCAAAACTGAGGAGAGAGAGAGAACGGGGGTGGTCTAACAGCCGCCAAGGGTTTGAAGATGGAGGTCAAGTTCAATTCGGAGATGGATTTTAAGGAGCCTGGTACCGCATACACGATGGCAATCTCATCTCGGGTCTGTGCTTCGCCCCGGTCGAATTCGTTATCCCTTACCTTAGCTTCCAGGTGAGTATCATTTGTTGAAGCTTGTGTTTACCGATTCATAGAAAATGATTGGGATTTCTGTCCTTTGTTTCATTCCTGGATTCGATTTGTGTATAGTGATAGGCGAGAGTTTTGGTTTCTCTGAATTAATTCAGTTTTTTTTTTCTGGCTTATCACTGTTGAGGAAGGATTTGGAGATGAATTCGAGTTGGAGATGGATTGTGTACTCGGTTTGGAGGTTTCGAATGCGCCAAGCAGGTGAGAACTCACTCACAAGCTGAGAACTTATGCTTTCTGTCAATGTATCGATTTTTTTTCTTGAGATTGATTGAGATTTCCAATTTGTTTAAGAGGCCAACATCCTGCGTTCATCCTGCATCCATGCTTTCTGTTTTGCAGACTCGGTCGTGCAGATTTTGCAGTCCAATAACTTTGATTTGGACACCCGAGCTAATGTGAAAGATGGCCTGGGCTTGTGACTTGTTGCCCACAATCTAGAGCCCAACACCACTTTCAATACCGGACTCCATCAATCTCAGGAAACCGAGAGACATAATCTGTCCAAAAGATCGAGCGTACGAGTTCGAGTCGGAGATGAAGTCTCGGAGTCCTGCTCTATATATGGACACGCTTTTCTCCTCTTCCTTCACGCAGTTACAATTCTCATTAGGTAATTTCTTCCATCTACAGAAACTTCTTTGTTCCTGATAGTTGAATTTTAGAGTTGGCAGCTCACTTTGATTCCACATATAGGACCGCTGACCATTCTTCATACGTTTGCAGTCATAAATTCTTCTTGTTTACTGAAGAACATATTGATGATATTGGAGTACTGTATTTTTTTTGAATTCCTTCCTGCATGTTTTTTTGCTTGGCCTCACATTCTGACTCCTTCCTCCTGCTTGCAGAAAATACTCCAGAGCTTTTGAAAATCTTCCAAACATCAGGGTAAGTTTCTGCCCTCCATTGTTGGTATTTTTGACTTGAAATTGGTCTTGTTTAAAATGTTTGTCCTCTGTGCCCTTTTGTGTTTGTTCTGCAAGTGGTGCAAGGCTGTGTGCTTCACCACTCGCAGCTGCTGCTTGGTTTTCTTTTGCCGGTGATTTGAACTGGACGCCAGAGCACTATCAGAGAGAGACTTTTGCAACTTTGAGGGTGTCACAGTACTCCTCAGGGTTTGTGGTGTCTAGGATTTTGATGATAACAGAAGAAAGGAACAGATCTGCAAAACAAGAAGGAGAAAAGAAGGAGAAAGGAAAGAAAAGAGAGCTCCACCTTTTCTGAACTTGTTACTGGTGTTGAAGAAGAAAGCAGCAGATTCTTCACGTCTCCTTCTATTCTTCTCTTCTGCTTTCCTTTGTTTCCTGCTCTACCTGCCCTTGTATTTTTTTCACAATGTGCCTGCTTTTATAGAGTCTCAAAGGGATTAGATTGTAACAGAAATTTGAAACTTTCAAACCCTCTTATCTCTTGTATTCAGCTGTTGTTGATGATTATATTGTAACCAATTTGACCATCTTTTGAATTTTGAAAAGATGGATGGCTAATGTTGATATCTCTGTTTCTGCTGCGTCTGTCTTTTTTTTTTTTGAACATATCTAAAGTGGCTAGCCAAAACATCATTTCAGCTAATTTGACCTAAATTTAACTTAAAAATAGCTAGCATTGCTAAAGATGCTGAAAATATAGCTAGCTGTATAGCTAAAAGTTATAATATCTAAACTTTGGCTAGTCTGCTGAAGCTCCTAAAATACCAAAAAAGTTAACCACGTTCTTTAAAATAGCTAAAATAGAGAGTCAGAGCATCTTTTGTAATGCTAGCTATTTTTGAATTAAGTTTTTGTCAAATTAGCTAAAATGTTATTTTGGTTAGTCATTTTAGAAATATGTATGCATCAATGCTCTCTATTTTAGTTAATATTACATCAATATTATTCCTTTAATAAATATTATATGAATGCATTTTAGTTTAAATGTATTTATATATCACCTAAAATATCTTAAAATGAATGCATTAACTTTTCCAAAAAAAAAAATAATGTATTAAACTATAGTTAGCCTCATCTACGTCATCTCGCTAGCTAAATATAGTTAGCTTTTAAATATAGCTAGCGAACAAAAAAGTCATAGTAGCTCATGTTTGGTTAGTCTGCTGGAGCTCCGAAATGTATTAAATTATAGTATGTGAAATACTGAAATGTATTAAATTATAGTTAGTTTCATCTTAGTCATCTCGCTAGCTAAATATAGCTAGTCAGATACCTAAAAGTCATAATAGCTCATGTTTGGTTAGTCTGTTGGAGCTCTGAAAAACAAACAAAACACGCTCTCTAAAATAGCTGAAAGCTAAAATAGAGAGCCTACTAAAATTACTCTGATAAAGATACTCTTAGAATACCAAATTATGTGGCATATGCCTTATCATTAACTTTACTTACCAGGACATTAATTAAGTGTTGATTTCTAATTTATGAAAATCTAACGCCATAATTATAAATTATAATAGTTTACATTCCTCCATTTGCAACATAGCAGGATCATGACCAAAAAAACCTAGCAGGATGGTGCAAATTCAGAAGAAAAAACTAAATGTTCTTAAGCTAGACATAGATCGAAATCATTGAATGAAGATTTTGTTTTTTATTCGTGGAGAAAATGACGCTCATCTTCTTCAGTTTTTTTATCAGAAAATGACTATCATCTTCTTTTCTCATTTTAAATTTTTTAACTTCCCTAATAAAATTGATTATTTTAGTTTAAGTTTTTATTATTTTGGGTAAATATAATTGTTTCCACATCACATTAAGAATTAATTAAAACCATTGAAGTAATTAAATCTAATGGCAAAAGGGAAGTTTGGACCCTAATCATATATATATATATATATATATATATATATATATTCAAAATTTCATCCAATTTGGTAATCGTTAAGGCTTTGAACTAATTGAAATCAATTGATGTATCAAATATGTCAAACATGAACCGTTCATGCTTATAATTTTAATTTGTAGTTTTAAGTACCTTATCGATCACTAAATTGGATGAAATTTTGCAAAGATGATGTACATATATAAATATATGTATTGAATGGTGGAGATGTGATTTGGTGATCAAAGAGTTGGTGTAATCCTTGATCCCTCATATATGCCAAGAAAAGGAATCTCTCATTGGAATGTATATATATATATATATATATATACATATATGAATGTAAGTATTGAACGGTGCAGATGTTGATATGTGATCGAAAAGTTAGTCTAATGTTTGATCCCTCATATATGTCAAAAAAGGATCCGTTAGTAGAAGGGCCCTATATATATGTTATAAAGTTTCAACATTCGTTGTGTTTTCTTTAAAATTTCAACCATCTAGAAACTATTGTCAGAATATTACTAACCCTAAAAAATAACATATAACGTAATGCTACTAACCCTTAGAAATGTTAATGTTATTGACCCTCAGAAAATGATTAATCCTACTAACCCTCAATATTGTCATAAAAAATGCAAGCACAATTTTGTAAATTACTAGCTAAAATATTCTGTTAGTTAAAATAGATGAAAAATAAGCTGATGGGAAAAATAAAATGCAACATTTCTAATGGTAAATAAGTGTTCAAAAGTGTATCTAGTGATAATTGTGTATTAATCTAAACCCCGATCTGAAAGAATGAAAATACTACGAGCATACCCTAAAACTCATCTTAAGGATGGCCGGATATGTCGTCACTATCCTATATGGAATCAGACTGTTGAGAGATATAATCTCACATTGGGAAAATGAGACCTTGTTTATGAGTTTATAAGAGTTTTGGCTACTCTCTCCATAACCAATTGGTTTTGGAATTGAACCCTAGACTACTTTAGCATGGTATCAGAGCCAGGTTACACACATTCTCGTGTGAAGCCCAAAGGTCACACAAACTCCACGTCAACCCTAAAATGTCGTCCACGTATTAGGCTTGAAGATTCGCGATACGTGCGGAGGGGTGTTGAGAGATATAATCTCTCCTCGAAAAAATTGGACCTTGTTTGTGAGTTTATAAGGGTTAGAACTACTCTCTTTATTGCTAATTGGTTTTAGAATTGAACCTCAGACTACTTTATCACAGTCAACCTATTGCCTCTTTGTTGAGATTTTCTAACCAAGGATTATGATATTTGGAAGATAAATACACCACTTGGGTTAGTAAGCTTCACATAAACTTATGCCTGAATTCACCTCACTATCAGGAAAACCATATGGCTGAGGTTGATTGTCATCTGCAACCTAGATAGGGATAGAGCAAGGAATTCAAAACCAAAGGTTTACTTGATCTCGTCACTATAGTTCTATGGGGATCATGTTGAGACTTAGTGGTGACCAACCACGACATTCACGTCGTTCCCACTTGAACACTGGTGTTCGTATCTCCCCCTAACGGTGGAAATACAGTCTCAAAGTGACAATCCGCAGTGTAGCGGTTAAGGAGATCGTCTGTCAAGGAGCTTAAGGTGGAGAGTAATAAAATGACTCCTATCCAACCTTAGAACATATTCATCTCATGCGACACATCATCATTAGGCACTGTGACAGTCCAATTTGGCACATTGTGGAACTCAAGGCTTGGAGATCCGTTACTATCCCGCCGAGTTCAAGGATTACGACTACGTGTCAATCCTAGTACACAATTACGAGTAATCGTGCATCAATGCAATGATGGTAAGTCGTGGACGAATTAATACATGTCTGCATGTCCCTCTTCAAGGATGGGTAGTGAGCCCATAGATACATAAGCAGCATGTGGTAGACGATGGTGCAACACATGACTAGTGTGTTAGCCCTTCAACCAACACCATAAAAGCGTATACGGTATCCATACGTTGGTTACATCGGTCTACATAATCCCTCTTTGGATTTTCAATAAGAATGATATCTTTTGTGGCATAGCATAAGAGGATCTTTCACCTTACTTGGCTAAAGAACAAGCTTTACAAAACGAAACCATGTGTACCGTGCGGCTGCCGAGGACATCATGTCGGAGCACAAACACAACATACAATCATGGCGTAGTTCGTTGTTATCGGGGGAATGGACGCCCAAGAATATCAAACAATTCTGGCTTGCATATCTCACCCGGTATGACCAAATGTCATAGCTTGTCTGAGTCAATTGTCCCAAATATACTTATTGGCGACACCTTAGGACTCATGCTCTTCTCCATGATGCTCTCAATCGGCACTCATGAGAATTATATACAAAAGTCTCAATCATTCGTATGACCTGTACAGTCGGCTATGACCTGTACGCACTTAAACTGCCATAACTCTTTCTTCGAGACAGGTATGAATGAGCCGCTTAAACCAATGGAAACTAGGCTCACATAGCTTTCTAATGATATAAAATAGGGCTTCTAGTTCATCTGGAGCCATTCAGAAAACTCTGACGAAGTTACGATACAGTAGCTTCAACTTACTGTGGTAGCAGATTTTGACATGATGAAGCTTTCAACTTTAAAGTGGCATCGCAGGAGTTATCCTCGACCTAAAAGTAAAGCGTACATATGGCATTACATGTCTTCAATATCCATGAAGGATGACATTTGATAACAGCAACATGGGGGGATCCAAAATCAAGGGAGTAGGTAACCTTTGCCGAGGTTAACCACGTCATCCGATGATGGACAATCTGCTGTTAGGTGAAGACTAAACCACGAACATCGGCACACCTTCATAAGGCTGTACATGATCATGTCATAGTGTGAATACACTTATCGAACCAACGATTTCATCGAGGTCTCATTTCGTTTGGAGAAAATCAAAGAGCCCTTCATGACGTCAAATGTCAGAGGCATCCATTTGATGTTCCGTACACCCTTTTGTACGTATATTTGTATGCATTCATTCTTTTGCTAAGGATTGTGTGGGTAGTCCCACTGTCTGCAAGACACTCAATTTCTTCACATAACATACCTATCGAACAAGGTAGATACGTGAGAAAGAGACATAAACACCGAAGGCAACAATCGAAGGCAACCTTGTGCATTGCAGAATTCCTAACAGCATGACCTTTGCTCACTCAAACAGTCATAACTCCTTCGTTTGAATGGATATGAACAAACCGCGAAAACCGTTGGAAACAAGATAAATGTAGCTTTCCAGTGATATATGGTTTGCATTCTAGTTCATCAGGAGCTGTTCACAAAGCTCTTCGGAATATGCTGTTTAGAAAGTGGCAGATTCACTGTTTTTGTTTTTGGTTGCCCGCATTTGCAGCTTGTGATAAGTGCGTTGTACGCCATGTTTTTAATGTGTTTTTACCCTCATTTATACTTGGTTTATTCCTTAGTAATGTCATTTTTACTTATTTTGAGTCAAAAGGGTTTTTCTGTAGAGCAATGGCTAAAACGTGCATTTATACAGAAAATTGTGCTTAAGTGTTGAAAATTCGATTTGGAACAAAGACTTGGTTATTTTCTCTTATGATTCGTTATACCTTTACATTGTCAATTTTGATGAATTTGGTTTAATGTGTAGATGACATGTAAATGAGCATATGAGAACAAGAATCATGAAGATTGGACTCATGGAAGACAACAAGAGAGGTCATGGAAAAGAAGAAACTTCGAAACATAAGATTTTGATCCGAGCAAAAATTTCCAGAAACCCTACATAAACTTCGGAAAATCATATCTAAATATCCATGAGGAATCTGAGGGCGAGCCATATATTATTGGAAAGCTGTATGTGTCTAGTTTTCAGATCTTCTTTAATTGTAGCATTTGGAGTTCAGATGAAGGAGTTATGATCAAAACAATGGGCGGAGGTCAAGCTGCAAAACTGGGCAGTTTCTGCCTAAGTTGTCACACGGGTTTGGGAGGTGCCTATGAGCCCAAGAACTTGTGTATAAGGCCTACATGGATCCAATAACATGTAGAGGAGTCCAAGAGCAGAAGATCCAAGGTCCAAGTCGAAATTTCTTGTCAAGAAAGAAAGAAGTACAAGTTGTGTTCAAGAAGGAATACAAGAAGATCTTTTCTTGTTGCAAAAGAAAGATCTAGCCGATTTCCCTAGGGTTTTTTTCTCTTGTTGTTCTGTATAAATAGACATGTATAGCTCTTAGTTTAGAGTCTTCAACCTTTGTAATATTTAGAGAGCCAAGCTCTACCCAAAAACCCTAAACACTTAGAGATACAAAAAGCTGCCGCATCCATTGTTCACCGGTGAGTTCAGCCATTCTTTCGCCAATTTCACCCTACCTTTGCCGATTTTCTCTAGGAGGTCTTAGGTATGGATCAATGTAAGCTTTTGAGTACTCTATGTGTTTGTCGAAATTCATTGAATATATATTTTGTTTTTGCGGTTTTATGTTTCAAGCATGATCATGTGATTTTCTTTGTGATTTTCTTTGTGATTTTCTTTGTGATTTCTTATATGTGATTGTTTGAACATAACGATTAGAATGCATGTTTAGGTTGTGAATAAAAGACTTAACTTGCTGTGTTTATATGATTAGAGAACTTTAATTGATTAATCATCACCTGAGCACGTAATCGAACTCTAGGTTAGCTTGAATCTAGACAAGTTAGCTATTAGGGGGGAGTTTAATCTGCCGTGGTAATCTAGGATCAAGTTAGGCATATTTGATGGCTTGGTTCTAGTTGCTGCATAGGGTGGTAGGGTGAGGGATTTGCATGCTATTAGGATGAGTGACGCCATACTTATGACCATGTCTTCAACCGACTCATGAACGGTAAGTGTATCTTATTTAGATTAGGCATATTTGATGGTTTAAACAAGGTGACACATATATGTTTTAGGTTCAGGCATATTTGAAGTTCCTAAAAACACATGAGAAGTCATTAAAGGTTGAAATTAATTAAAGTGTTCGAAATTATAAATGTTGCTTGTTAATCCGATTCATAACCTTGCATGTTAACTAATCGGTGTTTTGTGTTGTTCTAAATGTTGAAAGGATTGAATGATCACTTGTATATATGTTTGTTTATTTTTTGTTTATTTCTTTTTATTGTTTCGAACCATTTCAAAAATCCCATTCGATTTCGTATATATGTATAGTGTACTAACATTTGTTTTGCAGAATAGTGTCCCCGGTTAGAACGATACCCTACTTACTAATGCTACAATGATAGGGTTTTAAATTGCAGGTCAATTTTTGACAGGTCAGCTTGCACGTATGCCAATGCACTAGGCACTTGGCAACATTTGGCAGCGCATTGCACCTACACATATGTCATTGCATTAAGCACTTGGCAATATTTGGTAGTGCATGAGGAGCCACACATATGTCGGTGCACCGGCACTCGACAACATTCGATGGCTGCACAACTGCTGGTGCCCATGGCACACGGTATAGGGTAGTGGGGGGAGCTCGGTAGCTTATCTCAAGTGCACAACATGAGGTGCACAGAGCTTCGGCAGCTGCTGCACAGAGCTTGGTCCTGGTGCTCAGTGCTCGGCAGTCGGTGTCCTGTGCACAACCTCGAGTGTTCTGTGCTATGTAGCTCACTTAGTGCTTGTCCGTGATGTAAGTGCACAACCATTGATGATCAGTGCACGGTTCCTTGTGTTCAATGCTAACATATGGTGCTTAGTGCTCAACACCTAATGCAAAGTGCACGATAGTTCATGTGTAATGCACAAAGCAACAAACACATAATTATCGACATCTGACAAAAAATGGTGGTATTCCTCACACAACATGAAGCAACTGACACACAGGGGCGGCAACTGACACACAATATTGGCAAAAACAATCAAGGGGCAGTAACTAGCATACATGATTAGCAACATGCACGTTAGGCGGCAATAGGCGTATGACTATCGGCAGCTGGCAGCCAGGTGCACATGGGCTCGGCAGCGTACACTGCAGCTCGGCAACCATGCCAGCAGCTTATGTAGCGCTAAGTAGCTCCTAGGAAACGCTGAATATATGCATGTCTTTAGCATAAAACAGTGTTGCTCAGCTTCTAATCTCCGTTTGAGACTTAGAGGAGCATTCAAGGGTCAATATGTAAGTGAGCGGCAAATTTCCTCACTCATGCATACAAAACCAAACTATGGAGACTCGAGAGTGGTCATCTCACTTTATAGGTTAGAGGTGCAGCGTAGAAAGCAGTGGCCAATCTCGAGCAAAATCTATGTCATGCTCGGCAGCTGGGTGCTCAGTGGTTGGAAACTAGCACTTGACATCTATGCAGCACTGGTCCTCTGTAGCTAGGCACTAGGCGCACTACAGCTGGCAGCTGGGCAGCCTATGCTCTGCAGCGTGGCGGTGGTGCTCTACAGCTAGACGCTGGGCATCCTACACCAGTAGCTGAATCTCCTACCATGTTCTCAACAGGACTTCTACCAGGAGAAATGTGCTAACGTTGATCAAACACAACGCGAGTTCAATGAATGAGATGATTCTCTAATTCCGAACTCTCTTTAATAGCATAACACAAACCAATGTTGGATACTGATAAGTGCGTTTTACGCTATGTTTTTAATGTGTTTTTTTCCTCATTTGTACCTTGTTTATTCCTTAGTAATGTTGTTTTTACTTATATTGAGTCAAAAGGGTTTTTCTGTAGAGTAATGGTTAATATGTGTCTTTATACAGAAATTTGTGCTTAAGTGTTGTAAAAACCAATTTTGGATAAGACTTGGTTATTTCTCGTATGATTCACCGTACCTTTACATTGTCATTTTTGAGGAATTTGGTTTAATGTGTAGATGACATGTATATGGACATATTATAACAAGGATCATAAAGATTGGACTCATGGAAGACAACAAGAGAGGCCATGGAAAAGAAGAAACTCCGAAACATAAGGTTTTGATCCGAGCAGAAATTTCCAGAAACCATAACTCAACTTCAAAGATTTCCTTAAGACGATCCATGAGGAACCAGGGAACGTGCCATATATGGATAGAAAGCTGTGGATGTCTAGTTTCTAAATCATTTGGAATCACAGCAATCCGAGTTCTGAGGAAGAAGTTATGTTGGAAACAATGACCGGAGGTCAGTCTCGCGAATGAAACTCTCTCGCGAATGAAATTCTCCCGCGAATGAAATTTTACTCGCGAGCAGAAATCTCTCCCGCGAGCAGAAATCCTACATCAACTTCGGAAAATCATATCTAAATATCCATGAGGAATCTGAGGACGAGCCATATATCATTGGAAAGATACGGAAGTCTAGTTTTCAGATCTTCTTGAATCACAGCATTTGGAGTTCAGATGAAGGAGTTATGATCAAAACAATGGACGGAGGTCAAGCTGTAAAACTGGGCAGTTTCTGCCTAAGTTGTCACACGAGTTTGGGAGGATGTTTCTTCACCAAAATTCTTCCCAAGCATGTCAAAGGACTTAAGAAGATCTTAATGAAGTCATGGGAAGCTGCATTGAAGAAGAAGATTCGAAGAATGCATCATGGCAGCCGAAACAACCAAGTATGGAGCTTTTCCGGTCAAACCGGGAAAGTCTGTCCTTGCCGAGTTTGTCCATGATTTCGGCTGCCTATGAGCCCAAGAACTTGTGTATAAGGCCTACATGGATCCAATAACATGTAGAGGAGTCCAAGAAATCAGAAATCCAAGGTCCAAGTCGAAATATTTATCCAAAGATAAAAGGAGGAAACCAAGCTCAACAAGGAAGGTGTCTCCTTGAAGCTCCTGAATTCTCTAGGGTTTCTCTTCGAAATTTTCTGTATAAATAGGACCTATGTACATCAAATTTAGCGTCTTTCAATTGCTCTAAGCCTTAGTATAGCCAAACTCTACCCAAAAACCCTCCCTACACAGAAACACCATAGCCTTGCCGCCGCCAACCCGTTGCTGCCGAATGCATCCTTGCTGCCGATTGCATAGCTTTGCCGCCACCAATCCATTCTTCAATCCTTGCCGACTCTTAGGGTAGGTTTAGGTATGAATTCAATCAAGGTTTATGTGTGTATCTACTGTATGGATGATGGTTATTTATATATATGTTTGTATTGGTTTTTGGTTTTACGTTATAAACATGTTTACTTGTTCTTCTTTGTGATTTTCATGTGATTGTGTTTATAATTGTAACGATTTAGATTGCATGTTAGGATTTTGATTTAGTTTAAGTTGTGTATGTTTGTGTTTAGTAGATGTTGAATTGATTTATTGCTTACCTGATCACGTAATCGAACCTGAAGATAGTCTAGGCCTGGATGTTTCTAAGGGGGGAGTTTAATCTGCCGTAGTATTCTAGGTTGAGTTCACCGGGTCGGGCTCTCAATTTTAGTTGCTGCATAGGGTTGCTAGGGTAAGTGATTTACATGCTAATAGGATGAGTGACGACATACCTAGGATCATGTCTCCAACGACTCGTGAACGGTAAGTGTATTTTGTGTTAATGTGATGCGGGTCGTAAGCATTAAACAGGATGACACATAAACTTAGGATGATGCGTGTCGTAAGTTCTAAGTTACTTGAGAAGTCTAAATAGTTGGAATTAATTTGCATCTATGATAACATAAACATAATAACTTGATCTTTCATAAAACTTATATGTTCTCTAATCGGTGTTTGCTGTATCTTGTGCTTGAGTATTGATTGACCAATGTATGTAAATATTTCTGTTTTATTTTCTTTAAATTTCGAACCAACCCTATAAATCCCCCATAATATTTTGTATATATGTTTATACTTATATAGTTGTGACAGAATTGTACTTGTATGTTTTATTTGTGAATGTTACTAACGATTTGTTTTGCAGATATAATCCTTCCCTAGTGACCCGGCTTGAACGATCCCTACTTACAGTTACTACAATGATAGGGTTTTAAATTGCAGGTTGTTGACAAACGGCCTCGTCAATTTTTGACGTGGATCTAAAAACATCTTCGGTGTATAGTGCACGGTAACTAGTGCTTGTCACTCGGTAGCTAGTGCTCGACAGTGCTCGGCAGCTGCCTTAGGCAGCGCTCGGTAGCAATCGGCAGTCAGCCTCGACAGTCCATAGCAATTAGTGTGCAAGGCTTCGGCAGCTGGTAGCCATGTGCACATATAGTGCCTGGCAGCAGCGCACGTGTGCACATGCGGTGGCCGGCAGTAGCTCGCGGCAGCGCCTAGGCAGGTGCACATACAGTGCCTGGCAGCAGCGTTCACGCGTATAGAGGCAGGTGCACATACGGTGCCCGACAACAACGCACGTGTGTACAGGTGCAAGCCCTGGCAGCAGCGTGCACACGCACAGGGGCAGGCCCTTGCAACAGTGCTCAGCAGGTGCACGCGGCAGCACAACAGTCAGTAGGTGCATGCGGCAGCACAACGGTCAGTAGGTGCACGCACCAGAGCACATCACTCGGCAACAGCGCACGTGTGTCAGGGCACAGCGCTCGGCAGCTGTGCACGCGCCAGAGCACAGTGCGCGACATCAGTGCACAACGAACAACATGTGGGCTAGTGGTGCCGGTAGCCAAATGCACATATGTTTTAGGATTTTTCATAATAACCTGCAAAGACAAACATCTCAAGCATAGAATGAGGATGGAGAAGGGAGGAACGGATTTTACCCTCCCCGAGGTTATTGAACTTTGAAAATTACTCAAAATTTAAAGCTTACTTGCTAGTCTGCCAAATAGACTGCATTTATATAAGCTGCTCCATGCTTCCATGCTCAAGTCCATACGCATTCGGCGATCGTTCGCGCAATTCCATCATGAATTGTCGCATGTGAAAGCCATAAACACATGAAAATCATATGGTTAGTTAATCTTGCCATAAAACAGTAGCAAATCATTGAAAAACATCAACCATATGAAGGATTCAAATAGAAATTAGAAATACAACCCGTTTTCCTCAAGGAAAAGTGATTCATATACGCGTTGAAGCCAATAGGAGAACGGGTTCATCCACTTTTACTCCGGTTCTGGGGATGTCCTTTTGTCTGAAGGATCCTGACATCCTTGTGCATAACCTCTACAAATTTCACTGAAATCGGAGCTCTGAAAGTTCCCGAACCGGTTGCTTGAATATTTCAGCCGGTCTGGGGAAGGTTCTTGGGGTGAGGCCGGCGGCGTTGGAAGTGAGGCCGGCGGCGTTGGAAGTGTATGAGCAATATCTTCAACTTCTCTGTTGGTGACGAAAGCCAATGCTGAAATTATTCTGTCGATATTGGCGTTTGAAACCTGAGGCAGATTTTAGGGTTTATTGGTGCGTAGGTGCACAAGGGGTGCGCGGCGGTGCCCTGATGGGTGCGCAGTGGTACCCTGAGGGTGCACCGCGGTGCCCAGGTGGGGCGCGGTGGTATGCGCAGCGGTGCATAGGGGTGCGCGGCGGTGCCCAGGGGGGTGCGTAACGGTGCACAGGGGTGCGCAGTGGTGCCCAGGAGGTGCGCAGCAGTGCAGGGTGGTGCACAGTGGTCCCAGCAGTGCGCGTGCAGTGTACAGGCGTGCGCACGACAGAATTTTCCCTTTTTTTCGGTGGCCTACTTGCTCTTTTTGGGGTTTAAAGCTAAGTGCATGATAACGTGTTGTAGAATCATATTGAGGGAACGAGTTCTCCTTATCTTATTGATAGAATGAAGCCCCTTTATGTAGGGAAATACATGGGCCTCTTGGACTATTACATGGGCCAATGGGCCTCTTACATGGATATGTGTAAAACTCTATTACAACATAGTTTACTACATAAAGCCCGTATACAAGGCATGAACCAAGACACACATATATATATCAAATATTCTAGAATATAGTGGCCCATGCAGGTCACTAAAAATTTAGAATGATGCTATACACGAAAAAGTTATATAAAATTAGAGCATATTTACTAATGCTAGCTATTTTTTAGTTAAATTTAGTCAAATTAGCTCAAATGTCAATTATTTTTATCAATGCATAATTGTACTGTCAGTCGAACTCACGACATCTCACTTAACAATAGGGCTGGGCTCGGGCTGGGACCGGCCTATTTTTTTAGAGTCTGGGCCCAGACTGATGGTAATTGTCCGGGCCGGGTTTTATTGTTAAAAAATTAAGGGCCCGATAAAAGCCCGGGCCGGATTCAAAAAACCTTGGGCCTGGTAAAACCCGGCCTGGATGTAAAAAACCTTGGGCCTGGTAAAAGCCCGGACCGGATGTAAAAAGTGCGGGGACCGATAAAAGCCCGGACCGGTAAAAAATGCTGGAACCTGATGTAAAAACTACAAAGGGTTGCTCCTCTACCAAAATTCCAAACAGTGTTCATCATTTATCCATTATAAACACTTAACCAACCAAATTAACAAAAGTTTAAGATAAAAATGAAACTGAAAGCTCAAATCCAAACATGCATAATCTCCCCTTGCAGGCTTACACATCTTGAGTTCTTACTCCTTACCCTTCAACTTTAATATCCAAATTACTCCAATTCACTGTACTGACCCACAGACTACAATATTTCACCATGTACCTGTAAGACAGTTTGACACTTTGACAAGTTCCTAGAAAAGTAAAGTTGCACTTCACTCCACAGTGTTGAAAAGTGGATTGATGATACAACCATGGCAGCACCACAAATTACTTCAAATCTTCCAACATAAATGCTCAATGATAGAGTGCAAGTAAAACCACACTCACCAGACTACTTATATGTTCATCTACTTTGTACTCATTTCATACAGTTGTATCTCATAGAATTGAAATTCAGAAATTTGTACTTTACATTCGTCTCAAATATTAACTCTATCATATTTCCAGTTTAATAGTGACTACTTCCATCATGAAACTTATACCCTAAATCCTGAAATATTAGTAGCATCTTGTATCTGAGACCCTAAATTAAACATACCTTATTAAGTATTAACTAATTATAGAACATTCTCATCATACCTCAGAGAACACATAAATACCTCAGAGAACACAAATAATATACAGGGTAATCAGCTTGAGATACCATGTTAACACCAATACATATACCATTTGATCTATATAATTGTATTTTGCAGTACTACCTATTTCAACAGATATATACATATAAACACACAGTGTTTTACTGCAATTAATCTATGAATGCATCTAAATATGACCAGAGACCACTGTGCCCTAGATAGTAGCTCAAATTTAACCAACAAATCATATCGAAAAAGCAGCTTTATTCTAACTCATAAGATATGAACGAAACGCGATTCATAAACAATGAACTGGATGTAAAGAGGAAAATCCTATGCGAGTACAAATATTGGAATTGGAATCAAAACACAAACCACTTCAAATCAAAATAGAAACTAATTTTAATCAAAACATAAACCAATTGGAAATTTGGAATCGAAACAGTAAGCAACAGAAAGTGAGAAACTGAAACTCAAATCATACTAGAGACGGAGACGACTTCTAGTTTCTTGGTTAGTGGTCAAAGGCGCCGACGTTCTGAGGCGGACGAGTCACCGACCACGATTGAGGAACTCAGGTCTGATTGTCTTTGGATGATGTGGTTGAGGATGATGAGGAACTTACTGAGGTCTGAAGAAGATGAAGTGAGAATCTGACTTAGAGAAAAAAGAGTTAGAGGTGAGTGAGGTGAAGGTGATGGTGAATCGAGTCTTCACTCTTCAGGTTTAGGACTTTAGGTCAATTAGTTGTTGAGGACTTTAGGGTATTTTTCCTTTGTATTTCAGTGTGGTTGAATGCATGGTATCAGTTTAGGATCACTACAAATACTCAATGATAGAATGACACATATGACACCGGACTTTTTTGTTTATGAATTTCAGGACCCGGGACCGGCCTATACATGCCAAGGCCCAGCCTGTACATGACTTAAAAAAGCCCGGACCAGCCCGCCGGTCCGGTTATGTTTTTTTTTGCTTTTTGGATTTTATGCCCAGCTCTACTTATTAAGGAAAGATTAATGTCACTAAACCAAACGGTAGTAGAAGCTCAAAGTCATTTTGGCTAGCGACTTTGAAATACTTTGACATCAATGCTATCTAGTTTAGCTAGTATCAAATTAATATTATTCTTCAAATGAAGATTAAATAGTTTATATTTATTTATATATCACATAAAATAACTTAAAAGGTATGTATTAAATTATAGAGAGTCACATCTCACTAGCTAAGAACAACTTTAGCAGACTCTCTATTTTAACTTTTTGCTATTTTAGAGAGCTTGTTTATATATTTTTTTTGATATTTTCGGAGCTCGAGCAGACTAGCCAAAGTTTAGATATAATTACTTCGCTAGCTACATTTAGCTAGTGAGATGACTTAGATGAGACTACCTATAATTTAATACATTTCTTATAAGATATTTTACATGATATATAAATATATTTAAACTATTTAATTTTTATTTGAAGAACAATGTTGATGTAATGCTACCTAAAATAAAGAGCATTGATGGAGCCTCATTTCTAAAGTGGCTAGCCAAAACATCATTTCAGCTAATTTGACCTAAATTTAACCTAAAAATAGCTAGCATTGCTAAAGATGCTGAAAATATAGCTAGCTGTATAGCTAAAAGTTATAATATCTAAACTTTGGCTAGTCTGCTGAAGCTCCTAAAATACCAAAAAAGTTAACCACGTTCTTTAAAATAGCTAAAATAGAGAGTCAGAACATCTTTTGCAATGCTAGCTATTTTTGAATTAATTTTTTGTCAAATTAGCTAAAATGTTATTTTGGTTAGTCATTTTAGAAATGTGTATGCATCAATGCTCTCTATTTTAGTTAATATTACATCAATATTATTCCTTTAATAAATATTAAATAGTTTAAATGTATTTATATATCACCTAAAATATCTTAAAATGAATGCATTAACTTTTCCAAAAAAAAAATTAATGTATTAAACTATAGTTAGCCTCATCTACGTCATCTCGCTAGCTAAATATAGTTAGCTAGTTAAATATAGCTAGCGAACAAAAAAGTCATAGTAGCTCATGTTTGGTTAGTCTGCTGGAGCTCCGAAATGTATTAAATTATAGTATGTGAAATACTGAAATGTATTAAATTATAGTTAGTTTCATCTTAGTCATCTCGCTAGCTAAATATAGCTAGTCAGATACCTAAAAGTCATAATAGCTCATGTTTGGTTAGTCTGTTGGAGCTCCGAAAAACAAACAAAACATGCTCTCTAAAATAGCTGAAAGCTAAAATAGAGAGCCTACTAAAATTACTCTGATAAAGATACTCTTAGAATACCAAATTATGTGGCATATGCCTTATCATTAACTTTACTTACCAGGACATTAATTAAGTGTTGATTTCTAATTTATGAAAATCTAACGCCATAATTATAAATTATAATAGTTTACATTCCTCCATTTGCAACATAGCAGGATCATGACCAAAAAAACCTAGCAGGATGGTGCAAATTCAGAAGAAAAAACTAAATGTTCTTAAGCTAGACATAGATCGAAATCATTGAATGAAGATTTTGTTTTTTATTCGTGGAGAAAATGACGCTCATCTTCTTCAGTTTTTTTATCAGAAAATGACTATCATCTTCTTTTCTCATTTTAAATTTTTTTACTTCCCTAATAAAATTGATTATTTTAGTTTAAGTTTTTATTATTTTGGGTAAATATAATTGTTTCCACATCACATTAAGAATTAATTAAAATCATTGAAGTAATTAAATCTAATGGCAAAAGGGAAGTTTGGACCGGATATATATATATATATATAGGCCGGATTAGAGGCGGACGTCCGCACTCCGGCTTAAAGTATATATATATATATATATATATATATATATATATATCAGCTCTCTTCCAATGAGAGATTCCTTTTCTTGGCATATATGAGGGATCAAGGATTACACCAACTCTTTGATCACTAAATCACATCTCCGCTATTCAATACATATATTTATATATGTAGATCATCTTTGCAAAATTTCATCCAATTTAGTGATCGATAAGGTACTCAAAACTACGAATTAAAATTATAAGCATGAACGGTTCATGTTTGACATATTTGATGCATCAATTGATTTCAATTAGTTCAAAGCCCTAACGATTACCAAATTGGATGAAATTTTGCAGAAATGATCTACATATATGAATGTAAGTATTGAACGGTGCAGATGTTGATATGTGATCGAAAAGTTAGTCTAATATTTGATCCCTCATATATGTCAAAAAAAGGATCCGTTAGTAGAAGGGCCCTATATATATATGTTATAAAGTTTCAACATTCGTTGTGTTTTCTTTAAAGTTTCAACCATCAAGAAACTATTGTCAGAATATTACTAACCCTAAAAAATAACATATAACATAATGCTACTAACCCTTAGAAATGTTAATGTTATTGACCCTCAGAAAATGATTAATCTTACTAACCCTCAATATTGTCGTAAAAAATGCAAGCACAATTTTGTAAATTACTAGCTAAAAGATTCTGTTAGTTAAAATAGATGGAAAATGAGTTGATGGGAAAAATAAAATGCAACATTTCTAATGGTAAATAAGTGTTCAAAAGTGTATCTAGTGATAATTGTGTATTAATCTAAACCCCGATCTGAAAGAATGAAAATACTACGAGCATACCCTAAAACTCATCTTAAGGATGGCCGGATACGTTGTCACTATCCTATATGGAATCAGACTGTTGAGAGATATAATCTCACATCGGGAAAATGAGACTTTGTTTATGCGTTTATAAGAGTTTTGGCTACTCTCTCCATAACCAATTGGTTTTAGAATTGAACCCTAGACTACTTTATCATGGTATCAGAGCCAGGTTGCACACGTTCTCGTGTGAAGCCCAAAGGTCACACAAACTCCACGTCAACCCCAAAATGTCGTCCACGTATTAGGCTTGAAGATTCGCGATACGTGCGGAGGCGTGTTGAGAGATATAATCTCACCTCGAAAAAATTGGACCTTGCTTGTGAGTTTATAAGGGTTAGAACTACTCTCTTTATTGCTAATTGGTTTTAGAATTGAACTTCAGACGACTTTATTACAGTCAACCTATTGCTTCTTTTTGGTAAGCGCAAACGCACCTAACAAAGATACCCTATTATCAAATCAATTATGTCAATGTAGTAAATGGTAAATAGGGGTCATTACCCGCAGAGGATTGGTGAAACTAAAACTTAAAGACACAAGAAACACAAACCAATGCATAAACTGTAAATCTGGCAGACTCGACCAACAAGCAGAAACCTAATTAATTAGCTAATCTAGACTCAACCAAAAATCACGAAATTAAATACACACTAACTAGACACAGTGGCGGACTACCACACAAATTTTTAGGGTAATAGGAGTTGGTTTGATCAGTGAACAAAAATAAACAAAACATAAGTACTGCTGAAAACAAAATATTAAAGAAGATAAATATGGATGCAAATATGAGAGGAACAATAGCTAGGAACTTCTCTCCACCACTAGATATGCTTCAATCACCCCAAAACAATTTCAAAGATTATAAATGAATGCACTCACAGTCAAGCCAATGTCGTTAGGTCATTAACCGTATTACATTCTCTTACTTGCCATGTTAAGTGAAATCTCGTTATCGACTTAACTATATTCCCAATTAATTGATCTATGAAATGTCGGTATCTAGACCAAAATAACTGAAATCATGAAGTTCTAAGAACGATTGAGTAACAACAAAGAATCTAAGGTCAATGTCGGTAGCCTTAGATTAGCAAGGAATCACTTCACACAAGTACCTGCAAGGAACATGTTATTTCTCATAGAATGTGCAACGATATGTCAGTCATATACACATTCAAAATAATAAACCCTAAAACATGCATCAAAGTGTCGACCCAATGAAACATGCAACAGAATTATCAATGAGCAATCAGTGAAGAAATTCTCATCTAAAAATTATATAAATCAATTGGGGTTTGAAATCAAAGACATATCTAGGGCTTTGATCAGCCCCTAACTATTAAGGAGTTTAGCTACACATAATCTTGAATAAGAATATCAGAGAATACATGGAAGATGAAATAAAGGAGAAGAAGAACCGGTGCACAGCCCTGCTGCTGGTGCCCTGCCGGTGCACGTCTGGTGCCTGCTGGTGCCTGGGCGTGCACAGCTGGGTGCACGTCTGCTGGGTGCACTGGCTGGTGCGCGCGAGGTGCACGTCTGGGTGCGCGCAAGGTGCACTGCTGGTGCCTGGGGCGTGCGCGTCTGGTGCCTGGCGAGGTGCCCTGCTGGTGGAGCACGCTGGTGCCTGCTGGTGCACGTCTGCTGGTGCTGCGTGACTGCTGGGTGCCCTGCTGGGCTAGGTGCCCTGCTGGGTGCACGTCTGCGTTTTTCTTTTTTTGTTCTCTCCTTTCTCTCACCCAACTCTTGTCTGTTTGTCGATCTCCTCTCTTTTAGAAAACCCTAGAGTCCTTTTATACTCATCTTTTTGTCCTCCCCTAGTCCCTCTTGGTCTCTCCTTCTTTATGGCACTAGGAATCCTTTTTATTTCTTTCTTTTCTTTATTTCTCCACACAACCTAATAAAACAATAAACATTAATTAAATCACTCAATTAATAGCAATAATCCAAGTGTAATAGTTCAATTAAACACGATAAATACGCATAAATATGCGACTATCAAAATACCCCACACTTAGCTTTTGCTAGTCCTCGAGCAAAACACTAAACTAAGACTCGACAAAACACCAACAACAAGACTCTAATGCCCTCAACACTTTGTCTCAGCAATCTCCCTACAGTTGTAACACCAAGATTAATATGTTTCCACAAAGTTTCGAAAGTTAATTCCAATGCATGACACATATGTAACATGTAGGACACAGACATAATCACGGTGAATAAAGAGCTTAGCATGCAATGAACAAGTCAAGATTCAACATCACATAGATATACTCTCAGAAGTGTTTCAATCAAAATGTGTTTAAGGTATCACTCAATTCAATTACTTGCCAAATGGACCGAACCATATGCTCAACTCTTGTGACTTATCTCCACAAATCAAAGACTGTCATCTTGAGGATCAAAAAGGTCTTCATAGGTTGTAGTGGGACTAGGCTCATAGGTTTAGAGAATAAAAAGGATATGGAATTCAAACACAAATTCTAGAACCTAGTAGAGCACCAAATAAGAGAATTTCTCAGGTTTACAACCATGGAGCTTTCTCATCGTTGAATTCAAATGTGTCACCATTGTGACCAGATTTCATCTTGTTGGGTCTTCACGTCATTCTTTTCGTCAACAGTCAATCATGGGTATCAAGCTAGACATCACAAAGAACTGATTTTTTTTCTTTTCTTTCGTTTCATTTTTATTTTTTTATCACAACACATTAGCTTGATACCCCACACTTATTTTTTGGTATCACCTTCACACACTTTCACCTTGGTCTTCATGTAAATATGTCTCATGTACAACTCTACTAAGTTCAAGAACAAAGGTAGAGATATAACTATTCTAAGGTTCAAGGTTAAGGTTATGCGGGTGATGACAAAAAAGCTATAATGTAAGCTCAAAGTGGTTAACTAATGGGTGCACAACTTGTGTGCAAAAATATGGGACACCGGTTATATATGGCAATGATGATAAATCCTAAATGTCTTTATCCCTTCCTCAATCAGAACATGTATTGACTAAAAGCTTTGAAAAGTATAAGAGCAAGTTCTAGTTATATCTAGAGTCCATTAACTTAATCTGCGGCAAGCAATTGACACTCAACGATGAAAGCATGTATTTCACATAAAGGCTCAAAATCTCACAGGTTAAATGAATCTCAACAATGTCCAAGCATGCTCATAATCTGTACCATGTTAACTTCTTTCTATATCCACTACATATTCGCATATGCATCATATATCAAAATTAACCAAAGAAACTCAAGTCACATAATCATCTCTTAGTCACAATTTCAGAAGATATAAGCACATCATAGACTAGTTAAGGGCTCTAAGACTCAAACAAGACTAAAAACAGTTTTTTTTTGTTAACTCAAAAATCACAAATCTAAACATAGACGCTAAAGATGTCATATAAACCCACCCCACACTTGAAATTTGCATTGTCCTCAATGTAAAACAAAACTAAAGCATGCAATACATCAAACAAGTATGAAGCAGAATACATATGACATCGCAAAACACACAAAACATGGAGAAAATTAACAAAGGAGAAAAAATTAAGAATGCAAATCTGGAATCCAAGCTTCTCCATCAACATGGGTTGCCTTCCAAGTAGCGCTAAGTTTAACGTCGTCAGCCAAACGGCACTCATCATCATTGCTCCAACGGCACTAGATCGCGGAAATGTACTTCCACATCTCACACCTCTGCAGGCTCATAAAACGGTTTGAGCCTATGTCCGTTCACTTTGAACGTGTTCCCATTCTTCGGATTTTTCACCTCTACTGCACCATGAGCAAACACATTAAGTATAACAAAAGGCCCACTCCACCTAGAACGAAGTTTACCTGGGAATAATCGTAAACACGAATTGAAAAGCAAGACTTTTTGTCCGACAACAAAAGATTTGCTCTTAATCATCTTATCATGAAACATCTTGGTTTTCTCCTTGTAGATTCGACTGGACTCATAGGCATTGTTTCGAATCTCATCTAGTTCATTCAGTTGTAACTTCCTATGAACACATGCATCATCAATATCAAAGTTAAATTGCTTAATAGCCCAATATGCTTTGTGTTCAAGCTCCACCGGAAGATGACAGCCTTTTCCATAGACCATTCGATAAGGAGACATCCCAATCAGTGTCTTGTATGCTGTCCTGTATTCCCACAACGCCTCGTCTAAGCGTTGACTCCAATCTTTCCGGGTTGGTCCAACAGTCTTCTCCAAAATTTGTTTTATCTCCCTGTTGGATACTTCTACCTGCCCGCTCGTCTGAGGATGATAAGGTGTTGTCACCTTATGATGAACATTAAATTTCCTGAGCAAAGCTGCAAAAGACTTGTTACAAAAGTGAGAACCTTCATCACTGATGATGTACCTGGGTGCCAAATCTAACAAACAGTGATTTCAAAAATTTCAGAACAACAGCAGCATCGTTAGTACGAGTGGCCACTGCCTCCACCCACTTTGAAACATAATCAACTGCAAGTAGAATGTAAATATTTTGCTGAGAGCTAGGAAAATGACCCATAAAGTCAATACCCCACACATCAAAAATCTCAACAACAAATATTGGGTGCTTGGGCATCTGATCTCTAGGACCTAAGTTACCTGTGAGCTGACATCTGACACATGATTTATGGAACTAATGCGCATCTTTGAACAAAGTTGGCCAGAAGAAGCCACTTTCAAGAACCTTCATTGCCGTCTTCTTTCCAGCAAAGTGACCTCCCTCTACATATGAGTGACAAAAAGTGAGTATAAATTGAAATTCAGTTTCAGGAACGCACCTTCTTATCAATAAATCTGGACAATGTTTCCATAGATAAGGCTCATCCCACACATAATGCTTAGATGACTTCACCAACTTGTCCTTCTGAGCTCTACTGTAGTCACTTAGTACTCTTCCTGACACAAGGTAGTTAACTATATCTGCATACCAAGGCTCAGAAATATTGAGAGCAAAAAGTTGCTCATCCGGGAAGCTATCACGTAGAGGCAAGGAGTCATCCTCTGCGTTAGAACCATGCGTGATCCTGCTCAGGTGATCTGCCACCACATTCTCAGTGCCTTTCTTGTCTTTGATCTCAATATCAAATTCCTGAAGTAGCAACATCCATCTAATCAACCTGGGTTTTGTATCCTGTTTAGTCATCAAGTATCTCAAAGCAGCATGGTCAGAGAAAACAATAACTTTAGTCCCTAACAAGTAAGACCTAAACTTTTCTAAAGCAAATACCACAGCTAAGAGTTCATTTTCTGTAGTTGAGTAATTTAACTGTGCATCATTTAAAGTCCTGGAAGCATAATAGATGACATGCGGCAACTTAGCTGGACGTTGACCTAAAACAGCACCAACCGCATAATCAGAAGCATCACACATTAATTCAAAAGGTAAGTTCCAATCAGGTGCCTGTATGATGGGTGCAGTTGTCAGAAGGTCCTTGAGCTTGTTGAATGCCTTCAAGCACTCATCCGTGAAGTTGAAAGCTACATCTTTCTGGAGCAGTGCACATAATGGTCGGGCTATCTTAGAAAAGTCCTTGATAAACCTGCGATAAAATCCTGCATGTCCAAGAAAAGATCTCACCTCCTTCACAGTGGAAGGAGGAGGTAAAGTACGCACAATATCAACCTTAGCTTTATCAACCTCAATCCCCCTGTCAGATATCACATGTCCCAAAACTATACCTTGTTCTACCATAAAATGACATTTTTCCCAATTCAAAACAAGGTTAGTCTCAACACAACGTTTCAAAACCATAGATAAATGTTAAAGACACATGTCAAAAGAATCACCAAAAACAGAAAAATCATCCATAAATACCTCAATGATCTTCTCAACCATGTCTGAAAATATGCTCATCATGCATCTCTGAAATGTCGCTGGGGCGTTGCATAGCCCAAAGGGCATCCGTCTATAGGCAAAAGTGCCAAAAGGACAAGTGAAGGTAGTCTTCTCTTGATCATCTCGATGGATGGCAATTTGGTTATAACCCGAATAACCATCCAAAAAGCAATAGAAAGCATGACCTGCAAGACGCTCCAACATCTGATCAATAAAAGGTAAAGGAAAATGATCCTTACGTGTGGTTGCATTTAGTCTACGATAATCAATGCAAACTCTCCATCCGGTTTGGGTCCTTTGTGGCACCATCACATTCTCATCATTCTTCATAACTATGATGCCAGAACACTTTGGAACAACCTGCACAGGACTCACCCATTTACTGTCAGAGATAGCATATATGATACCTGCGTCCCGAAGCTTGATGACTTCCTTCTTCACAACATCCATCATCGGAGGGTTAAGGCGGCGTTGAGCTTCCCTTGTGGGCTTAGCTCCCTCCTCAAGATGTATCCTATGAGTGCAAAGTGTAGGGCAGATGCCCTTAATATCTGCTATGGTCCATCCAATTGCTGCTTTGTGTTCTCTGAGAACAGTTAACAATTTCTCTTCCTGCAATTTGGTTAGCTTTGAGGAAATAATAACTGGTAAAGTGTCACTAGCTTCTAAGAATGTATACTTCAAATGCTCAGGCAATGGTTTAAGTTCAAGTTCAGGGGCTACCTCAATGGAAGGGCAAAGAACAACATCAGAAACTGGTAAAAGTATTGGTTTAGTACCCTTACCTGTTGGTACAAATGGTCGGGATTCTAGTTCAGCAATCATTTCATAAAATGCATCTTCCATGGCCAGATCCTGAAAGGAATCAATCCTGAGACAATCATCATCCTCAAACCCCACACTTGAAGGTTTGTACTCGAGTAGTTCCTCAAGCTCGTCCAGCTCCTCTCTTATCCTGTCAATTTCAACCTGTTGAGAGGTTCTCTTGATTTGTCGAACTGGAGTTGCTGGAACATCTTCACCGCCAACATATATAGCCATTTTCAAAGCATCATCCTCAAGGGAGTATTGGATGTATTCCTGCATGAAACCATCAAATGCATCAATAGAATAACAAGAATAATCACAAACATTACATGTATGTTTCATTGCCTCAAAAATGTTGAAGCGAATTTTCTTCTCCTCAATTCTCATGGTGAGAGTTCTCTCATAACAATTAATTTTTGTTCGGGCAGTCCTCAAGAATGGACGACCTAAAATCAATGGTAGCTCGGAAAACATTGGTTCTCTTTCCATCTCCAAGATGAAAAAATCAGCTGGGAATATCAAGTCACCAACCTGCACAAAAACATCTTCAACAACACCTAAAGGATAGCAACTAGATCTGTCAGCCAACTTAATGGTTACCAATGTGAGTTGCAGTTGTTGTTCCAGGTTTAATTTACTATAAACAGAATAAGACATCAAATTAATTGAAGCACCTAAATCTAATAAAGCACCAGAAAACCTGTTATCACCAATAACACATGGAACAGTGAAGCGCCCGAGATCCTCCATCTTTGGAGGTAGCTTTCTTTGTAGCACAGCAGACACTTTCTCGCTCAATGCTACTGTCTCAGTTGGCCTATACTTCCTCTTGGTTGTACAAAGGTCTTTGAGAAACTTTGCATATTGTGGTATCTGCTTGAGTGATTCAAGTAAAGGAATATTTACTTGGACTTTTCGAAAGATGTCCAAGATATCATTGGCCTTGTCCTCCTTCTCTTGTTTTCTCAACCTGCTAGGAAAAGGAACTGGAATGTCAGTGGGAGAAGAATAAGGTTTAGAATGTACCTGCTCAATTTTTGAAGTTGTCAGAAAGTTGGTTCCAGGTGCATTTTCAACAGGTCGAATTTGGGTTTCCTGAGAATTTTCTAACGGTTTGTCAAACACCAATTGCTCAATTACAGGCTCTCCCAACGTTCTTGTCTTATTTTTAGGCTCTGGAACTGACCCTAAAACCCTTCCACTCTTCAGTTGCATAGCACTTACCTCACGCTCATTCCTTGGGTTAGGTTCGGTCTTGCTAGGTAGTGCTCCAAAGTTCTATTGCGTCAAAAGTTGTTGTACATGACTCATCTGACGTTCAAGAAGCTCAATGGACTTCACATGTTGCTGAGTGGTGACCTGGATATCTTGGTGGAATGCACTACTCTCCTCTCGCTCCTTCTTACTGTCAACCATCATCTGTTGTATTAAGACTTCCAAATTTGATGTACCCGTTGGTGCTTGAGGTGGTGGAGCTTGATACTGTTGTTGCTGCCTTTGACCAAATTGTCCATCCCCTCTAGTTTGTCTTAGTGGAAATTCTGGTGGATTAGTAGGAGGATTAAGCACATTGTTGCTCTTGTAGATGAGAAATGGATGATCCCTATTACCTTGGTAGTTATTGAATTGCCTTCCAGCAAAGTTCACATCCTCATCTACCTCATCTGTTCTAAACTTAGGACAGTGCTCTGTTCGATGATCCACAGCAGAACACAAAGTACATATCACACCAATGGCTGCAACTGACTTCCTCTTGTCGACTTTTAAGGCACTGGCAATCAAAGCTATGTCGTTCTCCAGAGTGCTCAACCTATTTTCCATGGCCCCATTTATTGCAACTGCATTCAAAGATTTTCTGCTTGCACCCATGGATCTATCTCTTGACTGAAATTGTCTTGAGTTCTCTGCTTGATTCTCCACAATTGCTTTAGCTTCAGCTCCAGTTTGATTCCACCAATTTCCTCCACAAGCTGAATCAAGTTTTTGCCTATTGAATGAATCAATTCCTTCATAGAAGTATTCCATCTGAGTGTTGAGATCAAACTTGTGATGAGGGCATTGTCGAAGTAAACCTTTGAATTGACTCCAGGCTTCATGTAGTTCGTCTCCATCTTTCTGCTTGAAAGTACTGATCTGCTTCTTCAAGTTCTTTGTGCGAGATGCAGAGTAGAATTCTTACATGAACTCAACAGCCATCGTGTCCCATGTATCAATCGACTGAGATTCCAATGAGTTGTACCATGCCTTTGCCTCTTCCTTCAAAGAGAATGAGAAGAGAATAAGTTTTACAACATCTTCATCCATATTCTGTGATTTCTGTATTCTGCACAATGCTGCAAACTTATTCAAATGGTCTTGAGGGTCCTCAGAAGAAGTACCTCTAACGTGTGGCAGATTAGCGATGAGCGATGGAGATATTGCATAATTTCCCAAATTATCTAGAAGCACGATTGGTGAGTCTACAACACCTGTACACGGAACAAAGGATTCCTTGAGTTTGGCCATTGGTCGTGGTGATAATGGTGGCGTTGGAATATGCTGCTCTTCCTGTTCCTCAATCTCTGAATCAGAATGGTATTCAGGCTCAGAATCCTCACTACCACTGTTACTCGTGTTCACCTGTAGTCTCTGTTGTTTCCGGTTTTGGCTTGCTGCTTTCTCAATCTCTGGATCAAATAACAGTGGTTCAGAGCTTGTAGAGTGACGAGTATGCATACAAGAAGCTCCTGTACACAGTAAAGAATGTAAGACTCAGAAAGAAAAATAAAAAGAAAACTAAACTAAAAACAGAAGACAATATTAAGACTTAGAATTAAACAATCCCCAGCAACGGCGCCAAAATTTGGTAAGCGCAAACGCACCTAACAAAGATACCCTATTATCAAATCAATTATGTCAATGTAGTAAATGGCAAATAGGGGTCATTACCCGTAGAAGATTGGTGAAACTAAGACTTAAAGACACAAGAAACACAAACCAATGCATAAAATGTAAATCTGGCAAACTCGACCAACGTGCAGAAATCTAATTAATTAGCTAATCTAGACTCAACCAAAAATCACGAAATTAAATACACACTAACTAGACACAGTGGTGGACTACCACACAAATTTTTAGGGTAATCGGAGTTGGTTTGATCAGTGAACAAAAATAAACAAAACATAAGTACTGCTGAAAACAAAATATTAAAGAAGATAAATATGGATGCAAATATGAGAGGAACAATAGCTAGGAACTTCTCTCCACCACTAGATATGCTTCAATCACCCCAAAACAATGTCAAAGATTATAAATGAATGCACTCACAGTCAAGCCAATGTCGTTAGGTCATTAACCGTATTACGTTCTCTTACTTGCCATGTTAAGTGAAATGTCGTTCTCGACTTAACTATATTCTCAATTAATTGATCTATGAAATGTCGGTATCTAGACCAAAATAACTGAAATCATGAAGTTCTAAGAACGTTTGAGTAACAATAAAGAATCTAAGGTCAATGTCGGTAGCCTTAGATTACCAAGGAATCACTTCACACAAGTACCTGCAAGGAACATGTTATTTCTCATAGAATGTGCAACGATATGTCGGTCATATACACATTCAAAATAATAAACCCTAAAACATGCATCAAAGTGTCGACCCAATGAAACATGCAACAGAATTATCAATGAGCAATCAGTGAAAAATTCTCATCTAAAAATTATATAAATCAATTGGGGTTTCAAATCAAAGACATATCTAGGGCTTTGATCAGCCCCTAACTATTAAGGAGTTTAGCTACACATAATCTTGAATAAGAACATCAGAGAATACATGGAAGATGAAATAAAGGAGAAGAAGAATCGGTGCACAGCCCTGCTGCTGGTGTCCTGCCGGTGCACGTCTGGTGCCTACTGGTGCCTAGGCGTGCACAGCTGGGTGCGCTGGGAGCACGTCTGCTGTGTGCACTGGCTGGTGCGCGCGAGGTGCACGTTTGGGTGCACGTGAGGTGCACTGTTGATGCCTGGGGCGTGCGCGTCTGGTGCCTGGCGAGGTGCCCTGCTGGTGGAGAACGCTGGTGCCTGCTGGTGCACGTCTGCTGGTGCTGCGTGACTGCTGGGTGCACGCTGGGTGCCCTGCTGGGTGCACGTCTGCGTTTTTCTTTTTCTGTTCTCTCCTTTCTCTCGCCCAACTCTTGTCTGTTTGTCGATCTCCTCTCTTTTAGAAAACCCTAGAGTCCTTTTATACTCCTCTTTTTGTCCTCCCCTAGTCCCTCTTGGTCTCTCCTTCCTTATGGCACTAGGAATCCTTTTTATTTCTTTTTTTTCTTTATTTCTCCACAAAACCTAATAAAACAATAAACATTAATTAAATCACTCAATTAATAGCAATAATTCAAGTGTAATAGTTCAATTAAACACGATAAATACGCATAAATATGCGACTATCACTTTGTTGAGATTTTCTAACCAAGGATTATGATATTTGGAAGATAAATACACCACTTGGGTTAGTAAGCTTCCCATAAACTTATGCCTGAATTCACCTCACTATCAGGAAAACCATATGGCTGAATAGTATTGATGAGGTTGATTGTCATCTGCAACCTAGATAGGGACAGAGCACAGAGCAAGGAATTCAAAACCAAATTTATTGTTTGGTTATAATTGAAAGACTTTATGCTAATGGAACAATTTAGGTGGTTGATGCTTCCTTACGCATCATTGGAGTCTCTGTAAAAGGATTCAAAATGGAAACGAGACTAAGATGATGAGAGGGAGGCATTTGATTTTCTTTTTCAAAATTTTTATTTAATTTGATGTAAAGACATGGTGGAAATTAATGAATCAAAATAAACTCCATGTCAGATTCTACATCATTTGGTATATATTTTTGGTATAAAATTTTGGGATCTCTAACCGTTTTTTTCAAATATTTATATCTCAAAAATGTTGTGTTTGTTTAAAAGTTTCGTAAAATCAAAGACTTAAATGGACTAAGATTTTTGTGTTGGATATATAAATGAACAATTATGTTATCAAACAATGTTTTTCTCAATGTCTGTTATTTCGGTATTACCCCTCATAGTTAAAGTTTCTGGCTATGTCACTGTTTGAAACGCCTCCCTTCCCTCTATTAAGTGCTAAAGACTTCTTTAACGTCACATATATGCCAAGGTCTATGCCTTAGATTGAACGTTTGAAAATAATAAGCAGGTAAAGATCGCTGCGGTTGTTATTGGTTGAGGATGGCTAACTTCTCCTTCCCCTTGATTTGGAAGAGGTCGGAAAGAAAACAGACGAGGCTTTTTTTGAACGTTAACGAGCTTTTATTATTTGTTAAAGGGTTTTCAAGTTCCTTTGTTCTTGTTGTGGACTTGATCGAAGAAGTGGGTTAGCAGTGTTTGTTGTCCTTCTTTAGTTGTGTTCCTGATCATCCCTTAGCTAAGAGTCATTCTTCACAGAAAAAAGCCCAAGTCATTCTTGAATTAAACCAATTTTTTAACAATATATGTATTGATATATTACCTCAAATGGGAGAATGACATTACATACATTTTCTCTCAATTAATTACTTACTGAACTGTACAATTGGTGACGTTTTTGATTTGAAAGTAAAACATTTGTGTGTCTACACAAGCCTTTTCTAAATAAAATGAAATCTTATATGACATTTTAAATGAACGTTTTTATAATCGCTAGATTCAATTAGTTTTTTGAAAAATATTCATACCATACACATAGAAATGCTATCTTGCAACACGGCGTATCATATATGTCATCATATCATTTATGCTCTCTCTCTCAATTAATTACTTACTGAACTGTACAATTGGTGATGTTTTCGATTCGAAAGAAAAACATCTGTGTCTACACAAATCTTTTCTAAATAAAATGAAATCTTATACGATATTTTAGATGAACGTTTTTTATAATCTCTAGATTCAATTAGTTTTTAAAAAATATTCATACTATACACATAAAAATGTTATTTTACATTGTAGCGTATCATATATGTGGTCGTATCATTTATGTCGTCCTATTATTGGAGACATTTCTTTTGCCAACCTTCATAATTTGAAGAGAAAAATCGTATCATATGCAAATGACGTAATGGCCTAGCTATCACCTCCCACATCACCCTCAAAGTCCAAATCACCGACTACCCCAACTAACCCTCTTTCACGGCCTCACCCCAGATATGTATATAACTATATATTATTTAAACTCTCCAAAATATAGCCAAACGTTGAAACGCATGATGCAGATAACCACTCAGTAAATCCAAAAGCACTCTATACTATTTTATTTTAATTTCATCGTCACCGACGACGTAAATCAAATCTAAATAGCCTACCCGTGCCAGTAGAAACCTTCAGAAACAAAGCAAGAAAAAGAACAGTTCTGAGTCTTCTGCTCTGGCTGGTCTTCTTCTTCTAGTAATGTCACTTTTTTTGGGGAATGGATTTATTTCATTAGGAACAAGGCTATTAGGATCGAGCATGATTAATACATGAATAATTTTAAGACTATTCATATACAACGTAACCACTCAATCAAACTACTCTTAAGAATTAAAAAAAATAACTGTAAAATTAGGTCAAAAAAATGGACATGAAATAATAAAAAATATAATAATCTACCTCACTCAAAATATAATCAATTTCTTAAGGAATTATCGTAAAAAAAGAGAGATTATGCTAGAAATTATTAGAGATCTTAACCAAACTTCCAAACAACCTTACCAGAAATCAAGGTCACAGCTAGAACTAAACAAAAAGGAGAGTGGGCCAAAAACCCAGCCCACTCTGATCAATCAGGTGGTCTTCCTGTCCAGAGACGGATGACGTCGCCGCTTCAAAAAGCTCCCAAACCGCCGGGAGTCTCTTCCAGACGCAGCAAGTCCTTCACAAGCCTCCTACCTTACATAGACCGCTACCTACCGCCGCAAGGTCTCCTGCACCGACCACTCGCAATACCAACTCAAAAACCACCTCTCTGCGTCTTCGCCGCCAAGATCAGCTGTTTAGAACGAAACATTTTTATCCACCGCCGTATGAGTTTCACGCAGCACTCCCCGATCGAAGTCAGAACTTCTACCCTCCCTTTCTTCGAGTAGCCTCACCGTTGTACACACCCGATCCTCACGTCTGAAGAGCACGACGTCGTGGGACGTCCTCTGACAAGCGAGGCTTGAAGAAGCCGCCGCCGTTTGTTGCACGAAACATAGGGTTTCGGTATGCAGAGCTCCAAAAAGAGGGGAGCCCTCGACTTCAATTAAGATGATATGTCACATTTTCACAATAATATATTTGATTTCAATTCGTCAGTTGACTGTAGGAAACTTCTCATTGCCGCCTTTCAAACTCGTTGAAATGCATCGATCGCGATTATTAATTATTTCTGAGACAAGTCTTGGCTGGAAGATGAAAATGAAGAAAAAGAGTGTCATCGTTTCCTGCGTTCATATTACAACAGAGGCTGATATAGTGATATGCTAACCTCTATATAAGCTATCGTCGATACGATATACGCTCCCATCGCAGCTTGATCGCAGCTCAAAAATGTTGAAGCTTTCCAGCCTATTAATCTTGCTTTGCAGCACTGTTCTTGTTTTGCATTCCTATCAAGTGACCTCGCATGATGAAAATGATGAAGTTGGTGAGTGCACAACATACATATTGATTTACGTACTGCATATGTGACGAATATTAAACATTTGATTATTATCGATGATATTGCGTATTTAAGAACGTACAGAAGAAATATTTTCTGTGTACGTGATTGCATGTTTTGAATGAATTTACTATAGAAGGTTATGTTACTAGCACACCATGGCCATGAACACCTTCTTCATAAGCTTTTAGAGTTTAAAGTGATGGCTTAAGTTATCAGTTGCTGAGTTGCAGGTTAGCTTTGAGGTTAAATTGTATCAATCTGAATATTTCGTATGCTAAAAAAGAGATTTTAATTATTAATTTCTGGTGAGATTTGAAAGTGGATTTGTCATCACTTCCCCTTAGATCTAACTATGATTAATTGAGCTGATGTGTATTTTTATATTGTTGATGGTGCAGAGGATGAGAGTGAGTTTAGTTATGACGAGCACAGTTCGAATGGGCCAGCTAGATGGGGAAATATTCGCCGCGAATGGAGCCTGTGCAACAATGGATCGTTGCAGTCTCCGATCGATCTGTCAGATGACAGAGTAAATGTAGTCTCAGATTTAGGGACACTTCAAGGTAGCTACAAGGCTTGCAATGCCACTCTCAAGAATAGAGGCCATGATATAATGGTAAGAGAAATTAAAGCTTGGCAACTAGAGAGATCTTCAAGTTGGATCTGGTGTTATGTAATATTCTAATTCTATCCGTAATTTGTTGATGCAGTTGAAATGGCAAGCTGATGCAGGATATATTCCTATCAATGGAACTCATTATAGCGTCAGACAATGCCACTGGCACTCACCTTCTGAACACAAAATCAATGGCAAGCAGTTTCATTTAGAAGCGCATATGGTTCATGACGGTCCCAACGGAAGCATCGCTGTCATCGGAATTCTGTATAAGATCGGAAAACCCGACCCATTTTTGACACAGGTAATCATACAGCTCTCTCATACATAGGTTCATTTGCATGTACAAGTGATATTATATGAGCTTGTTGTGCTTCATTTGTGTTCTGCTTAGGTGATGGACTACATAAAACACTTATCAGATAGCATTGGAGAAGAGAAGGTGATTGGTATGATCGATCCAAAGCAAATAAAAACTGTTAGCACAAGGTACTACAGATATATAGGCTCTCTCACAGTTCCTCCATGCACACAAAATGTCCTCTGGACCCTTGTTAGTGAGGTTTATTTTCCTACACTTTTCCATTTATTTAACAGTGTTTATTGAATTATTGACCAAACTATATCTAAAGAATCTCATTTTAACTCATCAGGTGAAGACTGTCTCTAAAGAACAGGTTGAATTCCTCCGTGAGGCTGTTAACGATGTAAGTTCGATTCGATTGCTACGTACTCTATATGGTGTGTTATAAATATTGAGATTTATGCAATATACTGATGTCAAGAATTTGCAGAAGTCGAAAACTAATGCAAGACCACTACAACCGATAAACACACGCGCAGTGAGACTTTATAATCCCAGTACAGAGGAACGGGATTGAATTGTATCCAGAACATTGTGGCTCAAGCATAACTTTCTAATTTCTATCACTTATGGCGTGGATTACAACGGACATGATGAAGGACGCATACAATAGGCTAAATAAACACAGAAAGCTCATTGAGATTTCTCTAGCAGAACTTCCTTTTTACACCAGTTTTAGTTAATTTCTTGTTAAATCGCCTTTCATATCTGCATGTACGTACATATATATTTTATTTGGGTGTTCCGGTTCTTTTTTTTTTGAAATAGACTGTCATTTATATAAAATTCAAACCAGAACGGTAGATTACAATGACCTCAAGGATCATAATAAAGTCATTACATTAGACATTTATCTCATTTATTGTAAACTTAGCCGAGAATAAAACTAGTCACATACAAGATGCTAGAGAAACATAAAACCAGAGTCAAGACGCTCAATTGCGGTACTTCAAGCCCTATGCATCCATCTAGTTGCAGCCAACTCGCTCAGTCTGGTAAGCTAACCAAACACCGCAATTTAAGCCATAGCCAGTTTAAAATTAGGCCCGACGACCCAATTTCTAATCTGACTTTTTGTAGTTTGGGTTTAGACCCAAGCCCAAAGACCCAAACTCATTCCCAAACCCTAGCAAAATTGCTTCATGTGTTGGAGACACCAAGACGGCGGCCATGGCAGAGCAGCCATCAGCACTGCCATGCCTTAGTCGATCATATTCTGGTTCTCTTCCATGAGAGCACCACTCCGTTGACCAGCCACTTTCGATGAAACTCTGGCGACCATTTTCAATCAACATCTTAACTACCAAAAAAACATTTTAGCCGACGAACAAAAAACAGGCCGATGATTTTTTTTTCATCGACTATACTATACTTTAGCAGACAAAAAAAATGTTGTCGGGTATTGTTTTTACTCGTCGGCTAAAGTATTTTAGCAGATGAGAAAAAAATGTTGTCGACTATTGTCAAAAAAAAATTCGTCAGCTATTCTCAACTTTAGCCGACGAAATTTTATCTTTAACCGACAAAAATATTGACTTTAACCAACGACAATAAATTTTATGCGACAAAAATTGTATACTTTAGCCGACGAAATTATTATTTTGTCGAATTTTGTCGGCTTAAGTTTTACATTTACATATGTCAGCATCTCCATCATCAGAATCGCCTCTCTCTTCTCTCTATCTATGCCAACAAACTGTGCTTGCATCAACCATTCTTGCAAATTGAAATCCAACCCTAAATCTCCAAATCGTTTCTCTGGCTAAAACCTTCCTTCTCTGACGAAGTCTGGCTTCTCCAAGGTAATATCTTCTTTCAATTTCGAAGTCCTCTTGAGCTTGCTTTTCAGTTTCAAGACTAAGTTTCCTTTCTTCTTCTTTTCTGGCTTCGCTGCATCTCCACCGTCGATGCCAAAGCAACTCATTCTTTTCCTTTTCTGGAGAAATAGACGCATTCAGATCCAAATGTACCTTCTTTTTACTCTCTTAGTTTCTTTATTATTTCTGTTTTCGTTTTTGTTTATTAGCTCTATAATGAAATACATTTTGTTGATGATCATAGTGTATCCAATTTACATAAAACAAAAGAGATTGAGACAGAAGGAATGAAAGAAGGGTACTGACTAGAGAGACCAGGAATCAATAACTCCACCCTTACTCCTCTCATTTTACCTGGTAAATGGAAGGTTACTGACTGTTTGACTCTCATTTTGTTTCAGTTGAGTTTTTCAAGTTAATGACCTCCTTCATTGACCGAACTAGAAACTAATCATTGTGTTGTTGGGTATAGAAATTGAAGGAGAAAGATAGGAAGTTGTGGAATGACCAGGCTACTACATCCATGGAGGCTTATAAAAGGAATACAACAAGTCTTGAGGCTTTGAAATAATTAGTTGCACTTAGTTGGTTTTGTGCTTGTGTCAATGAACTATTTGGTAGAAACACTTGTAAACACTTGCAATCATCCTAATAAGAAAATATGTTTTGTTTTCATTTTGGATTTTGTTAGCTATTGTAAAAATAAAATTGTGAAATTTGCAGGTTCTATGAATATAAATCCAGAATGTGTGGTTTTTTTTTCAGAAACCAGCAACTTTAGCCGACGAAAATGACACTTTATTTTAGCCAACGACATGTAAGCCGACGAGTTTTCATTCTTTAGCCGATGATAAATAAAGAATTTCGTCTGCTAAAGTCTGGTTCGGTCAACCATTTTGACCAGCAGGAAAAGTTTTGTCTGACGAAACTTCGTCGGCAAAAGTCTATAAAGTCGTCGGTTAAAGTCTAAACTTTAAGCCGACGAGGAGTTTCATTGTCGGCTAAAGTTTTGACTTTAGCCTACGATTGTCACTATTTTCTTCGGTTAAAGTATGACCGACGAACTTTAGTTGGCGACACTTTAGCCGAAGAAGTTTCGTCGACTATTACTTTAGCTGAAGAAAATGTCTAACAGGCCGACGAATATTATTCATCCGCTAAAGTGTTTTTTCTGGTAGTGCTTGTTCAATTAATGTCATCCGTCCACTTGAACACCCCAATCACATGACCGATCGGGATCATCTCTGCTAGCAATTTTTGATGCCCATCCGATTTGAACCACATGCACATCTCATAGGCACTCTCATGAGCACCCTTAGTCTCCGCAAGCCAAAGCCTACGATTCAATCGGATCCTTGCAACAGCGAAGCACAGACGTGGCAGGAACCTTATAAAGGTTTGGCTTCCATCACCAATGCTACGTGAGAGGATCTCTCCTCCCTGACCTGTTGTCGAAGAGGACCCACCATTAGTTGGTCAGGGACGCACAAGGTTGTCCACCGCCTTTGCGAAAAACGATCACTGAAACCCTAAGCCGCTCCAAGAAAGACGGAGCATTAGTTTTTTTTCACCAAAAATAAACCGTCCTTCTATGTATATAAATTGTGATTACTTTTTATACTGATAAATTCGGGTGTTCTAGTTCATTTTTTTCACCCGTGAGCTTTTAGACTCGGTTGTTTTTATTTTGGTCGTTTTTAGAGTCAGTTGTTAGTTGTCATAAGGTTTATTTATCCCTATTAAAACATCCTTAAACTGCATCTTTTTTTGGTGTAGCACTCGTTGGTCCATACATACAATATTTACTACGTCACAGTCCAACTCTCAAGTTAATAAGCTAAAGTTGCATGTTGTGTATTAGTGTATACCATGCGTTACTTCCCGTAACTCTTTGAAACCCTTGGTATATAGAGGTGAGATATAATGGATATTTCGGCTAATACATATAGTGGTGTGGTAGACCGGTTTAATGCATGAGTGTGGTCAACTTGCCAAACCGTTTAACACAGATCCACCTCGAGGAGATTGTACGTGTTTCGACCACAACCGGATCTTCTTCGAAGAGACTGCTTGCATGAAGGAACTATCTTTCTCACACTAGCTAACTTGATATCTCTTTGAAAATGAGAAGTCTTGTTGCGCTTAAGGGCCTGTCTCGAAATTTTTCACTCCCACAATTAATAGTCCCTGGTAATAAGAAGGTTAATTTGAGTTCACAAACAAGACTCCAGATTCATTTTAGAATCAACGGTGTCTTTCTGAATACTCTGGTATGAAGGCTAAAACTACGAACTATGACATAATGAAACCAAAGACAAGTATCAAACAAGTGAAACCAAACAATCTAACAACTATTAGAGAGGAAATATCTCACATCATAAAAAGGATAAATAAAACATAACATATAAGTGGATAGATCATACCCAATTGTACCGAGGTTTTTGTAGTTAAAACACAACACCTTAAAGGTGGTTATATTGAGACAGTATCGATACAATTGTGATCTACGGGCCACGCTTGTCTCAGTTTTAGTTGGTATCAGAGTGGGTCTCTCTTCAATTATGTCTCCCAATATAACGAGGGAAAGTATCCCAATATAATGGGCCGTCGGAAAAATTCTGATTTGACTCATACCATACCAAGTGTCTGCAGTGAGAATTTGACCGAATGAATGTACCGATTTCAGATGTGAGAATTTGAGTGAATGAATTCCACGTGCAGACCAAAAAAGTTAGGTTGCACGTGAGGAGGAGTGTTGGAGAGAAAAGATCACACATTAGAAAATAGATAAATAAAACATAACATAAGTACGTGGATAAATCCTACCTAATTGTACCGAGACTTTTTTTTAGTTAAAACATTGTCAAATAAGTCTCTTCCTAACCAATTCACTACCAGAATAACTATTTTAGCCGACAGAAAACTTTTGTCGGCCTATTACAAAATTTCGTCGGCTAAAGCTCGTTTGGAAAAGTCCGTCAGCTATACTTTAGCCAACAAAATTAATTTCAATCGTCATCTAAAATCTGAACTTAAGCCGACGAATAAACTTTGCGTCGCCTAAAGTATTGACTATAGGCGACGAATTTTTAGACTTTAGGTGACGAAATTTCGTCGTCGAAAACTTTCTCTATTTTTCAAAATGGTTAGCCGAGTAAACTTTAGCTGACAAAATTTTGTCGCCTAAAGTTTGAATTTCATTGACCAAAGTTTGAATTTCGTCGCCTAAATTTGAATTTCGTCACCTAAAGTTTGCATTTCGTCGTCTAAAGTTTAAAAATGTTTATTTTTTTATTTCTTTTACTTTTGATTAATTTGTTTTCTTCTTTTTCTTTTTTCTGCCACCACACCACTGTCCGGAGATGGTGTTTGGAGGAGGAGAAATAGCCGCGGTGGAGTTAGGAGAAGGAGTTGCCGTCGGAGGAGGAACCGAAGGAGGAGAAGTTGCTGTCGTAGGAGGAACCGAAGGAGGATGCGGAGTTGCTACCGGAGGAGGAGGAGAAGGAGTTGGAGGAAGGAAGAGAGATGAAGAGGAGGATGGAGATAGATGCAAATTTTGAAGGTACTTTAGCCGATGACATGTAAAAATTCATCGGCTAAAGTTAAATTTTTTTGCTGGGATTTTAAAAATTTTGAGGGTACTTTAGCTGACGAAATGACACATGTCGTATAGATGACAACACGTGGTATTTCGTCGGCTAAAATACCCTTTACTGAAAAAATTGCCACAAGGGGCGTTCGGTGTCCGATTGACTATTGTGATATCAATATAAAAGCGGAACGACCTTACGAGTCAAACTTGTCACTTTGCCATGACCTATAGGCCTTTTTGGCCATCTGAGTTCATTTAGGGATTTAAAATGCAGTTTTTATAACCGCTTAACACATAGAAACACCTATATCTGTATCTATATGAGGTATTTTGGTCGAACCTTTAACACAACAAACTCTCACTATGATGAGACATAACTGGCCATCTAAAAATTTTGAGACATTTACCTCTCGATGATATGGCTCCCTATAGGGATAAATAATGGTCAATAGGGTTAACCACTGCTATCGGCACTGAGACATTACCTGAATTACGTGATTTTTCAATCATAGATGTATTTCACTATTATGGTCACATCTTATTTCACGATATTTTGAGTTTGAAGGTTCTATGTAGAGTTGGTTTTCAAAGTTATACATTTATTTAAAACTTAATTAGTAAACAAGTTATACAACATTAGTAGGCATGTTGTGATTTCAATGATCCAAATTCACAAACAAAAATCTTACTATATGATATGATCATTATGTCGAAATATTTCTATGGTAAAAAATTCAACTTTATCCGATAATGTTAAGGGCTTGATCTAGACGGTCAATCATGTAAATCAAACCTCTAAATGTACGGAAACGATCATTTGACAGTCTAAATTACGTATTTAGGCCGGACCTTCAACAGAAAAAAGTTTCAAAACGATGAGACGCAACCAGTGGTATAAAAATTTACTGAAAAATAACTCCCAAAGATAAGGCTACTGATAGGGAGAAAGAATGGTAAATTACGTTGACCGCAACTATCAGCACCAAGACTTTACCGGAAGTACGTGATTTTTCAACCGTAGGTGTATTTCACATTCCTGTCATATTTTATTTTATGACTTTTTTGAGTTTGAAGGTTCTACGTACAGTTTGCTTTTGAAATGAAACATTTACTTAAAACTTGGTAAACAAGTTATACAACATTAGAAGACATGTTGTGATTCTGATGATCAAACTTGACAAACGAAAATCCGACCGTCTGATATTACCATCATGATAAAATACTTATATTGATAAAAATTCAACTTGATTCGACAAAGTTAAGGGCTCTATCCATCCGATGGTCAATCTCGTAAGTCAAACCCTTAAACGTACGGAAACGGTCATTTAACCGTCTATATTACGTATTTTGACCGGACCTTCAACACAAAATAGTTTCAAACGATGAGACACAACCAGTGGAAGGTCTTGACCCTAAACATCAAAACCTTAGCCAACGAATACCCTAAATATGAATCTCTTCAAGTAAAGAAACTAGCCGACGAATTTAATGCTTTGTCGTCAGCCATAGTATTTATTTTTTTAAATTTTATTTATTATACCATCGCTGACGAATTTAATGTTTTATCGTCGGCTATGGTATTTAAATATTTATTTTATTTTATTTATTATATCGTTGCTAAACCCTAAACTCTTATTATATCATAGTTTTGAGGCGTCGTCGGCTATGGTATTTAATTTTTTATTTTATTTATTATATTATAGCTGACGATAAATTATTTTTTTCGTCAGTTTAAATCCACTTTAACCGATAAAAGTTTTTTTAGATGACAGAAAATTTTTGCCAGTCTGTTTTTTTCATGTGTTAAAGTACTTGCTCTAGTAGTATGATCACTATGATGACGCTGACCAAAAAATTATAGAGCGCCTAAACATTGTTAAATAAGTCTCTTCCAGAGTTTCAGACAACAGATATGATGCGAGCAGTGATCAAATGGAATCTAACCATTTATATCCTCCAATTATATACCTTTGGGTTCTTATGTCTCGTCTCTTTTAACTATTTGATGAACGTCATACTAAACTTATACACAATTAGTATATAGTAGAAATTTCGAGTCATCCAAAATCACTCATAAGCCAACTCTAATAACTATATGCTTAAATCACTACTCATTTTATAAGATTACAGTACCAAATAATGGATACATATTCTACCATACGTGACGATCGACTTCAGGTCCAACCATTCTTGCGAGGACTTTGATGATATCATCAATGGATGGTCTGTGGAGAGGATCATCCTCCACACATGCCTTGGCTAAAACAGCTAAACACAGAGCCTCTGCAAGAGGGTAATCTTCTAACTGTTGATCCATGAAGCTCCTTAGCTGCTCTAGAAAACCTCCTTCACTATCACCCCCTCCTAAAAATTTGATGGATTCCTTTAACAACTTCCCATCAATGTCCTCTCTGGCTGAGATGAGCTCAAGCAAAACGACCCCAAAAGCGAAAATATCCACTTTTTCAGAAGCTGAGCCGTGTAGAAGGTATTCCGGCGCAACCCAACCTTTGTTTTCGGAAGATCCCAATGCCGAAAGAGTTCCGATATTTGCAAGTTTGGCCCTCCAGTTTGCTGTTACAAAAATATTTCTGCTGTTTATGTTTAAGTGAGCATAGGAAGGGAAAGTGCAGCAGTGCAAATAGTGAAGTCCTGTGGCAATGTCAAAAGCTATTTGTGTTCGTCGTGACCATTCAAGAGGATTTGAGGTATGTGACAAGCAGTCCCTCAAGCAGCCATTGCTTGGAAGCTCAAACACTAGATATGACCAGGACAAGTCACTTTCTCCATAAGAAACACCCTCCAAGTTCAAGATATTGATGTGGTTGATTTTGGAATGGACATCTATAACATGACTAGTTTCGACGGATGTCATCTGCTTTATCATCACTTCAGCATTGTTTATCACCCCTCTATAGACTTGAGCACCAGTCTTGTTCTCTTCATTGAAATCCCTTGTTCCTCTCTTGATGTCTTCTACGCTGTAGTTGAACAAAGAGTACTTTAATCCAGCAAGAATATCCGGAGATAAACATGACGACATTGGAGAGCTTGATCTACCCGTTAGACCAGACTTGACAGGACTTCTGACTGTTGAAATTGAAAGTGGAGAGCTTCTAGCATTGGAGTGCAACTTCTCAATCTTCCGTTTCTTTAAGACCCTCCTAAATAAAACTACACATGCAATCAGTGCTAATAGTAGTAGTGAAAACCCTAAAACAGACCCTGCTATGTACAAACTCCTTAGTCGTGTGCTGTTATTCGGCTTTACGACAGAAATTGTGGGAAGAAAACCAGGGGCTGGAGGTGGAGAATCTGGAATATCGAAATTCAATTTAGGAGTATCTCTCAAGGGAACTAAAACAGTTGTGTTTGGAAATACAGTTGGATTTGGGGGATCTAAATGATTGACTAACCATAGATCTTCTGGAGAAATGTTAAACCTTTTACTCAACAAGATTGATCCATCTCCTTCGATGAAAGGGTATGTCACAAGGAACTTCACTCCTTTTTCACTAGCTAAGTTACCAGGACAAGCACATCGCAGAGGCACGCGAAGCTCAGCACCGTTGTTGATGGCTTGAACCGAGTTTTCTTCAGCAAGTGTGGAGGACTTGAGTAAGCCTTCAAAAACTCCGCAAGCTATCTCCGAGTATGATGTTATTTTGGACACCATGTAGCTTAAACTTGCCTCAAAATATTGACCCGAGCAAGAGCAGTTGATGGGGATGAGAACTTCTCTACCTGAATGGAGCACCACAGAAGGAGTTGTAACATTGTTGAGTCTAAGCATTGCTTCAGAGTCCATGTGAAACAAGTCCGCGATATCTGCAATGTTCTGAAAGTATTGGTTGGCTCTGTATACCACGTAGGTTTTGCATGAATCCTTGAACATATTGCAAGTGTATTTGGAACCGGGGTAGCTCAAATTGGAAGAACAGTCGGAACCGTCATAGTATTGTTGGGCGTGGCCTGAATTTAGGCTAATCAAGATGAAGAACCAGAAATAAATCATGATTCCCGATATCATATTTGGAACATATATAAATTGGTTTGGTATATAAGAAGAGAGAAAAGTAAATGGGATGAAATGCAATAGTCGAGTTGGTATTTGATGTATAGAGTTGGTAATGCTCTCATTTTAATACTTCCATGTCCGGCCAATATCACTTGGTCAAAACTATAATCAGCTTGTATAGAAAGGAACAAGCAAACAGAAAGAGCCAGTCATAGCCGGCCATATTACTAATGGCCAGATGGGACTAGATTATGAAATAGGTATTTTTTTGACTTGTTTCTACATGCTCTTTTGCAATCAAGATCCACTTACTGATCGATATATAGTCATCACTTGCATATTAATTTCGTCCTTAATTTAGATTTAAGACGCAGTTGTCATGATCGAACAGTTGTAACTATAGTGTTTGATGAACATTTACCCATCTCTGTGATCTAAATTTAGATTTCAACTCACTAAACAAGAGAGTTAAGATGCAGTTGTGAAGATCAATAATTGTGGTAGGCTACAAAAGAAAGCTGAGTTGAACTCTGTTTATGTTGTGTAAATATTTGCTAAATTAATTTATACAGAAAATTCCTATCAACCCTAATTCCGGAGATTTTTTCCCATTAACAAAAAGAGAATCTGAAATTCTCACTGATCCTTAAAATTCTTAGAGATCTCTTCCCGTACAAAATTTATACCATTTTGGGGCTGTGTTTGTGAATAACCAGGCTCTGATTCGGGTTTTCGATGGGGCTTTGAGGCTTGTAGGGTTGAAGGAGAGTGGGTTCTATCACCTCTTGCCGAGAATTGGGTTTGTAAAGGCGTCGACGGAGGGGACGCTATTTATGAAGGTTGAGGATGTGAGGAAGGTGTGTTGTGTTGTGGTGACGAATGGGAACCGTGGGTGTAGAGTTTTGTGGAGATGGGGAGGTGGAAGTTGGGCCGTTTCCGATGACGCATGTTGATCCGACTGGTACTGGTGATAGTTTTTGTGGTGGGTTTGTTGCGGGGCTGGTTAATGGGTTGGATGTGCCGGATGCGGCATTGCTTGGGAACTTGTTTGGGTCATTGACTATGGGGCAGATTGGACTGCCCGAGTTCGACTGGAGAATGTTGTAAGTGAGCTTCAATCCTGCATTGCCAATGTTATATTCCTAGTTATTTTAGTTTCTATTTGAGTACTGATCTTAATACCACGAAAGAGATAAGGGTATGTGAACTAGTACTAATTGCAGTTTGACATGTTGAAATTGATGAAACTTTGCATATAGATAAATGTGTTTATAATGGCTGGATCATGGAGCTAGGCTGCATAGTGTGGCAAAGGGTGAGAAATGATCAAATGATGGGAAGAATGGGAAGAGAAGTGAGGAATCAAAGGCAATGCCTAAGGAGGAGGTGGGTAAAGCCGGAAATGTTAACCCCGTGAGAGATGATGGCACTCCTCGTGAGGAATGCAGTTTTGCTAATATGTTTACTGTTGAGGAGAACAAGCTGGTTGCGTGTTTGAGAGTTCGTGGAGATGATGGTATGTGTTACACTTTGTATTTATGGAATCTCTATGCAATTTTGTTATTTTTCTTATCTACCAAGTGTTGTACTTCTCAAATTTCATGTTGTGAAACTCATGATTTTAATTAGTCCAAGGCTCCAAATGATGAATTACAAGATAAATGTTAATTGACTAGAACAGAGATTTCTTATCATATACTGACTGATGTGATTGCTCAGAATCAAACTGAAATTCGGTAGAGTTTGCTTCTATGTGTTTACAGAATTACATATCCTTATTTACTTGACAGACTGAATATCTATGATTTTATTATTTTGTTAGCATGATCTGCCCCCAGTATGAGGTCTACTGCCCCTAGTATGAGGTCTACTGTCCCCAGTATGAGGTCTACCGCCCCTAGTATGAGGTCTACTGCCCTCAATAGGAGGTCTTACTGCCCCTAGTGTGAGTCCTACTACCCCTAGTAGGAGGTCCTACTACCCCCAATAGGTGACCTACTGCCCCTAGTAGGAGACCTACTGCCCTTAGTAGAAGTCATACTGCCCCTAGTAAGAGGTCTACTTGCCCCAGTAGGAGGCCCTACTGACCTTACTAGGAGGTCTGGTTGACGGTTGTTGGAGTCCGATCAACGGTCGTCGGAGTCTGATCAACGTTTGCTATAGTCCGGTCAACGTTCACCGATGTCCGGTCAACTGTCACCAGAGTCTGGTTAACAATCGTCGGATTTCGGTTAACAGATGCCGAATTCAGATCAACGGTCGTCGGAGTCCGGTCAACGGTCACCAGAGTCCGGTCAATGGTCACGAGAGTCCGGTCAACGATCATATGAGTTCAGTCAACGGTCGTTAGAGTCCGGTCAATAGTCATAATTTTTTTGCAAAATAGATTTTTATTATTCTTATAATAGTCTATTGTAGTTTATTTAATTTTCATTAAGGATATAATTGTCTTTTTGTTGTTTAAGTTGGCTAGTGAGAATTTTTAAAGGGAGAATGACCATTTGCACAAAATATAAAAAGTCAAACCTCATACTAATGAATTAAAAAGTCAAATGTCCATTCCAATACAAGATGTACCTACTAATATCAAAATACACAAATCTTTATTAAATTCATAATAAAATAATTTTTTAAAGACAATTTTACCCTTGTTCCTTATAAACACTTGGAGAAAAAAATGTGAGAGAGAATATTTTGCCAGAACATTTTCGGTCGTTGGACTCCGGTCTCCGGTAACCGGACGCCGGAAAATTACAGGTAGCCGGAATTTTACCAGATTTTTTTTCTACTATGGGCAATAAACTTTTACATAAAGTTTACTGGGCTACATCTACATCAAATCTAAGTCTACTAACCCCATTATACTCCAAATTTAAGTCTAATAACCCTAGTATACTACAAAATCAAATCTACTAACCCTAGTATACTCCAAACCAAGTCTAATAACCCATTGTATAAATCAAAACAAAGTTTACTAACCCTAGTATATTTCAAAAACAAGTCTACTAACCCTAGTATTTCATTAAATCCAAGTCTACTACCCTTAATAAACTTTTACTGGGGTAGTAAACTCGAGCAGATGAACAAACTCGATGCATTGGAGCAGATAGAAGAAGAAGAAGAAGAAGAAGAAGAAGAAGAAGAAGAAGAGGAAGACATTGAACTAGAGTGTTCTTCACAAATCTTGAAATCGTTTTTGACTAGATCTGACCTCTCTTCCACGAAAGCAAACTAGCAAGTGTATTGGTATTTGATGGAGACTTGCTACAGTCGTTAAGAAAGGTTGTCGAGCTAAAATCAGATATGGAGTTGCTTCAGTCGTTAATAAGCTCGTCGACGAGGCGGCGACGCTTCTGCTGACCCTAGTATACTCCAAAACCAAGTATACTAACCCTAGTATACTCCAAAACCAAGTCTAATAACCTCAGTATAGTCTAAAACCCAGTCTACTAACACAGTATATTCCAAAACAAAGTTTACTAACCTTAGTATATTCCAAAACTAAGTCTACTAACCCAGTATACTCCAAAACAAAGTCTACTAACCACAGTATACTCCTAAACAAAGTCTACTACCCCTAGTATACATCAAAACCAAGTCTACTAACCATAATATATTCCAAAACCAAGTCTACTAACCACAGTATACTCCAAAACAAAGTCTACTACCCCCAATATACATCAAAACCACGGAAAAAAGTAGATCTCTGTCAAAATAAGGAAAATCTCCGATCAAAAAAGAGGAAGACGCTTCAATCAAAAAAAGAAAAGAAAAAAGAGGAAGACGAACGTTATCCATGTTTGCATTAAACACAAACCTTGATCTCTGACTGGATTGGCTAGAATCAACGAAATCAAAGGCACGACAATCACTGACTTGCTCAATCTCCGGCTGCTCGTGTCTTGATGGAGGTGCTCGCTCGGGGACCACGTCAGAGTTGAAGATGAAGCAGGCCGAGAGAGAAAGAGAGGGAGAGAGAGACTTTCAAATCTGATCAAGTTTTCATTCACCAACAAGATGCTCACTGGACGTGATCGATGAGAACGACGAGTCTGGCTGCTCTGGTCTTGATTGAGGCGCTCGCTTGGGGACCACGTCGGAGCTAGAGATGAAGCAGGCTGAGAGAGAGAGAAAGAGAGAGATCTGATCGAGTTATGATAAGAGAGAGAGAGAGGGTGAGATAAAATCTGTTTGAAATGGGTGATAGAGGAGATAGGAGAAGATATAATAGGTTAGGGGCAAAAATGTAATTTTAATAAGATTAATTGGAATGAGCATGTCAAATCTGTTTTCATTGAAATGGACAATCAATTCCTATAATTAGTACTATATAGTCAATTTATGAATTTTAAAATCTTATTTTCTTTATGGGAATAAAATTCTTCAAATTATGGCTAATGGGTTTAGGGTTTAGAGTCGTCAGAGTCCGGTCAACGCAAAGGGGGCGAGTAGGGGCTATTGCCCCAGTGAACTTCCATTTTTGGACAACATCTTTATATGTATGCTAGTATCCTAGGCGAATTTGCCTTCATTCATGACATTGTCACAGAAATATACATCTATTATGTAAGAAATATGCTACCCAAATCAGTTAAACAAAATAAAGTATCCAGAATTGTGTCTTATTGTTACTAGAATGGTTCAAAATCTGTGGCTACGATACCACTGCTGTAGCGGCATGGGAGGGGAAACTACAGTGGTCACGAATTTAAGCCAATAAGAAGCCAACACGTCTGAAGGACGTGCCAACAACTTATTAACCTAAAGTCGTAGGCTTTTTAGTAAGTAAAATAAAATTAAACTTTAACTTGAGTGGCACCAAATAATTTCTTAAAACATTCATCAGAGTTATTTCAATTTCGCGAAAGGTGAACAAATTAAAGGGGTCAATTAAAAACTTTAGAGACAACAATAAAAATATAAAACAGGTTAACAAGTCAGGATGACACCTTTACTGTTTATGTTAAATACTCTGGTAGATGACTCGAAGGATAAAACATGAAAAATGAGTACAACTTGGACCAAACATCGAGTAGAGAATGAGGCTTCACACACACAGCTCTCTGTATCTATCCCATCACAGTACACAGTACCTACAAACAATCTGTTATAGGGGTGAGCGTCGTCCTCGCTTGCTCATATATAGGCCCACCAATGATAGTTTTGAAAACCATAAATCTATATATATATATATATATACGTATAGATTTGATCTCTAAATAAAACCATTTAGAAAATCTTTGACACACAAAATCGTCATTTTATATCTTTCGGGAAAAACAATGCAGTATGTTAAAACAGAGGCTAGAGCGCTCAATGAACAATACAGCCTGCAAGGGTTCATGGATCTAGGCGGTCGAATCTCGGGTTTGTCTATACAGCAAACCGAGATCAACTACTTACTCGACCAAAGATGAATAGTAGAGAGAGTGCCCATTTACAACTAATGCCCAACACATCACTCGTAGTACACATCGCACTTACGGCTCGCTTAACTCTGAACGAGACAAGCGTAAGCGGGAAAATAAAATAAACAGGACATTGCCTCTCCGGAGGTTCACGGTCATCGACACCGTATGAGTACTATATACTAGGTCATGCAACTCTCAGGCCAAGCACCGAAAATCAGGACAACGATACTACTTTTCGATCCGAGTCGTCACATAAAAATCATTTACGTCTAACCTCGGGTTTTCTTGGCCCAATCATAAATCATTTATCACATAATATAAAGAAAATTTTCCTAGACATTGACCATGAGCATACAAAAATCATGCACTTTCATATATCAGGCAAAACCACTGACAAAGGGGGTTTAGCTTCCCTATCTGGAATAGTCATTCCTTACGTAAGCTCCAAGCTTCTAGGACTGCCTCGATAATCCGAGGTCACCACGTAAGCTATCTCGTCCAATGATTCACTGCAGAAATAGAGTAGCTTAGCAACCAAGAAACAATAATGATTCAGTTGACCACAAAATCCTAGTTTGACCAGGAATGACCACATTGACTAAGTTGACCAACCAATTCCATTTTATGGCACTTTAACCTTTTTACCTTGCTTTTCCGGTTATCGACTCTTTGCTTATTTACAGGAAATCCGTCTTAACTTCCAAACTTCCATTTACCATTTTAATCTGTTGTTAGGGTGTCACATAATAATTCGTTAAATTACTATGGACACCCAACGTGTCTCACTAACCAATTCTTTAGTCTTGAGTCGATTTATCGATTTACGTGAATCACCAATTTTACTTAAAACGGTCAACTTGACATTTTCAGAATTTTAGTTATCATTTTTCGATAACAATTTAACACTTTACCAAAACTTCGTTGAACTTCAAATCTTCACTAAACCATTTTTCCAAAATGGAACTTTCCTAAAATGGAAAATTTTCTTTAATGGAAACTTTCCCAAAATTGAATGTTTTCCAAATTATTAGGTTTCCAAATATAGAAAGTTTCCTAAAATGGAAAGATTCCAATTACAGTTAGTTTCCGTTTTTGTACGTTTCCTTATACGTAATTTTCGATTACGACTCTTCAACCCGACTAAATGGAAACAACATATTTTAAAGAAAATGAGTCGAAAACTACCTCTCGGCATTTCTGCCGGTTTCACTGTCTCATCGGAACCTTTGTCGGATTCCGACAACTTACCGGAATCCGGTAGAGGATTCCGGTCAACTTGCCGAAATCTCGCCATAACTTCTCTGTTTACTTTGTCTCCATGTTATCAAAAAACATGCAGTCAAACAACACCAAAACAACATAAATATCAACATCCAACAACAATATAGTAACTACAAACAAACACAATAGCTCCAGAAACCACCACTCACCCTCTGTCTGCCACTGCCCCGAACCCATAACCTCTGCCCCTGTTCGAATTCGATGTCAGCAGCTCCAAAAGCTTGAAGAAGACGTCAGAGACGCCAAGAACTCGGAGAACAATCTCGTCGGAGGTCAAGAACCCGGTGAGACAGTGAACCCCGCAGAATGTCGAGGATGTAGTCTTCGACTCCTTTTAGAATCTATCGCTTCCGCTTAATCAAGCTTAAAGGTTGTAATAAGAAATTACACTTAAGAAAACTTGTTTGAAACGGAAACCAGCCATAATTAAAATCTTTCCCATTTTAGAAAACTTTCTATTTTGGGGTAACCTACTAATTTAGGAAAGTTTAATTTTTGGAAAGTTCCATTTTTGGAAAGTGTCTAGTAAAAAGATTTGAGTTAGTCGGGATTTGGTTAAATGTTGAATTGTTATTAGAAGATGATAAGTAACTATATCTGGAAGTGTCAAGTTGACCGTTTCAAGAAAATTGGGTGATTCACATTATCAATATATCGACTCAAAGTTAAAAATTTGGTAAAAAAAGAGACATGTTGGGTGTCCATACTAATTCTAACGAATTATTATGTGACTGCCTAATGTAAAATTAAAAATAGTAAAGGCAAGTTTAAGAGTTAAGCCGGACTTCCGACAAATAAGCAAAGAGTCGATAATGAGAAAAACAAGCTAAAAATGTTAAAGAGTCATAAAAGGAATTGGTTGGTCAACTTGGTCAATGTGGTTATTCCTAGTCAAACTAGGAATGCTAGGGTCAACTGGACTGTTATTTTTACTTTGTTGCTAAGCTAATCTATTTTACAGTGACTTATCGGACGAGTTAGCTTGCGGAGACCTCGGATTACAAAGGCGGTTCTTGGGAGCTTGAAGCTTACGTAAGGAACGACAATTCCAGGTATGGAGAGCTAAACCCTTTTTGTTAGTGGTTTTGCCTATATATGAAATTGCATTGTGTTTGTATGCTCATGGTCGATGCCTCGGAAATTTTTTCAATATATTATGAGGCTAGACGCAAATGATTTTATGTGATGGCTCAGATCGAAAAGTAGTACTGTTGTCCTGATTTTCGGTGTTTGGCCTGAGAGTGACAAGACCTAGTATTTAGACTATTATTCTCATGGTGTCGATGACCGTGAACCTCCGAAAGGGCAATGCCCTGTTTATATTTTTCCCGCTTACGCTAGTCTCGTACAGAATTAAGCGAGTCGTAAGTGTGGCGTGGTACTATGAGTGATCTGTTGGACATTCATTGTAAATGGACACTCTTGCTACTATTCGTCCTCGGGCGCATAGGTAGTTGACCCTGGTTTGTAGCATAGACAAACCTGAGATTCGGCTACCCAGACCCGTGAAGCCTTGTAGGCTGTATTTGTACATTGAGCGCTATGGCCCCATGTTTTAGCATACTGCATAATTTTTCCTCCAAAGATATAAAATGATGGTTTTTCTGTGCCAAGATTTCTAAATGGTTTTATTCCGAGCTCAAATCTATATGTATATATATATGGTTTTCTGGATTTCAAACCTAGCATTGGTGTGACTATATGTGAGCAAGCGAGGACGACGCTCACCCCTACAACAAGTTATTTGCAGGTACTGTTTACTGTGACGAGAAAGATAGAAAGAGCTACGTGTGTGAAGTCTCATTTCATACCCAGTGCTTCGCCCAAGCCATGCACACTTGTCATACTCTATTATTCGAGTCATTTTCCAGAGTGTTTACAAAATTTTAAAGGTGTTTTCCTAAAGTATTAATCATGTTATATGTTTTTATTGTTGTCGCTAAATTTTTTAATTTGCCCTTTAATTTTTCCATTTTCCGTTAAATTGGAAACTCTAATAAATGTTTTGTGAAACTCTTGTGGTGCACTTAAGTTTAAAAATTAATTTTACCTATTAAATCGCCTATGACTTTAGGTTAATAAGTTGTCGGCACGTCCTTCAGACGTGTTGGCTTCTTATTGGCTTAAAATCATGGTCACTGTAGCACTCCCTCTTGAAGTGCTACAAGTAGGCCGTTGTGATTCAAATGATTAAATTTTAAGAAAATTAAAGTTTGAGTATTGATATGATCACGGTAGTGAATTATGGCTATGGTACAAAATTCAGACATTTTCAATAAAGCTCATGTCTTGATCGATGCGGTAAACGTTAAATTGGTCATTCTTCAATAAACTTAGACTACATACATATGTTATCGGATGATCACTTAAAAAAGTCAATATGATTGACTCGAAAGTTTGGGTTTAACAGTTAGGGGTTGTGGGTATAAAAATCTAAAGGAAAATACTTGTGTACGATATCTTTTCTATTTACATATTTTTAACAATATCAATCGTAATCTTAACCGTTCAATAGTTTAATTAACTAATTAAGATCACCTCTGCAAAAAAATCAATGTAAAAGGAAATCGTTTACTCAGCTAGATGCATCAATCAAATGAACGGCTGATCATAAGGGTCTTAACTTTAACAAGAACTGTCAATTTGTTTGATGCATTCGATTGAGAAAACAATCTCTATTGGTTAATAAACAAGTATTCGAGTTGGTCGTGTTTCTTCTTTTGGAAGTGTTCATTTTTCTTTTAAAATAGCCATATTGGGGTCATCAATCGAGTTATTAGGGGTCAGTAATCGAGTTATTGATTGTTACTAGAGGTCAGAAATTGAGTTATTGGGGGTCAGTAACCGAGTCATCGGTGGTTATTAGGCATCTGTAACCGAGTTACCTTTGACTGGAATCCGGTGACCGATGAAAATCTGAGTTGCCAGGGTTAGTGACCGAGTTACATGTGATCGGAATCTGGTGACCGGTGAAAATCTGAGTTACTAGAGGTTAGTAACTGAGTTACCGGTGACTGAAATCCAACAACCGGAGTCCGAAAATCGATAATGAGATTCCGACGATCGGAGTTCGGTGACCTGCGATCGGAGTCTAGCGATGCTATGATAAAGTATTCTCTCTCCTATTTCTTAATAAAAGACAAGGGTAAAAATGTCTTAAAAATTATTATTTTAATATAGTTTAATGAAGATTTGTGTATTTAGACATAAATAAATATATCTTTCATTCAATTAGATTTCAAACCTTTATTTTCATTGAAATGAAGTTTGACTATTACTTTTTTGTGCAAATGGTAAGTAACCCATAACCACATATTTATTTTCATCGAAGAATACATGTTTCTTCTTTTGTAAGTGTTCATTTTTTCTTTTAAAACCACCAACTAATCCTAGCCTTCCATCTTTTGCTTTCTCATCTGAACCGTTGGCCCAACCCTTAAAATGTAAGAAACCCTAGCCTCTGCATTTTATTTCAGTTCGAGAGGACAAGAGAAACTTGGAGGAGAGCAGCTGCTGCATTGACGCCCAATCCTCTCAGCCCGCCACCGTCCTACCCATCAATTCACCATCCTTTGAAGAGATCGAAAACTAGCCCCCAAATCCCTTTCGGGCTCTTCTCCGGCGAGCCTTAATGCTTCTATTCATCTTCCCCAGCCTCTCTTGAATATTATCTTAGAGAAGAGTGCTGGTTCCCACCCCAAGGCTTAATGGCATGTTAAGATTGTGGTAAGCCAACAGAATCTGTGTGGAGCAATTTTGATCATCACTTCCAGTAGATTGCTTTGATTCATTTTTCTACTAATTTCTAATGACAGTGGTCGTTTTTTTCGTATTATCTTGCTGTCATTCACAGCTGGCGAATATCTTGATTACAGTTAAATATGGTGCATGACACTCGATCTAGTCGGAAGGTCAAGGATGACGAGGGTAACAATTCAATCGGGAGGCAGATTAGTAGTAAAGGATCCGGCAACTCAACGTCAGATGCACCTGTCTTAAGGAGGTCCTCTAGAGAAACAATGTTGAAGAAAAACAACACTCTGAGCCCTTCTAGGAGTCGCAAGTCTGAACGGCTTGAGAAACCGACACCTGACACTCCTCCGGCTAAGAAGAAATCGGAGACAGTTGAGAATAAGTCCACACCGAGCCCTTTAAGGAGGTCCGAGAGAGGCAAGGCTCACTCATCCACTTCTTCTGCGTCTAAAACATCTAATAACAGCTTCGATTCATTGTTAATGAAGGGGAAAAGGGAAAAGAAGGAGAAGAATGTGAGCGCATTGACCTTGGGAACTAAAGAGCTTCGCAAAAGTGAGAAACAAAGAAGATTGAGCTCTCGTGCTTATATTGCAAGTCTCCTAAAACATGCTAAAGCACCAGGTATATAATGTTCTAAATTGTTTTCACGTTGAAACAACTCATTCTAATCACTCTCACTGTACTGATTGGACTTCAGATCATGTTCGGAAGCAGAGTGATGAGCTTACACCGCAGCCATGTCATAATGCCATAACTGAAGATATTGATCATGTGTCTGAAAGGGTACATGTGGATGGTTCTGCATCGAAGTCGCCAGAGCTGACAACTTGTACATCGAATGGAATGATTTCTGATGTCCATACTGTCTTAGAAGGCAGGGACTGTATCACACGTTCTAAAAGAAAAAGGAAGATGGCCGATGAAGGATCTGATTCGTCTGGAGTAGATGCAAGTAAGGATGTCTGCACTGTGGTTGATGCCGGCTCGGGTTTGCCACCTGGGTGTACAGGAAATGTTCCGGTTGAAACATGTGGTATCTGTTTCAAGCGACGAAGGTATTTACTGTATTCAACCATAATTCGGTTCCTTTTCTTAAGTCGTGGTTTCCCAATTGATTTATGCCTAATAACATCATCCATTGAGTTGATTTAATATGGGCTTGGTCTAGTGATGTATCGTGTACTTGAATGTCCGGAATCTGATTACTCTCATTCAAAACTTATCATGCTTAGTACCTTTCCTTATTCAGTTTGACAAGATTTGAATTTATTTTATTTTGGTTGATTTCTATGAATAATGATTTTCAGATATTTGTTTTAGATAAGAGATGAAATAGAGATATGCTAATTTGTTTTGATGTTGTTATACTATTTCTTTTTGCTGGCAAGAGATGAAATAGACATATGCTAAGAAGAAAATTGAGTTTGAAATGTCAGTATTTCTGGTTGATAGAGAACTGATGAAGAAGTATAAATTTTATGTTTATAGATCAACATAGAATATGTTAAAGTTGGTTGCTGCAGATTTATTGGTGTCCATTACTGTTAGCCAGTGGATGCTTGTGTGAAACTTCAAACTGTGCATCATTTTGTTTTGCTACTTTGTTCACATGATGTATATGGGTGTTGCATTGCTGTTACTAACAAGGAATTCACTAGCTGGGGCAATTGTAAATTGCAATATTGCCGTTTGCAAACTCTGAGACGATTTTTGACTGTACATTGTATTTAAGTTGGATATAGAATTAGGTTTGTAAATGCTGAGAAATCATAGTGAACATCATGTGAGGGTGGAAAATGATCGGTATTGCTTGTACATTTTTGGTCTTAAATATTCAGAGTTCTGACTTAACCTCTTTTTTCTCCTGGTTACTCCTGGTCTTAAATATAATCAGGTTAGACAACGTGAAGCAGGAAAGTTGCTCTTGTGGAACAAAACTGAATCAGGAGTTATCTGGTGGTGTAAATAAGGTGAGTTTCTTCCCTGCCCCCTTCTTCTCGGGTTTCCTTTTCTAGTTTTCCCAATTTCCACTTTTTTCTATTTAATTTCTCTCATAGATGGAATATATAATTTTTACATGGCAATTCTTTGTTTATATTCAAATTTTAAACCCACTTAGATTTCTTTTAGTCTGTGCATAATAAGGTATTGCACCTCATTCATTTCTGTATCCCTGCTCTTTTCGACTAATATGTCTCTTTTCATTTATGTCTCTTTTCATTTTGTTGGAGGTAGTCCCATTTTTGGTATATTTTTGTGGATATAAATTGTAAAAATTTTCTGATCTCTTTCTGAAAAAAAATTATACGGAAACTGATAAACTTTCACTGAGCAAAAATTGCGAAAGTACAGAAGTGGACTCATTCACATAAATGACAATAAATAGATGAAAACAATTTCTTGCAACTGCTTTAGTATTCTCTGTGTTGTGTTATATTTGCTTGGGTTATTAAGGCTCCTTATCCATAACTTCTTTTCTGGTTGTTGGCTTCTAAAATTAAAAATATAAAGTTTTGCTGGGTAATGCATATTTACTTGAAACCTCATGGTTGCTGGTTGCAATTTATGTTTCTCGATTAGTTGCTGTGTTTTTTGAAAATTTGCTGCTGGATATTGGAGAAGTCACAGCTGACTTCACAGTGAGCCAACCTGAAAAGTGATATTTGTATGCAGCAGAAGGAGTTGTCTGCAGATCTCCGATCAAATGGTGAAGAAAATAGTCAAAATACTTGCTTCATTTGCACTTTTGGAGGGAAGCTCTTGTGGGTAACCTTTTCTTCTGGCTTTCACATTTAATAGCTGATTCGGAAAGTTGCGTTATGATACTGCTACATATAACTCTTGCAATTTTCATTTTGTAAGGTTTATGACTTTGGTTTTTCTCCCTTTTAACCGTAAAAGATGCTTCTGATTTAGTGCATTCAAAGCAAACCAGAAAAATGCAACCAAAAACCATCCTTATATAGATTTTTGTTTGCCTGACAATGGGTACCCAACAGCTCAAAACACCCTTTGGAATGTTCCAACAGGCTTCATCCCCCCTAAACAATTCTCCCCATTGTTAAGCTAAGTGTTGAAAAAGTGGCCTACACTCTCGACCCCAGATTTACAAGAGATGCACTAATCACAAGAAGGCCTTCTCATCATTTATCTCTCCGTTGGTGTGTGTTATGTCCAGAAGTACGACCGGGAGTTCACTTCTACTGTTTTATGGTATAGTCATTAGTCAGTGTGGATAAAGTTGTTTGCAAAACTGACTTCGGATAGTACAGCGTTATGTAGTTCTCTCTAGAGATTAGTTGTTTGGGTGGGAGGAAAACACAGTGATAGTGGTAGAAGATGTAATTGAGTGATAAATTGTTTGGCTAGTGTGGCTGGAGTGGAGTTAGGGGGAGTTGAAATTGCTAGTAGTGGTATTTCTGATGGATCAGAGATTAATTTATATTTGCATGTTCCTCTTTCTGATCCCAAAGCTTCTCTGCATGTCGTTTTATTTGTTGCCTTACATTACTTTATATACTTTTAATTCACAACTGTTGATCACTAGGCTTTGGAGATCAGTAGCAGCTGTTACTTTTGTTACCAAGGGAAAAAGAATTTATAAATTCCATTGCTTGGTTGATATGTTTTCCTTTTCTTATAGTTTGGTTTCAATTTCAGGTGCTGTGATGGAAAAGGATGCAAGAGAAGCTATCATCTTTCTTGTCTAGATCCTCCCATGAATGTTGCTCCTATTGGAGTGTGGCACTGTTCTGTGTGTGTTCAGAAAATACAGTCCATGTCAGATGGACCAGAGTCACTCGGAAATGCTAGAAACATGGAGGTATCAGATGCCAATGGTATGAGGAAATTATGAGAAGCTGGGTTCATCTTTGTTTCAGACAATTTGCTTAGGGCCTCTGTCATTTTTATTCTAGGTTTTCATCTTCATTTTGTTTTGCAGATTCTTCCAGGTTTATAGAGTACTGGGTTCCTGTAGAGATATCAAATGTTCAGCGAGAGCTATACTGTGAAAAGCTACTGTTAAACCCCTCATTGCTTCACTTATCTTCAGCAAAAGATCTTTTTGGAGCACTCCACGATCTACTTAGATCTATCCGAAAGGTTAGTTGCTGTTGCTTTTTAGTTATGATTGCATGTGGTCTGTATTCTAAATTTTCCTATGGTTTTCATGGTCTGTATTTCTTTGATTACAACATTGTATTATTGAGTTTTAAGAATACCATTGCTTGAAAATATGTTTTGGCCTGGATATGGACATCTGGATTTATTAGGTTGCCCCTTGGACGTTGATGGTGATGTGGATAATTTCAATATTGTAAAAAGGCGCTACCAGTTATATACTGATATTCACAGTAAATTAGTTTACTTCATTTAATTCAGTGAGTTGAAATTCATATTGTTGGTGCAACAAAAAGAGATCTGAACTAGAATATCTGCATTCACATGTTTTTCTGTAATAAAATATGGGAACAGCCAGTACAATACAACTAGATCAGCAAAAAAAATCCATCTGCTTCCTTTATTGAGGGGTCAGATATTAGTGTAAATTATGTAGAAACAGATGCTAAGAGGTGACCAGAATCTGACTTTTCACATCAACATAGTGGTCCTTATCTTATCTCATGCACAAAACCCATAGGATTTAGCTTCTTACTCTTGTGTTACATCCAGTGTTTTGTTGCCGGTGCGCGCTTCAGTGCGGGAAGGGATGGAACCCGCTGGCTCAAACCCAGGTGTGCCGCTGGAAAGGTGACCGCCCAGATCATTAAGGTGGTGCTTTTCGCCAAAAGCAACGGTGCAGTGCGTAGATGTGTGAGGTTGAAAACGATCAATTGTTTTTCTTTACCTCAGAACGGCGTTGTTAGGCATAATAGGTCATCTGGACCATCCTTTGGACCAAACACTTAATTATATTGGCCTTTATCATGACATTTTCTTAGGCTGGTTTTTACTTTTTTACCTTTTTATTTATATAAATCTAATATTTGCTGTATACAAAAACATTTATATACATTTAATTAAATAATCATTGCGGGAAAGGCGGTCGCCTCAACGCCTTGAAGCTCTCGTCTCACGAGGCTTTACCTTCGAAAACATATTGGTTACATCTTGAGCTTCTTATACATCATGTAGAAAAACCTCCTGGTATAACCTAGCTAACAGCAACTTTTTAGACCATTGGATATTTTAAGCCCAATTCAGTAGGCTAATGGTGAGGACTTCAAAATTCAGAGTGATTGAAGATCTACTTTTTGGGATGAGAAGGTTGGACTACTCATCCATAATTCACTGAGCATACCATTTTCTATGTCGAATGATTATCAAAATTGAGCTCACTGAAATATGGTTTTAGAAGGCTTTCATTTGCTATTAGGGATTGGAAATCAGTAGAACCAAGTGGGCACTGGTAGGAATAAAGTTAGAAGTAGCAAAGTCGTGAGTTTGACTGCATAGTGTTCTTATTTATTTATTTATTTATTTATTTATTTATTTATTCTGTTATTCGTAATTATTTTAAATCTGTAATGATTTTTTTTCCTTTTTTCTTTTTTGAGTTCAGCACCTGAGTTAGTCTATGGAATTGGTAGTTGGCCTTTAAAAGGCTTCCAGGGCTTCCATTGGGTACCCAAAGGCTTCCTGGTTTGGGAGCTCTGTTTTAGGGTTGAGAAGTGTTTAGAACTGAGAAGGATGACGAGTTGATGTCAATCTGTGTCCTCTGCTACCATATTATTCATCTCTAAATGCTCTACTCTGATGGTCCTCTCTCCTTTGCTTAAGCTGCCTATGCACAATAGCCATATGTTTTGATTTGCTAGTTTCAACTTTCTCTTGTATTAAAGTAGGCCAATAATTTCATAACATTTTGCGGTGTGGTTCCTGTGTTTTCAATCAAAGGTATTTCTTTAGAAACAAAAAACAAAAAACAATTTGTTTTATGTTTGTTATTGCTTCTCCTCTGCTCTTCATAACTTATGACAAACTAAGATTTTTTGCATGATGGTTTCAAACTTTTATTATGTTCTTGGTGAGAGGAAGTGAATTTCCTTATTCAAAAGATGATTTGTCAATTGTCATGTTATATATTTTCCTCCTCCTTTCATCACCCCTCATGGATTTGCTTTAAGTTTATTTTCTTGTATGGTACTTAACAGTGCTGTGATCACCCTTACATTGAGGAAGCATCTTTACAAGAGAAAGTTATGAAATTTGAAGGCATTCAAGCAATTGATAGTTTTGAAGTAAAAAAGAAAGCAATGTTGGATGCGGGAATAAAGGCAAGTGGCAAGCTTCAGCTTCTTGACATGATGCTATTGGAGATAAAGAATCGAGGTTTAAGAGCGCTAATCCTATATCAGGTACACAACTTGGTAAATTTATGACATGTAGTTTCTTTTATTTTATTAATTTGTATTCTCATGAATTACTTTCTTTTATTGTAGTTGGAAATTTTATACTGAGATATTTATAGGAAATAGCAATATATTCAGAGTGCATCAACAAAAAGGACAATTACATAAGCCAAGGACAAATAAATTGGCTTGTCTTTAATGTTGAAACCAGTGAATTAATAGTATTTGATTTTAGGATGTAAGCATACTGTTCCTCGTTAGACCAAAAAGCCATAGAACTTCACCTCTTAGGCTCTACCCTGTTAAACTAATCTTTCTCCATCACCGTACCCCAATTGCTGCTATAGCTCTCATACCTTAGTCCCTATTCCACCACCAAAATTCACATGCTTTTCTCTTTAGCAAGGAATGATTCTTCTTAGTAGAACTGGGGATCTTAGTATCTTTATTTTCAAGTAAATTTTTCTAGATAATTTGTTACCAAGATGGAATTCAGCTGTAGTATAATCTGATATTGACTATAAGTTCTTCTGGACTTAATTTGTTTCAGAGATGGTTTCAATCCTTTAAAATCTGTAATAAGACTTCCTTGATGAGGAAACTTTGATGTCATTGTTGTAACCATTTGGGTCGTAGATATCGGTACATTAGGGAATGTGAGTTTGGTTACGGTAGGATTGTTGACCAAGGCATGTGTGATAATTACGGTAGGATTGGATTACTGAAACCATATTAGACTTGAATGAGAATTTAGATGGTTGATAAAAATGATTTATGTAAAGTGAATGCAATTGTTTCTTTTATATTGCAAGGAAGTTTTTTTGTATCTGGACTATATTTAGTACATGTACAGATATCATGTCTGTAAGTTGATTCGCAAGGCAAAGGTGGAACCACAATCAAACCTTAAGTGCTGGTTTGGTATTGGAAGTTCAAGCTCTAATGTGAAAATACACTAAACTTTTTGGGGTGTTTGTGTAGTTAATCCAATAATCATATCATATGGAGCAGAATCCATAATAGAAAATGATGGTCTGGAACTCTGAATCAAATAAGTTAAGACTCCTAATACACAAAGACGAATAATACCATAGAATTTCCACAACTGTGTAGTTTTAAGCTCATTGTTATCTGGATGCAGTGTCATTCTAATGCTCATTACTCATTGACTATTTTCTCTTTTTTATTATCAGTCCATAGGTGGTTCAGGAATTTGTATAGGAGATATATTGGATGATTTCCTGCGTCAAAGGTATGGTGAAGACTCTTATGAACGAGTTGAACAGGGTGTTGTTCCTGCTAAGAAGGGTGAGGCCATGGACAAGTTTAACAATAAGGAATGTGGTAGGTTTGTGTTTTTATTGGAGACCCGTGCCTGTCGTTACAGCATCAAACTATCAGCAGTTGATACTATTATAATATTTGGTAGTGACTGGAACCCAGTGAATGATGTAAAAGCCTTGCAAAAGATATCAGTTGAATCACAATTTGAGCGGATAAAAGTATTCCGCTTATATTCAACTTGTACCATAGAGGAGAAAGTTCTGATTCTGGCAAAGGAGGAGAAGATTCTTGATAGCTCTCTGCATAATATTAACAAGCATAATTGTCAGTTGCTACTTTCTTGGGGTGCACCTTATCAGTTTGTTAAACTGAATGAGTTCCATGAGAACAATTCGCCAGGCTCCATTGTAACACCTCTAAAAGATGTCATCCAGGAATTTGTATCCCTACTTTCTCAGGATGCCAAAAACAGTGGCTTCAGTGGTTTCTCTGTTATCTCAAGAACTCATCAAACAGGAGGAGGTTACAGTACGAAGACCATCTTGTTTGGTGAATTGAAATGTCAGCATATGGGTGATGGGAAACCACTCAGTTTTTGGTTAAAACTGTGGGTGGGAAAGCAACCTCAGTGGAAATATTGTATTGGTTTGTCTCAGAGGAACAGAAAAAGGGTTAAACATACTGACGAACTAGCAAAGAAGTCACAAGTTGAAAGTGATGAAGCTGTAAAGAAACGGAAGAAGGTGGGAAATAGTAATAATGATTCGGCCAATTTAAACCCAGGATTTGAGGGAAAATCAACTCCTGTGTCTGAGGATGGTAATTGGCTTTGCTTCTGAACTATTCAATTTTGTTTTCTGATATCTAGTCAAGAGTAGCCTTGTGGTGCAGTATTAGAGTTAGTGTGTAGATAACTTGAATTCCACAAGTTTATGAAAGCATCTCTATTTTTGCAGGAGCTTCAGTAACTCGAGCAGACTATGTGCCTCGCTCTTCTAGGTTATCTGCTTTTGTAGATCATAAAAGCATTTTTGCAATACCAGAACGTGACAATTCTGAGAGAAGAAAAGTGCTTGATTCCCAAAAGGGTCTGCATCTTCATTTGAAGCGTGAGATATCAAAACTTTGTGGGATCCTACAATTCTCAGTATGTAAATTATTATCCTGCTAACTGCATTTAACTATATTTTTGACCTCATATGTGCTGCTGTTCTGAAGTCATCATTCGATTACATCTCACTACAATATAGTTTTCATCTTTGATGGTATCCTTTTTATTCCGACTGCAATGCAGGATCTTCACAAGGTGTGGGTTGAAATGTTTCTTGAATATGTGGTGAAGAATCACAATGTTAATAGAGAACCAGCAACCATATTGCAGGCATTTCAGATATCTGTGGTTAGACTCATCTTCCTCTTTCATGCAACTTTTTGCTGTCTTGTGAGCTTTTTCAGCCTTTTCTGAAGGAAAACGATTTATCAATTATTGACATGTCAAATTGAAGATTTTGTAGATGCGTTGAAAAACTGATATTTCTCTCTGTTTCGATGCTTTTTGATTATTTGATTTAACACCTGTACAGTTTAACTTTCCATTAGTCAAAAGTCAATCTGATTTGTGGCTTCAACCCATTTCTAAATTGTAATGTTTTCCAGTCAAGAAAAAAAATTCCTTTTGTCACCAGCTTGATCTATAGAAATAAAACATAATGCTTTGCAATTCTTAAGGTAGTTGGTGGGGTGGGTATCAAAACAAAAAAATGATTTAATTCTACCATTATTGTGATATTCTGTATTTGACTGCTTAGGGGGAAGCAATTATTTTAGCCAGCGATGATGATATGATATTATTGTGATCTGTTTGCTTCAAATTTTCTGTTTCTCCTTTTTTCTCTCTGTTTATTATTGATTCTGCATTCCAGTGTTGGACTGTGGCTTCAATTCTGAAGCACAAAGTCGACCACAAAGAATCACTTGCACTTGCAAAGCAGTATCTTAGCTTCAATTGCCAAAAGGAAGAGGCGGACCGTGTTTATTCGATGCTGCGGTGTCTGAAGAAAACGTTTCTATATTGTACAGGGAACTTTAAGGCTGCAGATTCTCCAAATTTTTCGGAACTTTCAAATAATGGTACAATTTCAAACTTGCAGGGGATCAAATCAGGTGTGGAAGACTATCAGATATATTTAGTAAAAAAAGATTTCTCAAAATGTACCAATGAAATTCAGAAAAAGTTTGAGAAGAAGATGAAAAAACTTGTTGAGAAACAATCTGAAGAGAGAAGTCGAATGTTGAAATTTTACGAGGAGAAAAAGGAACAACTCGAAAGGAAGCAGAAAATAGAGTTGGCTGTAAATCGAATTACTTCAGTGAGTGCCGATAGACTGAGGATCATCAAAACTGAATTTGAAAAGGAAATTGAAGAGCATAAACACCAAGTGGAGATACAATTGCAGGTTCTTGAGAAATTACAGCTGGAAGCAAGGCTTAAGCTCAAAGAAAAAGAAAACCAACGAGTAGAGGAAGTGCGAAATTGGGTTCGTGATGAGTTGTTGAATAGGTCCCCTTCAACTGCACCTGATGAAATTGTGGCGTGTCCCAGTCCTGTTAGAACAGTCACAACTCCAACCAGACCCATTATTGCAAATGTTGCACTTGATCCGACGAATTCTGAGGTTTTTGATTTCAGTGGGAAAAACAAGGATGGCATTTCTGGTAATAATCAAGCAAATGTTGCTTCTGTGATTCCTTGTGCCAAAGAGCTGATGACTAATGGAGGCACTTCAGAAATTGGGGAGGCTCTGCCGGATGTCCCGGAATTCTGCCCTAGCAAAGTTGTCACCTCTGGTCTTCCTTCTATTGAAGAGAGGATTGACAAGTCAAACAAACTACCAATTCGTGATAGAGATTTCACCGGGGAAGATCTTGTAACTGTCAGTTCAACTCATGGTCCCTTGACTCATTCTGCTACAGAACAGTATCCTCATGGGGCTGCATTAAGCATCCCTGACAGAGTGGCTCTACTGGAATTGCATGAGACTATCAGTTCCACTCCTGGTTTGCATAATGTTGGGTCTGTGAGCCCATGTGCATCTGAAGAACAAATCCGTGTAGTAACAGTAAACATTCCAGGTAATGAGGTTGAGTCGCCAGTGGTTGAAACTGTCAGTTCCAATGATGTTCCAGGGAATTTTATCTCTAGGGTTCCACCTTCTGAACTACTGATTGATGAAAATCCTACAGAAATAGAGAACGGTGAAGTGCTTGTTACTGCATCTGATATTGGAACTGGGTTCAACCAGCAGAAGGGAGTTGATACTGACGTATCTTCAGCTGCTCAATCGGTTGCAACTATAGAGTCTGAGCAGTTAGACCTGGAACTGGCCATCAATGAGCCTGCAGGACCATGCTCTGAGACACCAGACCCTAGTCCTCAGGTTTCTTCAGCTTCTGGAATTTTGGAAATCCAGCCAAGTAGTGAGAACATAGTTCAAGATACTGTTTTGGCCACATCGTCTACAGGGCACGATGGAAAGGCACAAGCTCGTGAAAAGCATATTACTTGCCTACCAGTTGGAAATTTAGCTTCGCAAAATATTGTGATCAGAGCATCAGATCAATCTGATCATGAAGAGTCGGTGGTGCAGTTATCTAATAGAAATGAATTATCTTCAGCTTGTGCACTTGAACATCAAAGAATCGAAAATCAAGACAGTGGTATTCTGTTGGGCACTTCCGCTACAGTACAAGATGGTGATGGAGGAGCTTCTCGGAACCAGATTACATGCCAACCGGTGGAAAATCCAGTATCCCAATTTGTTGCTATTGTAGAATCTGATCATGAAGTGCCAACAAATGCAGCTTTAGTTCAACTGCGGCTTCCTCCCGAGTCTGCTGCTGGTGGAATTGAAATTCAGCCAAGGGAAGGCCACACTTCTAACCAATTTTCTCAGGCTCCGATGCAACATGTGGAGACTTATCCTGATCAATCAATTGAAACTACTTTGCGGCCTGCATCAAGTCTTTCCTTGCATCAGCCCATTGATATACCTACCAATGGATTTGGGCTGCCTTGTTCAGATACACGGCCTACTTCTGCAACTAATAGTCGTCCTATACATTTCGGTCTTCAAGGGACACCAAGGATGCCTCACTATTCATACCCTGACCCACTTCAAAATGAATTGGAAAGATTGAACAAAGAAATGGAAATAAACATCAAGTCTCATGAAGATAGGGTCTGTTTTGAAGTTCACCTTTTGTTCATATTTTTTTTTGTACAGAAACTTTTGCTGAATGGATTTTGTCTTGAACAGAAGCTGCGTCTGAAATCTGAGTGCGACAAGAAAATAGAGGAGGCTGTTGCTGAACTTCGTCGGCAGTGTGAGACTAAACTTCAGAAGGAAGAAGCCGAATTTCAACATAAACAGAAGGAACTTGATGCAAATCACAACAAAGTTATGATGAATAAGATTTTGGCTGAGGCTTTCAGGTCTAAATGTATGGATCTTAGAGCATCAAATGCTTGTGGAGTGCAGCAAGGTACGACACTTCTGAACTATACCTCCTACTGAGTTGTTGACTGTTCTGTTTACTTTACGACATGGCACGAATGTCAAAGATCCTCACTAGGCTTCTCTTTTATTTGCATAGAGTCCGAGACTTGAACAATTCTAACTTGTTCAGGAAATTAAGAATGATTAAAGTGTTGGCTATAGGAGGTTCTTTCCACAAGGAAATTGGTGGGACAGGAAAGATAAATATATATGGAAGTGTGTGTGTGTGTATTATTTTTAATTTCAAATGTGCTGGCAAGATTCTTGTATCTGCTTGGAGGAGTTCAAAGCATAGCGTGGTACTAGAAGTAGAGTAACAGGACAAAAATGAAAACTGAAGGTTCAAGCTTAATCCTTCTTCTCTTCATCACATCCAGAAGTTCCCGAGCTTCCTTAACCTTCTCTTCCCTGCAGTGCCCTTGCATTAGGGTATTGTAAGTCACTCCATCTTATCCATGTCACTCAAAAACGAACATGCACACTCCATATTCCCATTAGCACAATGACCATCGATCAAGGCATTGAACATCACAAGCTCCGGCAGAACACCCTTACCCTGTATCTTCTCAAATAAGGCATCTGCCTTGTTCATTCTCTTCTTTTTACTCAAAACATAAATTAGAGACATAAGTTTCCTTAGTGGGGTCTATCCCTTTACCCAACATTTCATTGCAAAGGATAAGCGCCTTTGCATTACCAGACCTGCAATAGCCATAAATCAAATATGTAATGGCATCAGGAACCATTCCCTCCCTTTCCATTTCTCTAACCATACCCTAACGCACTCACCCTACCTTCCAGTAGCGATTCATGAACAAACAAATTGTAAGTCGCCAGTGTCAGCAAAGAAAAATTGCCGACTAATTGACTTTGAATTTGTATGTGCACATTGATTCTATTTTTCAAGTAAATCATTGTCATTAAGAATCTTGTCCAATCAACTGTGATATTTGACACCATGCTAGTGGATGCTGCAATTGCTTCAGCAATCTGGTAGTTGATTGGGTAGTGTGGCCGAAAGGGGGGGGTAATAGAGAAAATGGACATCAGAACTAGGGTTTGAAAAGAAAATATGGCTTCCTGTGAGCAAGTGGTGGTAGATTTGGCCGCATAAGGTCTAATATTGTGGCGAATTTTTTTTCTTTGGTGTTTTAATTTATTATTAAATTCAGTTTGTGTTATGATCACAATCTTAAAATGGTTTACAATCATTAAGCTTGACCATGTGTTTCTTTTTAGGTTGTGTGAGGTCGCTTGAGCACTGTTCATTGATAGTGTTTAAGTTTCTATAAAAATTTGCACCCCTGTTACCCAACTAAACAACCAGTGCTTTGAATGTGCAATCCTTTTTAAGGCTTTAACTTTGTCCCTGATTTGTATAAACTATTGCTTAACTCTGTTACACTGAACCTGGGTCTTGTAGATTCACCATTCTCGAAGTCCAGAATACTGAGAATAGACATCACTTACTCCATGCATTATAGTCTTATTGTTCTCCAACATATGAATTTGTGTCTACATTATCTTTCCTATTTGTGGCATTGCTCAATGCTGTTTTCCTAGCAGATGGAAATTCTACTTTCGTCCAGCAGCTGGTTCAGTCTATGCAGCAAAATGCACAGAGGCCTTTTCCAGTTTCTAGTTCATCAACCAGCCTTCCTGCAGCTAGCCTGCAGATCTCTATTTCACCCTCACCCAGCCACCAGGCTTCTATTGCTCCAATGCTCAACCTGCAGACTTCTAGTGCACCCAGTCTGCAAACGACCCTAACTGCATCTGCGATTGCACCCAGTCAACATTACACGGCTCCAATCATGCAGACTGTTCCACTTTCCCCTGCTTCTCCGTCCATTCCAGCAAGACCCCCTCACATTGGCACCTTCTCTGGCTCCACAGGAATCCCCCAAGGTGGAAGTCAGATTCGTTCCCCAGCCCCACATCTCCAACCATTTAGGCCTTCAACATCCGTAGCGGGTACAACACCTTGTCCAACATTGCTGTCTGCTAGTTTTACTGTATTTCAGTATTTGGTTATTGTAGTCATTTAGCTGGTGGCCTACGCAGGTATAATTCATATCTTATCATGTTCGTTTTAATAATTATTTGCATCTTACAGGGATCAGTCCTCTGTCTCAGCAAGGGGGGATGCCAAATCCCCATTTGCATAGCAGCGACTCCCCAGCAACATTTCCATCACTTCCACGTTTGCCTCAAATACCAGCTCCCACTCAACAAACTGTTCCCTCTAGTGAGGTCCAACATGTTGAAAGTGCAGGACGTAGCTCCACACCTAATTCTTCATCTGCGTTGAAGTTGCTTATGGATATGGAGAAACGTTCTGGTGCAAATCGACAAGGTGGCTTGTTGTCACTGCCAGCTTTAGATTCATTGAACCATCCTGGTCCTGTTTTTGTGAGCAGTGCAACTGCCAACCCAGTAAATACAGGTGGAATCCATGACGTAGTTTGCTTATCAGACGATGACTAACCAGTTACTAGATGTGGATTCTACATTTTTCATAATGTCATGCTCTAGGTTATACGGTAGGGTTGGGAAATGGCGTAGGAGAATTAGAAGCTGTAACTAGGAACAATGCTAATTTTGTTCTAATTATTGTAATATAGAATCTCGTGTTCATCTTGCAAAATCAGGTAATTAAAAGCGTTGACTGGGGTTAGATTGTTCGATAAAACTTTGCCAAGCCAGTGATTCAGAGTTGTCCAACAAAGAGCGACTTAAAGAAAAACATGAGTAATGAGTTGTTTCGTTAAGGCGGTGCAGGACCAACGACCTTCCCCTCTCAAATTGCTGAAATCACTTGGCCATATTCCTTATCAGAACCTAAGCTCTGCTTCTAGCTCTACTATCGCCTGTTGTTCAGCATTGAAGAGTGTGGTAGATTTATCAGAAAGATCCGTTTTCTCAAAACGGTCTTCAATGGGGGTGAGGATTGTAGTTCAAGTTATCCTCTAATGCAGAAACTGATGCTAGTCGACTTTGTTATTGATGCTAGACTTTGTTATTGAAGCAATTTTTGTCACTCCGCAAATCGAAATTATTCAACTTCTTGTAAATACTTGTCTCGGGTGATTCTTTTGGGCATGAAATGGCTAATTTATTTAAAACCAGCAAATCCCTGGGAAATATGAACTCTCATACTATTTGCCTAGTTCAGAGATCAAATGATGTTCTGCTTCTTCATTTGTCACTTTTCATTCTTGTCCCACCGTGATTTCGAACTATTTGCCTTTTGTTTCTCATACTAATTTGTGCCTTATTGTCTTCACCCCAAACAAGGATTTGACATCAGAATGGATCTAGTAAAGAAAGTTGATGGAAGTAAATCACACAACTTAAAAGATAGTCGGATAAGAATAGGAGATCAAAATATCGAAGTATGACAACATTTATATTGAAGAAAGAAAAATTGCTAAACATTTTTCAGTTTAATTTATTATAATAAATCAGGAATGTTATCACTTCTAGAAATGTTATCACTTCTACAGGAGTGCATTATGGCTATTGACAATCACCTAAGTTTAACAAGGACATGATCGACATGATGCTGCATGACCTAGCAGAGCCACATACCAATGCAATCAAGGGTCCCTTGTAAGAAAGATGGCACTATCTTTTAGATGAAAATTGAAGTTATTCCAACAAGAGAACATGAACTTGGGAGTTGGGACCCAAGACAGTGGATTCTTTGTACTCCTTTTGAGGCCACAAATATTTCCATATTGAATCAATCCCTTGAAGATCATGGAGAATGAGTTGTAATTAGAATAGCTGTTCCTGGTGGTGTGGGATGAAAGCTTTTTTGATCTCCTGCCCTTAAATTTGTTCGGCTTTCTGGTTCAAGTCAACAGGAAAGTTAGAAAGAGTACTGCTTTTCGATGAACGTCGATCTTATTATGTAGCTGATTTAGTAGCATAACGTATTGAAATTCTGATGATTAATTAAGAATTAGTGTTTCTAGCCAAATAACCAAGATATCCAAGGTGAAAGCAATTGCAACTCACGAGTCAATGGCGTAGGGGCGGCAGGGCTGCTCGTCTTTTGAGGCTGCGCTGGTTGCCACCCTCGATCTGTAGTCACCGCTGCCGTTTCTTCGTTCTGAGCCACCGTAGCCAGTCCACTGCTCCTCTCCATGTTGTCGCTGCCCTTCTCCTCTACGAGTTTCTTTCAAACTTCTCGGATCAGATTTTAGACCATATGATCAACTGCCTTTTTTTAAACTCATCATTAGTCATGGAACGGTACATCTTGATTCATCAAAGCGGCTAGGGTGCACCTGATGCATATATATCGGGTCATTCATTGTTTTTTAAACAGGGTTACAAGTTTTAGAAAAGAATATGAAAAGAAAGCCGAACTCAAATCGTCAGTAACGAAACCAAACTAAATGAAAATAAAAAATAAAAACTAAATTCATAAAAAAAATTAGTCTACGGTGCATATGTACCTAAATTCATAGAATTTTCACTTGATTCGTTACATATGTGTTACTTGTTAGATGTCCATTTATCTCATTGTTTGAGATCTTTATTTAAGTTTTAAGTTGTATCTATTTAAACTCATTTACGACATATTTTTATGTAGAAATCTTTCTTATTCTAGATTTTTTTTTATCCAATATGATACAACGTATGCTGTAGTGTCATTCCAAGGTGAACCAATTTAGTGAAACTCATTTCTTTAAGAAACAAAATGACGCATCAATTTAGTAACAGTTGCTCTATATATATTATGTTTCGCTCATAATTTGTAATAAAGACTAATGTATTTAAATGCATGTGCGAATATATGATCCATTAAAATATTATTCAAACGCATAGCTAGTCAAATTCAGGCCACAATCCAAAGACCAATATCCAATAATTTTCCTGTTCAACAAAGCTGTAATGTGTTGTGTACCAGCAATTGGGTAAAATCCAAGCAAATAGCTAGCAAAGGGCAAGCAAAGCCAAAAGGGTCAACAAAGCTAGCTAGCTAGCTCAGTTGCTTAGACATAAAAGAAACTCAAGTTGGTTTGATTGTTTCACACGACTTGGGGAGAGACAGCGGGAGATGGTTTTGGCTCACATTTCAACTCAAGTTGCGTGCTTATGTATGGTTCCATCTCACATTTCAACTCTTGCGTTTGCTATGTATATTAACATCAAGTGAATGTGACTTTCACTTCATTTAATTGGTTGGTCACATATTGCAGCATCATGCTGAAGAAGGTCAAATTAAGAGAAGTCGATCAGTGATTATGGGTTGGGTGGCCGTCATATTCGAGCGAAAATTTTATGGTGCAGCTGGCGCATTGCCTCGCATGTAATTTTTTTTATGAATATGTTTATTTTTATTTAGTTTGGTTTCGTTACCGTCGATCTAAGCATGATTTCTCTTTTCTGTCACTTTTTAAAACTTATAACTTTGTTAAAGAAACAGTGACCCGATACATATACATCAGGTGCACCCCAGATGCTCTCCATATTTGAGTGTAACTAAGTTTAAAGGGATATTCATGGCGCCCAACAGCAAAGTTCTCCACCTCCATGGCTCCATAGTCCACAATTATGGACAGTGACCTATCTAATACTTCGCTTAATAAAGTGTGTTAGAAAAAGTTTCAAAGGGCTGATAAAATCTAAGTGGGATATGTCAAAAATACATCATGGCATAACTAGTCTGTACCCCATTATTTTGATTCCTGAAGTCTCCAAATGATTTTGCTGAGTTAATTTAAGACTGCACTGCAGGTTTTGCGTGCATCCTTCTACGCTTCTAGTAAGGCAGGTTGAGTTTAACTGCGTGTTGTGTGATTTTGCTGCTGGCCCTGCTGTTCTAGTTTCTGGTATTGCATCCCGTCATTTTCAATGTCCTTGTTAACTAGAACAAGAGACGTGGGATCAGGGATGGATCCAGCAGTCTTGACTGGGTCAGGTGAGAGATTTTTTGGCAAAAAAAATACCACTTCATATGTGGTTTGAGAGGGATTCGAACATGGGTTGCCAAAGTGATATCCTAACCCCGCCATTTTAGCTATAGATGAAATATTTTGATATATGAGCCGTATTTTTCATGTTAGTTTGTCTTTCCTTTCATATTTTTGTTAATATCAATCATTTTTTAATATTTTCTTCAAAATATTCATATTTTAGAGTATCAAAATATCTTCAATAATCAAAATTTTAGTCATTGAACTATCCTAGTTAGTCCCTCTCAATCTCGCATTCACACTTTCATCTCGATTCCTTAATTCGTTTGTTGCCTGTGACACCCAGAACAGAGGCGAATCCAGCCCAGGTGAGATTTTCTGGCAAAAAAAATACCACTTCATATGTGGTTTGAGAGGGATTCAAACCTGGGTTGCCAAAGTGTTATCCCAACTCCACAACCAACCTGCTAGCGTGCCATTTTAGCCATAAAAGGAATATTTTGATATATGAGCTGTATTTCTCATGTTAGTTTGCCCATGCTTTTGTTAATATCAATAATTTCTTATGAATATTCACATTTTAGAGTATCAAAATATCTTCAATAATCAAAATTTTAGTCATTGATCTATCCTATTTAGTTCCTCTCAATCTCACATTCACACTTTCATCTCGATTCTTTAATTCGTTTGTCGTCTGTGACACTCAGAACTCTCGTCATCTTACATTGATAAGATGTTTTTTAGAAAATTTCTCACATTACAGAGCTTTATTAAAAAAAATCTTATGCTACAATTAGGCCATGTGATAATTTCATCCTAGGTCGACACTGGGTGGGATATGACTTGAGAAAATCGAATTAGTGGGTTTCCTCTGGTCATGCTCATGCCTGCCGGAAACACTAGACAAACATCCAACTAATAATGAGGGTCCATGCAAAGACAATTTCTTCATATTATCATGCCGGCAGTGCGTAATTACATATAGCTTCTGGTTTTTGACCTAAAAACCACTTGTGTGCTTCAACGCTAGCATAGCTGTCTCTACAAGTCATATATGTATGTATGCATATTGAAATGGTTTTACAGATTGATAATGTTTTTGGAGAAAAATGATATATCATTATCATTAAAGATAGAAATACAAATGTTGTGACTTATATGAGAGACATGGATTTACACAAGATTTTTAATCACATTTTCTCATATTCACCATTCATTTTATTGAACTATATAAGTGGATAATTTTTAAAAATTTTCAGTCATATTGATGATCGTTAAGGTTTTGAACTAACTTAAATTAATAGACGAATCAAATATGTCGAACCTGAATCGTTCATGTAAATCGTAGTTTTGAGCACCTTAATGATCACAAATTTGGTTAAAAATTTGCATAAGTGATCTTCATATTAGGGCATACAAACTGAACAGTTAAGATTGAAAACTGTAATTGAAAAGTTGGTGTAAACCCCCGTCCCTCATAGAAACCACAATAAGAGATCTCTTAGAGGAAGTGCTACGTACAAATGTTAGAATAACATGAATATATATTCCCTTATCAACGTAGGGTAAGTTAAAGAAGTTGGTATATGTAGGGCTGAGCATGAGATGAGATTCGCCGAATCCTATCCTGAAAATATATTATTGAGACGGGATTACATTTTTAGAAACGTATCTCATACGGGACGATCTCGTTCGGTACCGAGACGGGATAGGGACGGGACCCGGATCCCTCAAGGATAGAAAAAAAAATTTTAAAAAAAACATAGAAGAGATAAATTCATCCTAAATTCTTGAAGAAATTTTATATCTATTTTTTATAAAGCCAATATGAACTCATCCAATATTAATAAAAGTTTTATTGTGTATAATATATATATATATATATATATATATATAGCTCAGATGTAGAGAGGACATCCACAAATGGCTAAACTACAGACGAAACACGTGCCACACTCTCAAACAAATTCACTTATGATGTGAATCCCATCCATGATTTCCACCTAGTCTTCTTTTTTCTTTTCTTTTTTTCTTTCTTCTTGGTCTAAACCATGTTCTCCTCTCTCTCATATGTGTATATAAAGGGAATGTGGTTTTTACTGTTTGTATAAATAGTGCGCAGATGGATTTGCCCTTTATTCTACTGTATTTTTACAAGTCAGCCATTCAGTTATTAAATTGACTGTTTTACCTTCAGTTTTAATATAATTACAGTTCAGCCACTATTTTTGTTTTTCATGTTTTTTTAAAAAATTGAATTGCATGAAAAAATGACATTTTTAAAAACAATAATATTAATGATAATGATAATATTCATAATACTAATAATAATATAAAATAAATTGAGTCACTCTAAACCTAAATAATTGTATTGATCAATTTATATTAATTGTTCAAGGTTTAAATCACTTATATAACTTTTTTAAAATACTATTAAAAATAGATTTATCAATGTTCATATGTGAGTGTTGGTATGTGGATTTTTCTAGGTTAGGTTTTGAATTTAAATTGGGTTTCAGGTTTATGACGTCAATTAATTTTGCCGAAATGCGTTACTGTAGGTTCGATTAATTATTATGAAATTTCGGTAGAACGATCAAATTTTGTGCAACAACTCTCTGAAACTCTAATAAAAAGAACACAATTAATTAAGATGAAGTTAACACCGAATTTATATTAACAACCAAGATGTCTGAAATTGCAAGTAAGAAACACTCATCAATACATGTTATAAGCTGAAAATGATAAACTGAATCAATAGGGAAATTAATTGATGACATTTATCGATAACTTACTACATGTAATTTAGAAATTTTCGTTGTTGATTATTGTTCAGTTTTCTTTTAAAATGAAATTTATATTTGTGATAAAATTGTATAATAATTGAATCGAATAGCAAAAATTATATAATAATTGAATCGAATAGCAAAAAATTGGACAATAATTAATCAAACTGATGGAACCCGCCTTTTCTAATTCCAGCTCTTCCTCTAATTCAAGTACTCAACCGAGTAGACCAATGTTAAGAGTTTTTGTTTTCTTCTGCCACCTATGAAGTATTATCATACTAAAGTAAAAATATATCAACCACGAATCATTTCAAAAAGAAAAAATCAAATCAACGACCACAACATTGATAGTCCGTTTAAAACCCAAATCTCATATCTTCTCGTATCACTTGTATTTTTTAACATATAACCTGGGCGAATCTTTAAAGTTTAGACCCGGTTCATTTTGATTTTGAGAAGCTGTTGTGTGAGGGTGTTGTCGGCTTCTCGTCTCCGCCGTCACCACCTCCGACGCGAGTCCGTTAACTCCGTTCGATGCCCCTAGTTTGTTCATGGTATGAAGTTTGTTCATGCGCATAGCCTCTAATCATCCTTTGGGTTGAGTTCTTATAGCCCAGATCTAATACAACATCAGAGGAATTATTCATCTCGAACACATGCATCGGATCCGAGTCTGATACATCATCAATGTCAAGCTTTCTAGCAATGGTTTTGACCAAGTCTAATTATATGTTTCTTTTCATTTAGAGTTGAGGAGAGAATGAGGAGATTCGAACTAAGTTAGAAGTGAAGCAATAATTATGGATTGTTCATGTTTCTGGGTTTAAGCTCTTCGATAATTCCGGATTTTAAACGGATGAGACTCATGAGTGAGAGGAAGTTCAGACTTCAGATAAGGGGTGGATTCGGTCTAAAAAGTTCGGTTTTTAAGAACTCTCTGATAACCGGAGCTGAAGATGTGGTTTTCTATTTTTAGAAACAAAATTGATAAAAATATATAAAAATCGCTCTCGTCGGTTAACCTAATATCGGTACGGTTTCGATTACAAAACCGATTATCCATTATATTTTTCACAATTATCCAAATAACAAAAAAAATAAAAAATATCAAAGTTGTAACATAATTGAAAGGAAAGAAAAGATAAAGTTTATACATTATTCATTTGAAACCTTCATTATTCATATATAGTAAAAGTGAAGACTACACGGGAGGGAATTAGGTTATACTTAACACTTAAAAATATAATCATGTGTGTGGAAGCCTACTATTTATAACTTATAACCAATAAGAACATGACACGTAATGTAAAATTACGTATTAATAAGTAAATATATATGTCGGTTCGGTTTAATCAGTTATTAAGAAGCAAGGAACCAGAAACTGAAACCTCATTCCTCGGTTTATGTGGTTTATGAAACCAATTGTCTTGGTTTCGGTTAATCGGTGTCGGTTTGATACGGTTTTGACCGGTTTCGATTTTTTCGGTGTCTAAAAGTCCACCTGATAATTCGTATTTGCACACGCATCAATTAACCCTGTCATTGTCATCGTATAAAGCAAGTAAGGGTATCGTTCTAAACAGGGGATCCAACCACAGGGTAAATCCATCTAATCTAATCAAAGATGTCGAAATAAACATAGAATTTTAAAGATTTGGAGTTTATATTTTCGGAAAAATGCAATGAAATAAAGTCCTATATTACTTTTATACATATAAACATGTGATCGATCAACAATTACACAAACCAACACCAAACAACAATGCAAGAATATAGAAAACAATTTCTAATCTCATATCAATCTATGCCGAAATACCTAAATCATGCTAGAATCAAAACATGCACATTAGGTTCCTACGTGGTTCCTAAGCCATTAGATGCATTCGAAATCGACTACTTGTTTCATTCGAAACCTTTCACACATCCATGCTCAACATATCAAACACGAAATCTAACATACTAACTCCCTTATGCAATTACGTATCACACAAGTAAACTAACATGTTCATTAGCACCATCTAAATCCAATTCTAGCATGTAATTTTCGAACACAACAAAGAACACATCAACCTATCCACTACGTGTATCAAAATCATGTAATTCTTTGAAGGATTAACTAATGCAACATCAACTACTTGTCTTAATCACACGTTAATATTATGAAGCAAATCGAAAATTAATAAAACCAAACACTAGGAATTCTCGGCATAGACTTCAAATCCTTGATTAAAAACTAAAAACTATAATTCTTACATCATTCAGAAGTACTTAATATCTCATAGACAAGAATTGAATCGTACTCAAACAAAAACCTAAAACAAACATCAACCATAACAAAGACATACCAATTCGAAAATAGAAGATGATTACACTTTGAAATATTCCTACGTGGTCTATGCTTCAAGTGCACGGGGATCCTAGACTACGTGCTTCGGATCAAGGGATGGAATATGAAGATCGGAATTGGGGTCTTTGAATGGTGATGGAATTTTCGGCAGAGCTTTCGGCTTGAGTTTTGCAATGTTGATGATGCCCTAATACGAGCTATACAGACCCTATTTATACAGAAACATTGAAGAGAAACCCTAGCTGACTCGGTTTCCTTATTGCTCAATGATTCCTCCTTCAATGCAGCTTCTTATCCGAATTTGGACTCCTTCTTCTGATTCCTTGGACCTTCCTACATGTTTATGGATTCATGTAGGCCTCATGTACGAAATCTTGGGCTTTGATGGCAGCCAAAACCAGTGATAGGTTCAGCAAGGTCAGCTTTCCCGGTTTGACCGGGAAACCTTACACTTAACCAAAATATGGCTGCCTTGATGCTTCTTCGTATTTTCTTCTTTTGTCCAGCTTCCTAACACTTCATTAAGGTCTTGATACATCTCTTGACAAATTTGGGAAGCCTTTTGGTAAAGAATCATCTCCCAAAACTCGTTAGACAACTTAGGCAGTTTCTGCCCAGTTTTGCAGCCTGACCTCTGTCCACTATTTTGCTCATAACTCCTTCGTCTCAACTCCGATTGCTGCGATCCAAATGGGGTTGAAAAGTAGACACACACAGCTTTAATTCCATATGTGGCACGCCTTCTAACTCCTCCTGGATCCTGAGATATGATTTTCCAAAGTTGACGTACGTTTTCTGGCAGATTTTGTCCGAGAGCAAAACAATGTCCAAAAGTGTTTCTTCTTTTCCGTGGCCTCACTTGTTGTCATTAATGAGTCCGTTCATCATGATTCCTGATACGTTAAGCGTATTTACCTGTCTCCTGCACATTTAAACAAGATACATCAAAACTGACAGGGTAACAAAATAACGAATCATAATAAAACGTCCAAGTGCTAGTCCAAAAACGGTTTTCATCATTTAAGTGCAATTTTCTGTATAAAAGTGGTTAGTAGCCACAACTCTACGGAAAAACCCTCTTGACTCTAAAACAAGTAAAAATAAACATACTAAGGCAAAAACAAAGTATAAATAGAGGTGAAAATCTATTAAGAACATGGCGTAAAACGCACTTATCAAACTACCCCACACTTATGCTTTGCTAGTCCCTTAGCAAACACTAAACAAAAACATACTACGATGACTCAATCTAAAGCCTTCAACAAAATTGTTTCAGAGATCTTCAACATCATAGTATCAAGAATAGCACAAGAGTCGAAATCGAAAGAATGAATTCACTGGTTAATAAACATGAGATTACGATGTAACAAGTAAGACATGGTAGAAACAAAGGTGAATTAATCTCGACATGTTCAAAACAAGTTCAAATTCAATTCACAAGGGATATGCACTCCAAATCTTTTCTCTCAAGAACATGGCATATGCTTAAAAGCTTTTCACACACAAGAATTATATAGATAGTGAATTTCAAAATAGACCTCAAGAAAGATACCAATTACATGCACAAATGAACCACAACCATATGCTTATTCATGAAACAAACTCCACAGATCAAAGACTACTTATCTTAAGAATCATGCGGATCTTTAGAAAAGGGATAGCTCAGGGTTCGAATAAGGTAGGATATAATCAAAGAAAGAGGAATCACAAAGGTCATCCTCAAGGCTAATAAAAACATGGATATCCTCCTTATATCACCAACTAACATCAAGGCCAAATTTCATCATGTTGGACCCATCCTTCACTATTGTTTCCGGGTAAACTCGTGGCCCCTTTAGCGGGTTGCACGGTTCCAGAAATAGCGAACTTCCTTGTACTCCGAGTTTTCCTGTGTAAAGAACAAACACGTCAAAGGGCGTCCCCGGGTTTACCGAGGGAAGCCACTCCGATGCTTAAGTCAGACACTGTCAGATAAGCAGAAAACTCAAGAGTAGTTAAGAAATTGTCCGTCCTCTTACCGGGAGGTCCTCACCGGTATTTATAGTAGCATTAAAGGCAGCACTTTGTCTTTTTCCAATGTGGGAATGAACTCCCTTGCTTTACCTCAACTTTACAATGAACTGGGCCCTGACAAAGGACCCAGAGTGGCTTCTCAAATCTGACTGGGCTTTGACCCTGTAAACAGTACTTCAAGCATAATAAACGATGCATATTTAACAATTGACCACACTTGGTGTTATTTCTTGAATTGTAACCCGGTAAAGGGGAAATATTAGGTTCCACCTATAAACAAGTCCCCCAAGTCCTCAGTCAAGGGGTACGCTTGGGTGGGGACTTGAAATCATTTCTTTACCGGGTTACAAAGGTATCATCCAGACTCGGTGTACCCAGTCCCCCAAGTCCGTACGCAAGGGTGCCCCGCAGACACGTTGGCTATGGGAATTGAAAACGACGTCTCCGGGTTGTAGTGGGGGAAAACGAAAAGTTTTCAGTTTTGAAGTGGGGGAAACTGAAAAGTTTTTCGGTTTTGGGACGCGGCATGCACGACACGTGTCGATTTTCTCGAAAAACCGAAACGTCCCTTCAGTGTACGTCTCTAACTGTATAAATAGGGGTTGAGGGTGACAGTTTTGTCGCACCTTCGAAACCGATAACTTTTTCGTGCTTTTGCTCTCATCCTCTGTTGTCGCTGTGCTTGTTGGATTTCCAAACTCAAATCGACCTCAAAATCCTTTCAAACCCTCACAAGTAAGGTACTGTTTTCTCTTCCGATGTTTTTGAGTGTTTTTGATCGATCTTGTGTACTGTTTTCTGGGATCCAATCTGGGTTTCTGCGTTAGTGTGTGCGTTTATCGTTGTGGTCGCCGGGGTTATCTGGGTTTCTGACGACGTTCCCGTGTTTCTTGTTTTGCAGATGACAAACCCCGCAATGGATGCTCACGTCCCCGAGTTTGCCTCAGTAACCTTCACTGATGGGACCGCTCTCGACCCTCCCGGGTACTCACTGACCGCGGAGGAGATTGTGGAGCTAAGGAGCAATTGGAAGATTCCCGAGTCTGTTGAAATTCAGACTTTAGAACCCGAGGATCAGTTCTTCGCTCCCGGGGATGGGTGGACGCTATGCCACGAGTACCAGCTACGCTGCGGCCTGTCACTCCCGCTAAAGGTGGAGGTGCAGTATCTCCTGGCTGCGAGCAACTTCGCCATCGGGCAAGTTGGCCCGAATATGTGGAGGCAGCTACTAGGGTTGTGCGTGATGTACAAGGTGTTGAAGCAGCAGATGCCGACCTACCACGAGTTACACGCCATGTACCGGGCCGAGTACTCCCGGAAGGCGGGTTTCAGTGGGACCATCCAACTGAAGTCCAAAGGGGTCTTCAAGAAGATCATCGAGGACCTGCCGACCTCCGTGAGCCGGACCTGGAGGGAAAAAAGTTTCTTGATAAGAAACTTTCAAGACCCGGGACACGCGCTTCAAGTACCGGGTGACTTCCAGCCACTGATGAGTAAGTCCTCTGCCTTAAGGTTTGTCTTTTCTCTGTCCCGAGTTGTACTTACATATGTTGTGTTGCAGACGTCCCCGACATTCCTTTGGAGCCGGTGATGGAGAAAAGGATCCGGAGGATGCTATGGGCCTTCAGGGGTCAAGATGACCGGAGCTCGTACCGGCTTTGTAGGCTGTATGTGTACAGCCGGTGCCGGTTGATGGAGCTTCCAGGTTTGTCTCGTTTCCTTCACAATTTTTGTTGTTTACATGCTCCGGTCTAACGGGTTATGTCTTTTGTTGCAGCTCTTCTCCCAATGGAGTTCACGAAGCGAAAGAACCCGGGAATATACGACGGCTTCGAGGACAAAGCTGTATGGGCCAGGATCCGGGCGCAAGGGACGGAAGGGCTGGCATACGACATCGACCTGACATCAAAGGCGGCTTTCCTGCGCCCAGACGCCGAGCAAGGGGACGTTCAGCAGTTCCATGTCGACACGCTGCACTACAGCGAGATCCCCGAGTACTTGGCTGAGGTTCTCGGGCCAGAGGCTTTCCAGGAGGGGGAGGAAGTCGAAGGGAATCCCTCGGAGGCGGATTACAACCCTCTATTTGAAGAGCCGGGGAGGGAATCTTCCATCGCCGACGAAGAGACCGAAGAACCGGTGATGAGCGCGGTTCCATCGTCTGTGCTCCCCGGTGAGGAGTTTACTGAAGAGGATGACAACGGAGGTGAAGAGGTTGGAGGGTTGGAAAGGGGAATAAGGAGTGAGAACCCGGAGGGGAGTGACGGGAGTGATGAAGTGCAAGAAGTGGAGCCCGTTCCCTCTCGCAAACGCACCCGTGAGGCATCCAGCTCGGGGAGGTCCGAGAGGAGGAAGAGAAGGAAGGAGAGGAAAGAGAGGAGGGAGAGAAAGCAGCACCGGGACACCACAAAAATAATGGAGGAGTTGGCGAGCGCGGGAATGGCGGACGTGGCCATCCAGAGAATGGTAGCGGATTTGAAGAACTGCGCCGCATGAGGACCCGTTGACTGTAGCCCGGAGGGCGCAGGAGAAGCTGATGCGGGTAAGTTAGTCTTCTACTTTAACTCGTTCTCTTTTTGTTTTTGGTTCCTTGCACTAACCCGTTATTTTATTTGTGTAGGCTGTCAGGTTGTCGTACTTGGCAACTGACCGGCTCATAACCGAAGGCATCCCCGAGCGAGAGAGAGTCCTCAGGGATGATCTCCGGGCCGCCCGGGACCAGGTGACGGCGAGTGAAGAAAACCTGGCTCGGGTCCGGGAATTCGCAAGCGCATCAGCGATTGCGTCGAGTGCGAAGTTGGCCAAGGCGGAAGAACACATAGCAGACCTGGTGGCCAAGAACTCGGAATTGGAGAAAGTTATCGAAGGTCACCGGGAGGACCGGTGTGCTCAAGACGCCGCGATAGCCCAGCTGACCGAGCAAAACCAGGGGCTGCAGCAACAGGTTACTTCCTTGGAGCAACAAAAAGGAGATTTGCTCCAGGCAGTTTCCCGGGCCAAGGACTCAGCAGTCTCCGAGTTTCTGGCGAGCCCCGAGTTTGACCTGAAGCTGCGGTCGGCAAGGGCCGAGGCTCGTGCTGAAATAGTGAGCGCTGGGATTCGCCAAGGCTGGCTCGACAAGGCTGGTTATGACGGTCATCAAGGTCATGTCAGACCCGACGAGGCTGCAGGCACCTCCCGGTCGACTCCTGCCATGGCTGCAAACCCTAGGGCTCCTGCGAACCCGGCTCGGAGTCCCCCGGTTCGTTCTTCAGCAGCCGGGAGAGGTACTTCCCGTGGTGGGATTGTGGGTGGTCCTAGAAACCGGCCACCTCTGCGTAGGGGTCAGTTCATCATACAGCCCCGGGGAGGACGTGGCGGGTCTAGCACTGGCGGGGGTAGGGGGTCGGCAGCGCCATGAACCGGAGCCTTAGGATGTTTTTCATTTCTGTAATAGATTAGTTTACCTGTAGCGGTTTGCTACTTTTTGTAATTGATATTTTTGAAGTAATCAAATTTTTCCTTCTCGCAATCCTTCCTGTGCCAAAACACGGTAACCTGATGAACATTCAAAAACTTACATATAACCCCGGTTTGCCATGTGAATAAAGATAGTGCCGCTAAGGGTTACTTGTCCGTTAGGACTTCCATGGGCCGCTAAGGCCTTGCGCGAAAATGTCCTTCTATAACACGGGGGTTTTTTTTTTTTTTTGTAAAACAACACGTTAAACTGATGCATAATTTGCAAGTGTTAACAAAATATACACATAGTGCCGGTTCGGCATGTGAATAAAAATAGGGCCGCTAAGGCTTTACGGGTCCTTAAGGACTTTCAAGGACCGCTAGGGCTTTAAAGGTCCGTTAGGACTTCCAACCCGATGCATAACCTGCAAGTGTTGACAAAATTCACATATACAATGCCGGGTTGGCATGTTAACATTATAAAGTGAAAATAGGGCCGGTAAGGCTTTACGGGTCCGTTAAGACTTCCAAGGGTTTCCTGCCAAATAACACGGTAATCTGATGCAAAATATGCAAATGTGACAATTTGCACATATAATGCCGGTTTGGCATGTAAGTAAAAATAGTGCCGCTAAGGCTGTATGGGTCCGTTAAGACTTTCAAAGACTGAAATAAGGCCGTGAAAGGCTTGCAATATTTCAAGTTATGGAGATTACCAGAGATTGTTAGAGATTGCCGAGTTTGACAATGAAATAAGGCCGTCAAGGCTTGCAATATTTCACGTCATGTAGACCGGAGATTATCGGAGATTATCGGAGAATGCCGAGTTTGACAGTGAAATAAGGCTGTTAAGGCTTGCAATATTTCACGTCATGTAGACCGGAGATTATCGGAGATTATCGGAGAATGCCGAGTTTGACAGTGAAATAAGGCCGTTAAGGCTTGCAATATTTCACGTCATGTAGACCGGAGATTATCGGAGATTATCGGAGAATGCCGAGTTTGACAGTGAAATAAGGCCGTTAAGGCTTGCAATATTTCACGTCATGTAGACCGGAGATTATCGGAGATTATCGGAGAATGCCGAGTTTGACAGTGAAATAAGGCCGTTAAGGCTTGCAATATTTCACGTCATGTAGACCGGAGATTATCGGAGATTATCGGAGAATGCCGAGTTTGACAGTGAAATAAGGCCGTTAAGGCTTGCAATATTTCACGTCATGTAGACCGGAGATTATCGGAGATTATCGGAGAATGCCGATTAAGGCATACAAGTAGGGCCGCTAAAGGCTGCATTCACTTCAACAAACTGTTTAATAAAACATAACCCGGTAGGGGGTTTCATGCATTGTGGGCCTGAAAGGCTTTATATACAACATCATAAACAATAAATTTGGACATTCATAGATAACTCGGTACCTATTTGGGGAAGAGATGCAGATGTTGGGCGTTCCATGGTCGTGGAAGCGTAACTCCATCTGTACCCCGGATGTAAAACGTTGCCGGGCCCACGACTTCAACAATTTCATATGGACCCTCCCATGGAGCTTTGAACCCCGTTGGCTTAGGGATAACCTCCTTCATTACCCAATCCCCGAGTTTGAGTGGGCGCTTGATAACCCGGGAATTGTAGTGTTTAGCCACTTTTTGCTTCTTGTTGATATTTCGGAGATGTGCACGCTCCCGGCGTTCCTCCAGGAGGTCCAGGTTAAGGCGGATGCCTTCATTGTTGGTTTCCCTATCAAACAGTTGTACCCGGTCACTCGGGACTTCCATCTCTACCGGGATCACTGCCTCAGAGCCAAAGGTCATAAGAAATGGGCTCTCCCCATTGGCTTCTGTTGGAGTTGTCCTAAGCGCCCACAAAACCTCTGGAAGTTTCTCAGCCCATAGACCCTTTGCGTCCTCCAGCTTCTTCTTCAGAACTTGCTTGATGAGCTTGTTAACGGCTTCAGTTTGTCCATTAGTCTGCGGGTGTGCAGGGGAGGCATATAGGACCTTTGTCCCATTGGAATATAAGAATTCCCGGAACTCATCGTTGTCAAACTGCGTCCCGTTGTCTGTGATAAACGTCTCTGGGATTCCAAACCGGCAAAAGACATTGTTCTAAAGGAATTTCTTAACATATGCGGTCGTGATCCGTGCCAGAGGTTGAGCTTCTATCCACTTGGAATTATAGTCCACTGAGACAATGGCATGTTTGAGCTGTCCCGGAGCTGTGGGTAGAGGCCCGATGAAATCAATCCCCCACATGCAAAATGGATATGGAGAAATTATTACTGATAGTGGGACTGATGGGGCACGGGGAAAGCTTGCAAATCGGTGACATTGAAGACAGGAATCTACGACGACTCTGGCATCGTGTTCTAAAGAAGGCCAGTAATATCCCATTCTTAGGGTTTTGAAAGCCAGGTTACGGGCTCCAAAGTGATTTCCACATACCCCGCTATGAAGCGACTGCAAAACCCGGTCTCCTTCCTCGGGTGTAATACACTTCAAATCAGGAAAAGTATGTCCTCGTCGATACAGTTTCCCATCGCGGATACTATACCGCGCCGCTCGAACCCGTAGTCGTTTGGCCGCTACCGGGTCCTCAGGTAGGGTTCCATGTTGGATGAAGTTGATGAACTCATCCATCCAAGACGGTGGCGGGTTTGCCTCTACCGCGAAAATCTCAAAAAAGGAGAGTGAGATGCTTGGTTTCTCCAATGTCTCGACCAGTAAGCTTTTAAACTCGGTATTGGAATCGTCCCCTGTTGCAATCCTAGCCAGGGTATCTGCTCTCACATTCTGCTGCCTCGGTATCTGAGTAACCTCAAAGGTGTCAAATTTCTCCAGCAAGAAAGCCGCTAACTTTTGATAGGACGAAAGATGTGCTTTCTTTGCCTGAAATCCGCCGTTAACCTGCTGCACTACCAGTTATGAATCACTTAGTATGCGGAGATGCCGGGCGCCCATATCTTTAGCGAGTTGGAGCCCTTTGATTAGGGCTTCGTACTCAGCCGTGTTGTTTGATACTTTGAAGTTAAAGCGTAAGGCATAGTCAAACATATTACCCTCCGAGTCTACCAATGTAATGCCTGCTCCACATTGCCTCTGATTGACTGATCCATCTACAAATATCTGCCAACTCTCCGGTTCAGCTTGTGTAGGAAGAGTTTCAACAACTGTTGAATCTGCTGGGATTAACTCGGCAATGAAGTCTGCTGCTGTCTGCCCTTTGATTGCCGTTCGCGGTTTAAAGTGCAAATCATGCTCCCCCAACTCAATCGCCCATTTGACCAGTCTTCCTGAAGTCGCCGGCTTTTGCAGAACCTGCCGTAGCGGTTGGTTGGTGAGTACATGGATGGAATGTGCTTGAAAATAGGGTCTTAACTTCCTTGCTGCTACAACCAAGGCCAGGGCCAGTTTTTCAATATCTGGATAACGAGTTTCAGGATCATTGAATCCTTTTCCAATATAGTAGACCGGCAGTTCTTCAGACTCTGGCTTTCTTATCAAGGCACAACTGACAGCCGTTTGAGATACCGCCAGGTACAGATAGAGTATTTCCTCAGGGTTTGGTCTGGATAAAGAAGGAACTGACGCCAAGTATTCCTTCAACTTTTCAAAAGCTTGATTGTGCTCTTCCTGCCATGTAATCCGCTAGCGGTGTTGACTCTTGAGAATTTTGAAGAAGGGGGCACATTTATCTGTTAACCTGGATATAAACCGGGATAAGGCTACCAGCTTGCCAGTAAGTTGCTGAACTTCATTCCTGGTTTTTGGCGGTTGCATGGCCAAGACGGCTTGAATTTTGTCGGGGTTTGCCTCAATTCCCCGAGCGCTGACCATAAACCCGAGAAACTTTCCTCCCGAAACACCGAACACACACTTCTCCTGGTTTAACCTCATCCCCTTGCTCAAGGCAATGTCGATAACGGTCTCCAAGTCATCTGGGTGTTTGCTTGTTTCCCGGCTTTTGACCAGCATATCATCTATATAAACCTCCATAGTATCCCCGAGTTGGTTTGCAAACATGCCCACTACGAGGCGCTGGAACGTGGCTCCTGCATTCCGGAGTCCAAAAGGCATCACTCTGTAATAATACATCCCCTTGTCTGTTGTAAAAGATGTGTGCTGTTGATCCGCGGGATTCATCGGAACTTGGTTAAATCCCGAGTATGCATCTATAAAGCTCAACTGGGGGTGGCCCGCGGTTGAATCCACCAGTTGATCAATCTTTGGAAGGGGAAAACTATCCTTCGGGCAAGCCTTATTCAGATCTGTGTAGTCGACGCACATCCTCCACTTTCCGTTTGCCTTCTTGACCATCACCACATTGGCCAACCAATCCGGGTATGTTGCATCTTCAATGAACCCGATGTCTTTAAGACGTTTAACTTCTGCTTGAATGGCCTTGTACTTCTCTGCGCAAAATGCACGACGCTTCTGTCTTACCGGTTTAACACCCGGGATAATATTGAGGGAATGCGTCATAACGTCTGGAGAAATCCCGGGCATGTCTGCATATGACCATGCGAACACCTTCTGTTTCCGGGTTAGCAGCTCAACCATTCGGGTTCTGACCTCGGGGTCAAGGCCTGTGCCAATGCAAATCTTCCTCTCCGGGTATTCTTCTGAAATCTGAATCCATTCTGTTGCTTCAATTGGGGCTGGCCGGGGGAACTTGGCAGGATACTTCTGGCTCTTCTTTTGTGCCGTCTTGCTGATGGGCAAAGAATCCGGGTCATCCCTGGGGTCATCGGGTTTGTCAAATGGGGACAGGGAAAAACCGGTCGAAAACATCTCATGCTGGGACTGAGTTGCTATCGCGTTGCATCTGACAGCGGCTTCTTGGTCTCCGCGAATTGTAACCCAACCCCCGGGTGTAGGTACCTTCATAAGCAACATGTGACCCGCTATAAAACTTTGTAGGCCCCAGAGTGCATCTCTCCCGAGTATGGCATTGTAGGAGGATGGGCAGTCCACAATTATGAAGGGAACTACAATTCTTGTGGACTGGTGCCCGGTTCCAACTGTAACCGTTAGCTGATCAGACCCCAACGGTTGAGTCGTCTCACCTGAAAAACTGATCAATGGCTCGTGGTTTCTATAGAGCTTATCTCTTCCTCTTTTAAACCCCTTATAGCAACTGCTGAACATAACGCTGACAGCGGCTCCCGTGTCTATTAGAACCCTCCGAGTTCTCCAGTGGTCAATCTGAAGAGTGATAATGAAAGGATCATTGTGATGCACTTTCAGCGTGTCTTCAGACTGAGAAAATGACACGGTATCCCAAGGAACCAGCTCCTTGCGGCATTCCTGACGAAGCTGCATTATCTCAAACTCCGGGCCTCTTGGGCAGAGTCTTTTGGCCCGGTGACCGGACACCCCTTGGGTGCCACCCCCGTGAATCGTCATTATCTCCCCATATACTTCAATCAGGTTGACACCTGTGGCGGGTGACTTATACTGCTATAACTTGCCGTTCTGGATCATGTACTCAATGGTGTTCCGAAGAGAAAAGCACCGGTCGGTTGTGTGGCCAGACTCGTTGTGATAGGCACAATGTTGCCCGTTGTCCGGCCCTGCCCTTTTGGGAAACTTTCTTTTTGGAGCCGGGGGAACTTCATTCCTATGGCGGTTCCAAATTTCTTCATAGGAGGCAGTCAAGTTGGTTAACACTTCATATCGAGGGATGTATGTGTTCTTTTCCTCCCGGGTTGGATGTCTTGGGTATGGAGCCTCTCTTGGTTTCTCCCTTGGTCTGTTTGAACTTTTGCCGTAGTATCCCTGGCCACTCTTATGCTGCCCTTCCTTTTTCCATCCATCAGCTCGCTGGCTTGTGAACCCGGTGTTCGTCCGGCGTTCCCCGAAGGTGTCGTACTCGGCTTGAGCTTGCCGAGTTACTTCATTAATTAAATCGTCGTAGCACCTGAACCGCTGCTTCCTGAGCTCCACCACAAAGCGGGTTGGTTTGAGCGCCTGTAAGAACGCCTCTGATGCTACTGACTCGTCCAAGTGCCCACACTTGGAAGTTGTGGACAGCCAACGGGTTACAAAAATTTTCAAGCTTTCATCATCCCTTTGCTGGACTTTGAATAACGAAGTGGTGCTTCGGTTGGCACTAGACAGCAGGATAAACCGGGACAGGAACCTCTGTGTCAGCTGACCATAGGTTTCTATTGACAAAGCCGGTAACTTGAGGAACCAACTCAATGCCTCCTCACTGAGTGTTTCCTGGAAAGCATGGCATGCTTGGGCGTCTGTGAACCGGGTTGAATCCAACTGAGACTGGAACAACTCAAGGTGTGCATACGGGCACCCCATTCCGGCATATCTCTTAATCTTAAATGGCTTTGCTTCCGGTGGCTTTTTGTCTGCTTGAACCCGTGCGGAGAATGGGCTTGCACGGGTAATAAAGGGTTGGTATTGTTGTGGTCCCGTTCCCGAGTTAAGGCGCTGCTCAAGTTGGGTCACAGTTTGTGTCAACTGTAACAGCAGCTGGGTCTGGGCATCTGCTGGGGGAAGTGGTTGATTTAACAACGGCTCTGGGGTGGAGGAGGTCCTGTAAGATTGTGGTTAAACAAAGGATTGGAGAGATGGATAATTTGTGGATTTGGGTTAGGGTGGGCAGTGGTTGGGAGAATAGCGGGTGGCATGTATGCACTGTCAAGAGTTCGCGGGTTTCCACAACCCGGAGGATTCCCTTCTGGGGTGATGATATCAGCAAGTCTGGCTGACGTCCCCATGGCATTCGCCCTTTGAGTTAAGGTTGCTTGAAGAAGCCCATGCTCGGCCTGGATAGTCGCTAACTGCTCCCTTACCGTCATTAACTCGGCATGTTCTCGAGTAGATTGCTCCTTTTGAGCGAGAAAGTCCTTTTTCAAGAGCTCGAATGCTGCTGCCAAATCTGTTTGGCCAAACTGGGTCCCGGAGGTCCCTGGGTTATCATCCCCTGAGAAATTAAGCCTCCTAGTTGGATCTTGTTCTCCTGCCATTTCCACCGTCCTTCGAAATATTAATTGGGAGGTCCTGAGTTCGACTCTCAACGAGAGCACCAATTGTTTCCGGGTAAACTCGTGGCCCCTTTAGCGGGTTGCACGGTTCCAGAAATAGCGAACTTCCTTGTACTCCGAGTTTTCCTGTGTAAAGAACAAACACGTCAAAGGGCGTCCCCGGGTTTACCGAGGGAAGCCACTCCGATGCTTAAGTCAGACACTGTCAGATAAGCAGAAAACTCAAGAGTAGTTAAGAAATTGTCCGTCCTCTTACCGGGAGGTCCTCACCGGTATTTATAGTAGCATTAAAGGCAACACTTTGTCTTTTTCCAATGTGGGAATGAACTCCCTTGCTTTACCTCAACTTTACAATGAACTGGGCCCTGACAAAGGACCCAGAGTGGCTTCTCAAATTTGACTGGGCTTTGACCCTGTAAACAGTACTTCAAGCATAATAAACGATGCATATTTAACAATTGACCACACTTGGTGTTATTTCTTGAATTGTAACCCGGTAAAGGGGAAATATTAGGTTCCACCTATAAACAACTATAAACATAGTAAAATCGAACAAAGGCTATGTATAACTTTATTGAGCCTTCAGCAAATACATATCACAACTCCAATTTCACAAAAATAAATCATGCCATGGGTGTCCAAATCAAATCTCCACATCGAAAATCTTCTTTTCTTTCCTTCATTTTTATTTTTCTTTTATTCTTTTTTTTTCTTTTCTTTTCACCCAAAATCGACATCATAGCATTCACAAGTCCAACCCCACACTTAGATCTTTCGATTACTCCATATTCATACCACAAAACAACATCTCCAACAAGTTTGCAACCAAGGTAGAGATAACTATTCTAGGCAAGGTAAAAACATGTTGGTAATCAAAGAAAAGGCTTAACGTAGGCTCTAGGGGGTTCATACTAAGGTGTCCCGAACAGGGCTCATATAGGACTCATGGCTATTTAGATAAAGTGGTGATAACCTAATAAAGATCCAACAATCCTTTTCCAAATCAAAGTAAGTTATGATATAAAGCTTTGAATGTTTCACAAACAAGTTCTAGTAAATCTCTAATTCATTGGTTTATCTCTATGGCATGCACATTGATCAAATAATGTGATATGAGGTCATAAAACCAATAAAACGATAGATTAAACACTCATCAATGAAAAGGCACATATATGGCTCGAAACTCACAAGGTTAAACATGAAATCAAACATTGTAATGAACATGCTCTGTCTGTACCTAGGTTTCAGTTCCTCATCTACTACTTAAGTGCACGATCTCTTCACATCTATTAACCATTCAATAGCAATGTAATTCAAGAAATCAAGTCCATGCAATCCAATCAACTATGAGATCAAAGATCAAAAATTCATCATCAACGGTTAAAGGCGACTTTCTAGACTCAAAAACTAAAAATCAAGTTTAAAGATCAAAATAAACTCCAAAAATCATGAAAATTTGCCAGAACACCTAAAACAGTATCATAAATACAAACCTAAACTTAAAAATCAAAACCCGAACCTAGAACAAAAACTCAAAATCACTGTTCACAGAAACTTGCAATAAGCCATTCCCCACCCCACACTTGAAAATTACATTGTCCTCAATGTTCAATATCTAAAACAATGAAAGAACGAAAATAAGGGTTTAAGAAAAGCAAACGCTCGTAGACGGCTCCTTCTATGGGTTGCCTCCCATGCAGCGCTTAGGTGTTTATAGTCCTTTAGCCTAGACTCATGCATCCTCATGCTCATGCCGTGAGGTCCTGAAGAGGAACCTCCTCGATGGTGTGATCCACCATGCTCTCCAAATACGGTTTCAAGCGATGACCATTAACTTGAAATTCAGATCCCTTGACCATGCTTTTGATCATTACTGCACCAGAAGGAAAAACATTAGTGATAACAAAAGGTCCTATCCACCTAGAGCGTAGTTTGCCCGGAAACAACCTAAGTCTAGAATTAAATAAGAGAACTTTCTGGCCAATAACAAAGTCTTTCTTTCGAATCATCCTGTCGTGGAACGCCTTGGTTTTCTCTTTATAGATCACGGCAGAATCGTAGGCCTCGTTCCGGAACTCCTCAAGTTCACACAATTGTAGCTTCCTATGCAATCCGGCCTCATCTATGTCCATGTTGAACTGTTGCACCGCCCACCAAGCTTTGTGCTCTAACTCCACAGGCAAGTGACATGCCTTACCATAGACCATTCGAAAAGGGCTCATGCCTAAAGGATTTTTGTATGCCGTCCTATAAGCCCAAAGAGCATCATCTAGTCGTTGGCTCCAATCTTTGCGTGATGGCTTCACACTCTTCTCCAAAATCCGCTTAATCTCCCGGTTACTAAGCTCTACTTGTCCACTTGTTTGGGGGTGATAAGGTGTAGCAACCTTATGCCTTATTCCATACTTTTTCATGAGAGCTTCAATTGTCCGGTTGCAAAAGTGAGAACCTCCATCACTGATGATAGATTTCGGCATGCCGAACCTGGAGAAGATGTTAGAACGTAGAAAATCTGCAACAACTCGAGAATCGTTAGTCCGGGTGGCCTTGGCTTCCACCCATTTCGACACATAATCAACACAAACGAGTATGTACAGAAAACCCTGAGAATTTGGAAAAGGTCCCATGAAATCAATACCCCAACAGTCAAATATTTCGACATGTATAATAGGTTGCATAGGCATTTCATCCCTAGGTCCTAAATTCTTTGTTCTTTGACATCTATCACATGAAGCACAATACATATGGGCATCTCGAAAAATAGTAGGCCAGAAAAATCCACAGTCAAGAATTTTCAATGCAGTCCTACGTGAACCAAAGTGACCTCCACATGCTTGTTCATGGCAAAAGCTAAGAATAGATTTATGCTCAGTTTCAGGAACACACCTCCTAATAATTTGATCTACACAATGCTTCCACAAATAAGGTTCATCCCACACATAATGTTTAGCTAGTGCCTTGAGTCTTTTTCTAGCATGATATGACATAGAGTTTGGAAAATCCTTGGTAACTAAATAATTTACAATGTCTGCATACCAAGGATCACTTACCTCACTTACCTTGAAGAGCTGCTCATCCGGAAAACATTCTTGGATAGCAATGGCATCTTCATCACGCACCAAACGTGACAAGTGGTCAGCAACCACATTGTCGCATCCTTTCTTGTCCTTGATCTCCAAGTCGAACTCTTGTAGGAGCAGAATCCATCGAATTAATCTCGGCTTGGCATCCTTCTTTGTCAACAAATACTTCAAAGCAGCATGATCAGTATAAACAATAACTTTAGATTGAAGTAAGTAAGAACGAAACTTATCCAAAGCAAAGATGACTGCGAGAAGTTCTTTCCCGGTGGTGGTGTAGTTTTGTTGCGCATCATCGAGCGTCCTTGAGGCATAATAGATGGCATAGGGCTGCTTGTCTCTCCTTTGCCCTAGCACGGCCCCAACTGCATGATTTGATGCATCTCACATAAGCTCAAATGGCAAACTCCAATCCGGTGGCGCCATGATCGGTGCCGTGCACAATAATTCCTTCAACTTCTCAAATGCGGCCTTGCACTCCTCATCAAAATGGAATGGCACCTCCTTTTGCAATAGAGAACTCAAGGGTCTTGCTATTTTCGAAAAGTCTTTAATAAACCTGCGATAAAATCCTGCATGTCCAAGAAAGCTTCGAACATCCCTCACACTTGTGGGAATGGGTAAGTGACGCACAAGATCTATCTTCGATTTATCAACTTCAATACCCCTAGAGCTAACAATATGACCTAACACTATACCCTGAGTAACCATGAAGTGACATTTTTCCCAATTAAGCACAAGATTAGTTTCCTCACATCTCTTAAGCACAAGTTCAACATTATGCAGACATGAATCGAAATCTCCACCATAGACAGAAAAATCATCCATAAACACTTCTATCTTAGAACCTATGAACTCAGAGAATATATGATACATGCATCTTTGGAACGTACCTGGAGCATTGCAAAGTCCGAATGGCATTCGTCGATATGCAAAAGTACCGAATGGACAAGTAAAAGTGGTCTTCTTTTGGTCCTCCTCCGCAACACTTATTTGATTGTAACCAGAATATCCATCAAGGAAACAATAAAACGAGTGACCGGCTAACCTCTCAAGCATCTGATCAATAAAGGGCAGCGGCATGTGGTCCTTCCTCGTAGTAGCATTAAGCTTCCGGTAATCAATACACACTCTATGACCGGTCACGGTTCGTTGAGGCACCAACTCGTTTTCCGCATTCTTCACAACTGTGATCCCACTCTTCTTTGGCACAACTTGAACCGGCGAAATCCACCTCGAATCCGAGATAGGATAGATGACTCCACAATCAAGTAACTTAGTCACCTCATCCTTCACAACTTGCATCATAGGTGGGTGAAGTCGACGTTGACCCTCCTTGGTCGGTTTCGCACCATCCTCTAAAAGAATTTGATGAACACACATAGTAGGGCTGATTCCCTTGATGTCGGATAAAGTCCATCCAATAGCCGTCTTGTGTCGCTTCAACACTGCAATCAATCTCTCCTCTTGGTCCTTCTCTAATGATGATGACATGATAACCGGCAATGTCTCATTCTCTCCCAAGTACACATACTTCAAGTGTTCCGGAAGAACCTTGAGATCTAACTTTGGAGCTTGAACAATGGATTGTAGAAACTTGTTAGATGAAGAGAAAATTGGACTAAAGGGAGAGTAGGTTACCTCAGCAGCGACCTCAAGAGAAGCCGCGGTCTCTATGAGAGCAAGAGGCACGGCCTCTTGCTGCATTGTACAAATTTTTGATCCAAACTTGTCATATCTGATCCCTTTAGCTAGGGTGAGAGCCAAGATGTCTTGAGTTATCATTTCAACATGTTCTTCTGCAAGAGAATCCACCGCATCAATAGAAAAAGAATCACGAAAAATTTCGGGAAGTGGATACCTCATAGCATCGAACACGTTATAACTAATGATGTCGCCATCAATTTCAAACGTTATCTCTCCAGAATGGACATCAATCTTGGTCCTAGCAGTCCTCATGAATGGCCTTCCCAACAGAATGGGAATTTCCTTGTCATCTGCATCTGTGGGTTCCATGTCAATGACATAGAAATCTGCAGGAAAAGTTAGACTAGCAACCTGCACCAAAACATCCTCAACATATCCCAAAGGGATTTTATTAGAACGGTCAGCTAGTCTAATAATAATATCATCCTTTTTCAATGCACCTAGACCTAAGTCCGCATAAAGATAAGAAGGCATGACATTAATAGATGCACCTAGGTCTAACATGATCTTGTCAAAACTATGAGTGCCAATAGTGCAAGGAATAGAAAAACTCCCTGGATCCTTAAGCTTTGGTGGTAGTTTCCTTTGAAAAACCGCAGAGATGGTTTCATTCATAACCGCCACATCCTTCTCTCGTGGAAGCCTCTTGTTAGTGCACAACTCTTTCAAGAACTTAGCATACTTAGGATTTTGTTGAATGCACTCCAACAATGGCATGTTCACTTCCACCTTCTTGAATAACTCAACCATTGCACGATCAGCTTCATCGTGCTTTGATTTTGCAAACCTGTTTGGGAAAGGGTATCGAGTATGGACGTTAGATGAAACTAAACCACTAGAACTAGAAGACTTACCTTTTTCCTTTGCACCTTTCGGATCAGCAGGGACTGCATGAGGGTGAGGCACGGCCTCACCACCTTTCACCTTCTCGGACTCGGCAGAAAAGTCTGCCGGACTGCCTGCCTGACCGCCGCCTTGCTGCTCGGATCCTGACAGGGTTGCTACCGGATTTTGCTCCACAAAAACCTCCTCCACATTCTCATCTTCCTCCTCTTGCAATAGCTCAACACCTTCTCCTTTAGAAGTCACCAACTTCTTCAACAATGGCTCCTCAAAAACTCTCCCACTCCGAGTTGCAACTATCTTGAATTGTCCTGCATTTGGATTTGGCAAAGTTTGTCCTGGCAACTTACCACTTTCATGGATTTTACCCATGAAATCAATAACTTGTCCCATCTGCTTCTTTAACTCCGTGATCTCTTTAGAATTAGCCTGTTGACCTGTCACTAAAGCTTGAGTTGCAGATGTTAAATTCTGTTGCCCTTGAGCAAGGGATTTCAAGAGTTCATCATAATTTGGAGTAGAAGAACTAGCATTATTATGTGAACCTTGAACATTAGCATTATTAGGCACAAAATTAGAATAGTTAGGAACAAAACCTTGAGGTACCTGAGGCCTCACAAACAAACCTGAAGGACGAGGTCCTTGAGCTTGAGCATTGTTCGGTTGAGCACCATTACTCCAACGAAAGTTGGGATGATCTCTGAGTCCAGGATTGTAGGTGTTCGAGTAAGGGTCATACTTCGGCCTCTGTTGTCCCATGTAATTCAACTCCTCCTCGCTCAATGCACCATTCGGACATGTATCCGAATTATGATCTGTCATTGAACAAATTCCACATGTTTGTTGACCAATAGTCGAACCGGCCATGGCCTTGACCAAGACATCAAGCTTCCTCTCCATGGTGATCATTTGGTTCCGAGCTCCCACGTCATACACGCCTCCACCTCGGCCTCCTGCTGTCTTCCTTGAGTTCTTGGTACTAAATTGACGATCGTTATCCGCCAAGTCCTCAATCAAAGCATAAGCTTGAGTTCCGGTCTTGTTCATAAATGTGCATCCACTAGCAGAATCGATCATACCTCTGTTGGCATTGTCCAATCCTTCATAGAAAAACTGAACCAACTCATCTAAACTGATTCCATGGTGTGGACACTTGCGCTGAAGCTCCTGAAACTCCTCCCAAGCCTCATAAAAGGTATCTCCATCCTTCTGAGTGAAGTTCTGAATCTCCCTCCTAAGTTTCTTAGTGAGTTGAGCGGGGAAGAACTGCTTTAAGAACCTCTTGGTCATGTCATCCCAAGTTGTAACCACTCCTGAAGGCAAAGAGTACAACCAACGCTTGGCGTCATCCTTCAAGGTGAATGGAAACAAAAGTAACCTCAAAGTGTCTGAAGGCAGGTGGGTGATAGCTTGGAGTTGACAGATGTCAAGAAACTCCCTCAAGTGCACGTTCGGATCCTCCATGGCTGAGCCTGAGTACTTCGGCAGTTGCCCAAGTAGCTGAACTGGAATAGAGAAGTGAGCTTGATCCGGAACTGCAACAGAAATGCATGATGGTGAAGCTGGAGTAGTGGGGTTGAAAGCATCTTTGAGTGGCATGTTGGCCATGACAAAGTCGGACTGATTTTTCTCAAAAGCTTGCTTGGTCTCTGCCTCGGATCCGGATGAAGAATCCTCGGACTGAATTCGGAATGGGGATGGTGGTTCTTGCTCTTCAAGTTCTCGAGGTGAGGTCGTGCTACTACTTGCTGCCTTTTGTGTCTTTTTTTGTTTTCTGCAAACACGATCAATCTCCGGATTCAAAGGAACAAGATCTCCTTGTGAAGATGAACGAGTAACGCGGGGTAGCATGCACGTCTAGCACCTGAAAAACCAATTGGCCAAGATCAAGTTAGCATGCACGTCTAGGCCAAAAATCAAACAAAACAAAATTAAACATGAAAATTAATTACAAAAGCATTTCAACAATCATACATGGCACCAATCTTTATAATTACAAAAGCACACAAATATATACATCGAACCAACTATACAAATATTCACATATAGATATATATACAATGTAAATTTCGACAATTAAAAAGATTGAGGATCCAAAAGGATCCCTGGCAACGGCGCCATTTGATAATTCGTATTTGCACACGCATCAATTAACCCTGTACACAGTCATTGTCATCGTATAAAGCAAGTAAGGGTATCGTTCTAAACCGGGGATCCAACCGCAGGGTAAATCCATCTAATCTAATCAAAGATGTCGAAATAAACATAGAATTTTAAAGATTTGGAGTTTATATTTTCGGAAAAATGCAATGAAATAAAGTCCTATATTACTTTTATACATATAAACATGTGATCGATCAACAATTACACAAACCAACACCAAACAACAATGCAAGAATATAGAAAACAATTTCTAATCTCATATCAATCTATGCCGAAATACCTAAATCATGCTAGAATCAAAACATGCACATTAGGTTCCTACGTGGTTCCTAAGCCATTAGATGCATTCGAAATCGACTACTTGTTTCATTCGAAACCTTTCACACATCCATGCTCAACATATCAAACACGAAATCTAACATACTAACTCCCTTATGCAATTACGTATCACACAAGTAAACTAACATGTTCATTAGCACCATCTAAATCCAATTCTAGCATGTAATTTTCGAACACAACAAAGAACACATCAACCTATCCACTACGTGTATCAAAATCATGTAATTCTTTGAAGGATTAACTAATGCAACATCAACTACTTGTCTTAATCACACGTTAATATTATGAAGCAAATCGAAAATTAATAAAACCAAACACTAGGAATTCTCGGCATAGACTTCAAATCCTTGATTAAAAACTAAAAACTATAATTCTTACATCATTCAGAAGTACTTAATATCTCATAGACAAGAATTGAATCGTACTCAAACAAAAACCTAAAACAAACATCAACCATAACAAAGACATACTAATTCGAAAATAGAAGATGATTACACTTTGAAATATTCCTACGTGGTCTATGCTTCAAGTGCACGGGGATCCTAGACTACGTGCTTCGGATCAAGGGATGGAATATGAAGATCGGAATTGGGGTCTTTGAATGGTGATGGAATTTTCGGCAGAGCTTTCGGCTTGAGTTTTGCAATGTTGATGATGCCCTAATACGAGCTATACAGACCCTATTTATACAGAAACATTGAAGAGAAACCCTAGCTGACTCGGTTTCCTTATTGCTCAATGATTCCTCCTTCAATGCAGCTTCTTATCCGAATTTGGACTCCTTCTTCTGATTCCTTGGACCTTCCTACATGTTTATGGATTCATGTAGGCCTCATGTACGAAATCTTGGGCTTTGATGGCAGCCAAAACCAGTGATAGGTCCAGCAAGGTCAGCTTTCCCGGTTTGACCAGGAAACCTTACACTTAACCAAAATATGGCTGCCTTGATGCTTCTTCGTATTTTCTTCTTTTGTCCAGCTTCCTAACACTTCATTAAGGTCTTGATACATCTCTTGACAAATTTGGGAAGCCTTTTGGTGAAGAATCATCTCCCAAAACTCGTTAGACAACTTAGGCAGTTTCTGCCCAGTTTTGCAGCCTGACCTCTGTCCACTATTTTGCTCATAACTCCTTCGTCTCAACTCCGATTGCTGCGATCCAAATGGGGTTGAAAAGTAGACACACACAGCTTTAATTCCATATGTGGCACGCCTTCTAACTCCTCCTGGATCCTGAGATATGATTTTCCAAAGTTGACGTACGTTTTCTGGCAGATTTTGTCCGAGAGCAAAACAATGTCCAAAAGTGTTTCTTCTTTTCCGTGGCCTCACTTGTTGTAATTAATGAGTCCGTTCATCATGATTCCTGATACGTTAAGCGTATTTACCTGTCTCCTGCACATTTAAACAAGATACATCAAAACTGACAGGGTAACAAAATAACGAATCATAATAAAACGTCCAAGTGCTAGTCCAAAAACGGTTTTCATCATTTAAGTGCAATTTTCTGTATAAAAGTGGTTAGTAGCCACAACTCTACGGAAAAACCCTCTTGACTCTAAAACAAGTAAAAATAAACATACTAAGGCAAAAACAAAGTATAAATAGAGGTGAAAATCTATTAAGAACATGGCGTAAAACGCACTTATCACCAAGCCTGACCCATCGGCATTATCTGCTTCTACCTCACCAAAGCCTCATCCGTAAGCACTACCCGCTGCTACTCACCAAGCCTCATCCGTGAGCGAACAATCCATCACCACTTCATAAAGTCCTATCCGTAGGCGAATACCCGCAAAACCATTGTTGAAGTGAGAACTCTAGCAAATATCCACAATTTGTCAGAGGATTCTTTGGCGAACACACTACACTCCTGATTTTTAGCTCTGCTCAACCACACCGGTCTGAGTAGGAACGTCCACTTTGCAAGAGGAGGAGAAAAATCCTAGTTGCTCTTCAGCTAGGTCTAAGAAGAACCTAAGTACCGGCCTGACCAGCCCCCGTATGACAATCGTTTGAGAAGAAGACAGAAGGCGAACACGAATCACGACCAAGGTTGTACCTGACCCATAGGTACTGGCACGTCTCAAGACTGGTTGTTCGAAGAAAATCCATTTTCACGCCGAACATTTGGCACGCCCAGTGGGACACACGTGCTAAAAATCATGGGTGTTAACGAATACTCGAAGTTGTACCCGGCTTGCAATAAAACACAACATTCGCGGGTTAATCTATATAACTCAGCGAACTGTAGAGGTTTATCAGTTGTAGAAACGATCTTATGTTTCGTTTTATTACCAGAAAAGTCGACAGAGTCCATCTGTGAGAAAGTTATCATGGACGACGAATCAAAGCACCTACTAGCTGATTTGGCCGCCAAAATAGCAGTGCTCGCTGAGAAGATAGAGCGAGTCGAAACGACCATACAGTAGTTTGAGCGGACTCAGACGCAGCATGGTCAGGAAATCAAGGCAACCAGCCAAAGTTTTAAGAAGCTGTAGAATTCTACCACCCAGGACAGTGCTGAAACTGATGACAAGATCGACAGGCAGTTTGAACGCCTTCTAGAGGTAGAGAAAGTCTTGGGAATAGAAAGGAGCTGTGAGGTTCAGCGAATTGCAAAGGCGAAAGGGAAGCTTGACGAAGAGCTAGATTCGCAGAGTTTTGAAGAGGTGACTAACCCATTGTCATCTGTCAAAACTATGACTATTAAGGCTACTGGACCATTCACATTGGTTCAAACAGATACAAGAGAGACAGTAGCCGGGACACCTGCCGGACAGGAGGTGAATGTGAGGCATCAAAGGAACCAAGATCTACCCAAATGTCTTGAACCAAGGATAGAAGTCCTTAATGGGGTGACGAATGGCCAGGGACGCACACCAGAGCAGGTGATGCAGATGATTCAAGAAACCGTTAGGACAATGCAGGGACAGCCACCTGTGAATTTGAATTATTCCAATCCGTATCCAGATGAAGTAACATATATGTCATGGCATGAGCACTATAGGCAACTTCGATTTACAACTTTTTTCTAGAAAAGGATCAGAAGATGCCGTCACCCATATTTCTCGCTTTCAAAGCGAATGTGGTCCTGATGGGACCAATGATATTTTTAAACTAAGAGTTTTTGGGTCTTCTCTTACAGGGTCCGCATTAACTTGGTACACTAAGTTGGCTCCTAGGTCTGTCCCTAATTGGCCAATCATGGAGGCTATGTTTAGAACAACTTTTGGCACAGTTGAGCCCGAAGTCGACTTGTCTTCGCTAACCTCCATGTATCAATATCCGATAGAGTCCCATGTGGAGTATCTGAAGAGATTCAAAATTCAGCAAACCAAGTGCAAGACTCTAATTTCAGAACAGGATACCATTCGTATAGCCATCAAAGGATTAGAACGTTGTCGGAGGGCTAAATATCATGACGTTCACTTTGCAAGCATGACAGATCTGATGAGCAAGGTAGCCAGCTACCAAAACTTCTTAGATGAGCTGGATGGAGGCCCTGGGGCATCACAAGATTCACCAACATCTTATATTCCAAGGACCTTGAAACCCAGATATGGTCCCAACAGGGGCAGAATGGTGTCAACTGTGTACTCACACTTAGATCCTTTTTATAGTCCACAACATCACTTCATGGAGATATAGGGATATGTTGAACAAGACTACGCGACAGCAGTGGAGTTAGCTGGGAAACAAGTGGTCAAGTTTAGGGCACTGCACATGGAAAAGAACCCAGTCAAGGTAACAACTGGAGCATTCGCCAAGCCAGAGTATGAATTCTACACCTACAATGCCCACAAGGCTCCAGAGATCCTTGACGAGCTGTTTGCTCAAGGAAAGGTTCTACATGACTTCGGAGTATGTCTAAAGCCACAACAAATCAGGGAAAAGAAGTATTACAAGTACCACAATCTGTGGAATCATAATACCTCTGAATGTACGGGGTTACCTCTTCAGAACTTTCGTGATGGGGTCTAGTCCAAGCTCGCGCTGATACCAACAGGCCTAGCTTCATTATACCCAGCTCCAGTAACCATAAATGACAGCACGCTTCAGTAAGGAAGAGGCGGAGACCTATGTGTTCCTACTTCAGAGGTTATCTATCTTTAAGCAGGAATAGGAGGCTTGGAATGACATAGCTTTGGTGGAATGCATCGAAGACGAGTTAACCAATGACGAATATGAGGAGGAGGTCATTCAACCAGCTCATTAGCAGCTGAAGATAAGTTTATTTGGGAGTCAGCGCATTAGGATGCTTTTGAGAGGATCAAGGAGTATCTGGCGAATCCTCATGTGTTAAGACCACCACGGCCAGACATTTCTTTGAAGTTATACATATCAGCATCTTCTTATTCTATTGCAGGATTGCTAGCTCAGGAGGAGACTAGGGAAGATGGTAAGTTCATCGAGTATGCAGTGTATTACCTTAGCCGGACATTGCTAGATGCTGAAACCAGATATTCACCAATTGAGAAGCTCTGTTTGGCCCTGTATTTTTCCGGATGCAAATTACGACATTACATGCTGTCATTCAGTACATTGGTCATAGTACAGACTGATTTGGTGAAGTATATGCTAACTAAGCCTTTCTTGAGAGGTATGGTTGGTAAATGGATGCTCGCTCTGTCCGAATTTTCACTCCAGTATGCCTCACTTAAAGCACAAACTGGACAAGCAGTTTCAGACTTCCTTCTGCATCATCCTATTCAGGACCTGCTGGAAGGTCAGGACAACACAGTTGACTTGGTTTACACACAGCTATGGGTCTCGTACTTTGATGGAAGTTGCACGGATTCTCTATCAGGAGCAAGTATTTCATTGGTTAATCCAGCAGGGGATAAGTTTTCTTATTCTTTTCAAATGGAAAAGAAATGTACTAATAACCAAGCAGAGTATGAAGTTGTGATAATTGGCTTGGAGATGCTGTTGGAGATGGGGGTAAGAGACGTCGAAGTGTTGGGAGATTCGCTTTTAGTGATTAACCAACGTAAAGGTGTGTACAAGTGTATTGCATTTGGTCTAATCCCTTTCTGGGAAAGAGCAATGGAGTTATTAGATGAATTTGTAGACTTTATGCTTGATTACATACCTAGAGAGAAGAATTTTGCGACGAACGAGTTAGCATAGATTGCTACTGGTGTCAGTTTGGCTGATGGCGTTCGTGAATGTATTCTTAAGGTGGAGAAACCTACTTTACCTTCTTTTATGGCTCGTCGAGAGATTAATGATGAATGGTTAGTGACAACACTAGATCCTATTGATGTTGATTGGTGGCAGCCTATCATACAGTATCTGACAAATCTGTCCGCTCTAGTGGATAAAAAGGTTAGATATTTTGCATTAAATTACATCTTCAAGGGAGGTGAGCTTTTACGCCGAGGGGAAGACGGTGTGGACTTACGGTGTATCTATGGAAAAGAAGCTAAAAGATTGCTGAGAGAGGTACATTTAGGGGTCTGTGGATCTCATCAGGCTGGACCCAAAATGAGGTGGATCATTCGCCGTTATGGTTTCTTCTGGCCATCTATTCTTAAGGATTGCATAAGCTTCGCTCAAGGTTGTTTCGAGTGTTAGGCTAATGGACCAGTCCAGTATGTTTCAGATATTCCCATGCAACCTATTATTAAGCCTTGGTCTGAAAGAGGCTGGGATTAGATTTTGTGGGAGTCATTTATCCCTATTCTTCTGAACAACATAAGTTTTTGTTGGTAGGGACATATTTTTTCACTAAGTGGGTGGAGGCCATACCATCAAATGATGCTTCTACTACGACAGTTTGCCGGTTTGTGTTTCAGAATATTATTTACAGATATGGCATACCAGAATGTCTGGTAGCAGACCGGGGGCAGCCTTTATAGCCAGAGAAACTCAAGAGTTTCTTGAAGGATATGAGATTAAATTTCTATATTCTACACCTTATTATGCTCAGTCCAATAGACAGACGGAAGCTAGCAACAAAGGTATCCTGACTATTCTACGGAAGATGTTGGCAGACAACCCTAGAAATTGGCATAATGAGTTGGATCATACTTTGTGGGCTTATCGAACATCTAAAAGAACTCCTACCGGAACTACTCTATATGCTTTGATGTTTGGTCATGATGCAGTTCTTCCCATGGAGATCAATGTTCATTCTCTACGCGTTCGCGAACAACATTAGTTAATTCGTGAAGATTATGTTTAAGCCATATATCAGGAACATGAAGACTTAGATTCCAAGCGAATGGAAGCTTTGGATAATCTCATCATGAAAAAGAAAAGAGTCACTCCCGCTTATGATAAACTCACTAGAGGACGTAGTTTTGGAGTTTGAGACTTGGTTTGGAAAACCATTTTGCCTTTTGTCGAACATGTTCGCGGACGTGGAAAGTGGTCTCCAACTTGGGATGGGCCTTTTGTTATTGATCGTCTTGTTGGTAAATGTGCTTATTACTTCAGAGAGTTGGATGGTGGAATCCATGTTAATCCTATTAATGGTCGCCATTTGAAGAAATATCTCACTAGTATCTGGGAGTATGAAGATCCTCCATCAGTCGTTCAACCTCCATACAAGACTTTATTCTTTCTCTGAAACATTTCTATCCTGGGGGGCATAGGGCAAATGACAAGTTTGTTTGGTTTAGCTTTCTCTGGAACCCGTTCGCGACAACCAAAACAAACTGGGGGCAACACTATACCATCTGAGAAGTTTGATACCCCATTTTTTCAAATTTTTTGCCATGTTTGGAAACTTTAAGAGTTTGATTGGATTCGTAACTATTTGAGTTGCAATTTCATTTATATCTATTGAACCAACACCTGTGGTTTAAAGTTGGGAAACCAATTTTTGTACAAGATACATGCAAAGATATGAGAAACAAGCAAGTGTTTTATTCGTAATTGGCTTTGTGGCCAAAAACAGTTACAATATAAAGATGCCAAAAATTACCCTGATACCATAATACAAGAAGTCCTACTGCTACTCGCTATTCAGCGTAAGAAGTACAAGATAGTAGAAGCAGCTGGAGAATTGGAGAGTCAAACATACCATCTGACAGAACATGTGCTGATCAAGAAACAAACACAAGCCAGAATGGGTCGGTACAAGTTGGCAGTCTCCATTATCCTTTTGTGCATTACGTTGTGAGGATGCATCACGTTCGTGCAGATCCCACAACAGTAGTTACACTTTGAGGAAGGACATGCCACTAAACTTATGTACCATTTGAGGACATGCCACTAAACTTAGAAAAGAAGCTCAGAGAGTTTGGTGTCTGGTGGAAAGAGTTTCTTAAGAAGAGGAAGACGAGAGAAACGAGCCATGACGAAGATGTTGTGAAGATTGAAAGGAAATATGTTGAGTTCCCCAATTTATAGTGGAGGATGGATGAATCTCGAAGACTTTGGAAAACGGTGTTGGATTAATTTTGGTCAAAAGTAGTTGCGTTTCACATCTTTTCAAGATCTCAGTATTAATTAGAAATCAGGCGTTGTGATTTCCCGAGATAATGCGTTTAGAAGAGAATCAAAGTAGTTGGTTTGTAATTTCTGAAATGAGGTTTGGACTGTTTACAACAGGAATTATAGAGTTCAAGCCCAATGGGCTGTCTACAGAAGTTTGTCAGCGATCCTAATGTCTATTTGGATTATTTCGAGATCAGCCTTTGACAGTAGAGCTTTTTCCTTGGCCTTCTTTTCGGAGTCATCTGCTTGTGCCAGTTGGTCTTTTAACTTCTTTATTTCTGGGATTCGCTCTTGAATGGCAGAAATTTTGGCCTGTTTCTCCTCGCGGGCTAGTCTCAGTAGAGCTTCCAGTTCTGCTATACGTCTGTCCGCGATTACAGTAGCTTCTTGATAGTTAGTTTGGAGCTGGTTGGATGCTTCAGAAAAGGCATTCAAGAGCTGATTCCTTTGTTCGCTGGAGACCTGTGCATCATTTTCATCAGACTCCCATTTATCAATTTGTGAAGGCAAATGTTGCATACAGCTTTCCAAGAGCTCCAGTTTCTCTTCATTCACATGGTCTCGGAGGGATGAGATGGCTTCAAGGATTTTTTTTTTTCATTTTCCTCCAATGTGATGTCAAAAGCATCGAGATTCGCAAGGAATTCCTTAGCTGCAGCTACTCCAGGGTTAATGGTGGAAATCTTGAAGAGAGCTTGAAGACTGTCTTCTAAGGACTTGTCAGCAATATGTATAGTGGTGGTGGCTGCATTTGTTGGACCACTAGTTCTGTGGATAGGCTCTTCTTCAATTGTTAATACCTGAAAATTGAAGACTTAATCAGTTGGATCCCAGGAATGACATCAGGAGTGGTATAGCAAGATATTAGAATGATACAAACCTCAGTTGGAAGAAAAGACCCTTGTGGAGTAACGAAGGAAGAAGGAGGAATATCATCAGGCTTCTCAGAAGTCATAGATGCATTGGAAGATTCAGGAATATCAACTTGAGACACATTCGCGGTTGGTAAAGGAGTTGATTCTTGGAAACAAAAACTAAGTGTGAGCCTTGTGAAATGAAAGAAAGTTATAAGAGAAGTGGAACTATTATACTTGGACAATTGGTGTCTTGGAGGGTTCTGCATCTTCATGTGTAGTACTAATAGTTGCCCCAGAAGGAATTTGTGCTTCATCCGGTAGGGTTTGAGCTGCTAAAGGCGCATTCACGAATGCGTCCAGAACTGGTTCCTGTTGGAAGATATCAATGAGGCATGATCATGAGTTGTTTTTATGAGGAAAAGTAATAATTAAGATAAATTACAAGGAAGTTATCTTACTTGTGAAGCGCGAGTATCTGGTGATCTCACATCCGGGATTACCTTTGGAGATTCTGAGGCAGTAGGGTTTAAGTTTTACTCCACGTCATGAGCAGCCCCTGCAAGGAGGATCATCTTGTTGTTTTCATTAGACTCGCCGCAGTCTTCTGACGTGGAATCTTCTAACATGGAATCGTCAGCTTCTGATCCGGCAGCGGAGTCAGGATTTAAGGAGTCCTCAACTTCTGAAGGGCGTAGTATTTGAAGAGGAACAGCGTTAGATCGAGGCAGTATACTACACAGCACAACGTCTAATAGCCTGTATCTTTCCCAATTTAAAGGAGGAGGTGTAGTGATTGGAGCCTGTTGGGATGAAGAAACATCTGCTGGGGTAGTTCTTCGTCTACGAGTTAGCTGCAACAGGGTTTAATGTTAGTTAATAGTCTTCAATAGGAAAAGGCAGTAGTAAATGGATTAGAAAATTCTTGAAAGCTTACTGGATGTGGTTCAATGTCTTCATCAGAGTCATCAATGGTTACTCTCCTGCTTCTCTTGTTAGGTTGCGAAGTTGATGCTTAGGCTGGAGGTACACTTGGACTTTTTCTCTACATGGTTAAACAATCAGTTAGTGCTTTGTTAACCAGGATGAATAAGAATCAATTTTAAAAAAAATGCAATTACCTGTTGATTAGCGGTTGAATTGGCGTGAATTTCTTGGGGATAGCAGCTCCATCAAGAATTGATTTGTCTTCAGCAGAGAGGAAGGGTCTGGCATGTCTGAAAGTCATTATAAAGAAAGTACTGATGTCTGCAGGCCAATGATGATCATGAAGGGAGTTCCACCATTGAGTATATTCTTGAGAAACGCCACTGGTAGAGAACAATATGTTAAAGCTGTGAATTTTGACTGTGGTTGGAACTAATATTGATTTGAAACAAGGATCCCCAATGTTTTGCCTTGGTACTTTCTCTATTCGCCAGGAACCGTAACAGTTGATGCTATCAATGAGAGGATAAGGCACACGCTGGTGAATGCCAAGCTGACGACAGAAATGGTTAGGTGCATATAGCTCAAAGCCAGCTAGCTTAGGTAAAAGAATATTCATCAGGGAGATAGACTGATTAAACAGTGTTCGCCCTTCAGGAGTTTGTGGTGTAGACCACATAAACCCATTCGCCAGAGCTTCAGGGTACTTGTGATTAAGGATGAGAAGACCTGAGTCTAGTGTGATGGCATCCAAGTTGAACAGGTACTCCAGAGACCGGACATATCTAATGGATAGAGGTGAAGAAGCATTGGCGAACGCTCTCCCTAGTACTTGATTCGCTTGGAAGTCAGTGACCTGCTCATCTCTGAATTGGTACTGGCACGCCTCAAGACTGGTTGTTCGAAGAAAATCCATTTTCACGCCGAACAATCGGATACAAGTACATTTATACTTTTGAGACGGTCCCGTCCCGACCAGTTTTCAAACTATCGGGACGAGACGGTACGATATCACCATTTAAAAATTTTGTCTCGTCCCGTCCAGTCAATTTTCAGTACGTGGCCGAGATGAGATCATGATTACGGTACGAAGTGTCCAACCCTATATATATATATATATATGCTAGCATCATTTTAGTTTTACATAACCAATACAATTCGATAATTAAATGACTAATACGAGCGTCTGACTATATGGTCGATGAAATTGATGATTGCATGACAAGAAATACCTGTCGTTGGTCTACATCTCTCGCTATATATCACAATTCAGAAACTAAATACATGATCGAAAATCACAAATATCCTAATCAATACATACGTGTATAGTAAATTGGGTTCACAACTTTCTGTATACACGAAAATGATTATGATAATATGATGATGACTCTAACAATGATCTAATCGTGTTCAAGTGGGAGGTTGTTTAATGTACAGTTTTATATGATAGGCGTTCGATCCCATGATATCATTAACTTGGTGGTCAAAGATAAACAAGCTAGACATAAAATTTTGATATTTGACTAATAATCATATGTAGATTAAGCAAAACCAAGGGGGGAGCTTCTGACCAATGACTAAATTAAGATTCGTATTTGAGTGAAACTGAAAATGATCGCCTGCACGCAAGAGTGTTTGTTTGTTTGTTTGTTGAATTGAATGGTGTGTAACTTCGACAATGACCAGCGGTACGTAGTTTGGTGTAGTTTGGTTTATCACTACTGCTTCTTGTGACAGAATTACACCCTAATTACATTTTTTTTGTTTTAGGCCTTCTTTTTGGATGAACAGAGTCGCAAAATTGACTTCATTATCACACTGATGAACAGATTTATACCGTCTTTTTTAAATTTAAATATGATCAAATAATTTCACTCTTATTCTTATAGTGAGTCAAACCCATAATTTCGTCAATAGGTAATGAATGTGCTTACCACTACATTATAACCATTTTCGTCATGAACAAATTTATACGTCTTGTACGCTTGTAGGCACGCTTTTAAATTTATTATAATTTGGTTAGGTTGGACAACCAAATCATGGTTTAGGCATGATCCATGATCTATGAAAACTTGCAAGGATCTACCATTGTGTGTATGAATTGATGTTTTAGACGACGGTCATAATTTTTTAGAAAGACGGGAAAGTATTTTGCTAGTTGTCAAAGATTTTTCTAGGTCTTAAATATCTAAAACATCTTTCATATTTTTTTGAAATTTCTATTTTTTACAGGTATCGGTATTAATTTTCATATCTTTCCGATATTTTATATTTAGCTTATTTTAGCCAAATATATACTTTTTATATAAAATTTGGAAAAATTTCTAATGATATTGATAATATTTCGATATATCCATCAAAATGTTTATTTTTCGAACCACCAAAATTTCCATGATTGTCGATATTTTAATCCTTAAATTTTTCAGTCCATAGTCTATGGATATGGATAATACATATGCTTTGATGTATATGAAGTGCTTTGACTAATGATAAACTAATGCTTAACAGCTCCTCTTATGCATCATCATATACATATGTTTTGACCTGAATCCAAAGGTCGATCTCGAATACACGAGAGGTTCTCGAATCCACGAGGTTTTGAGAAAAACTTAAAGATTTTGTTTATAAAAAGATAAGATTTAAAATACAACTAATAGATGCTTCTTATATAGGAGCACAGAACCCTAGCGCTACTAACAACAAAGCTTAAAAGTCCAAGGATTAAAACATAAAAGAAAACAAAATTCAAAATATATTAGAAAACCAAAACAAATGTTAAATGCCGAACCAGACAGTTAAGACGACATCTTTTGGCTTAAACCTGACGGGTCACTTTTGTGAATCTTGTAGATCCCGCAATTCTCTTTTCGGAAATGTATCATACATCCCAAACGGGCAATCTGGTTGAAAGATATTTCAATTCAGATTTAACATATTCGGCACGACAATCCCTGAAAATCCAAAACAACTTCTTGAATATCCTAGTGGCTAGTATCCTCATGACACAAGAATTATCGATCTTCAAATAATTCTTTTTCATTTTTCGTCGCTTCCTTACTTTTATTATTTTGTGTTTAAATCTTTCTCATTCTTGTTTTACATCATTCTCCTCCACTAGAAAAGAACTCGACTTCGAGTTCATCTTAAATGTAAAATAAGAATTTGTAGAAGACAAACTCGATAATAAATTCAACAATTGAACCTGTGGTTTAGAAGTCTGAGATTCTGCAAATTCTGAAGGTACAATCATGAATCCAACGCCAAATATAAGTTTTTTTATATGTATCTTGAGAGTAGTCTTCTTGATTCCCAAAATTACATTCTTAAATGGCCTTTGATTCTGGTTCTGGAAGATTCATCTCAGGTGAGGTTTCTTCAATACGGATAACCAAGTCAACATGATCAAATTCTTCTTTAATCACCAAAGTGATTTCTTTATCATTTTTTCATATACTTCAGGCTTTGCAGGCTTGATTTTAATCTTGTTCGACTCCTTCTTGAGTAAATATGTCTCATCTTTGTAATAACTACAATTGAAACTTTCATGCTATGGTTTTCTAAAAAACACACCACTATCATCCATATCAATGACATGACAATTAACATCATCGTGATAAAATTCACCTATAGAGATGAGAACTTTACAAACCTCTGTCACATGTGCACGATTATCAATCCAAAATGGATTATTCAACTTCATTGTCGGTAATTGAAGGGAATGAACAATCTTGCTTGCAACAAAATTCTCGTGTATATCACTATCAATTATTATGAATCATACATTGTCTTTGATGAAACATGTTTGTTCTAAAGTCGTCGTAATCCGGTGAGGTGAACATCCAACGTTCCATGCTAGCTTTCTTCTTCATTTTTTTTCTGTATCAAATTGATAAATCACTCACCAGGAATCCACCAGAGGCTTTGATTATCAATTGACGCAGCGGAGTATATATAAGGGATGGGTTGATTGAAATCCATCAATCGGTTGTGCCCTGAATCCACAAGGTCGATCTCGAATACAAGAGAGGTTCTCGAATCCACGAGGTTTTGAGAAAAACTCAAAGGTTTTGTTTATAAAAAGATAAGATTTCAAATACAACTACTAGAGACTCCTTATATATGAGCAAAGAACCCTAAAGCTACTAACAACAAACCCTAAAAGCTTAAGGATTAAAACATAAAAGAAAACAAATTTTTAAAATAAATTAGAAAACAAAAACAAATATTAAATGCCGAATCAGACAGTTAAGATGACATCTTTTGGCTTAAATCTGATGGGGTCACTTTTATGAATCTTGTAGATCTCGTAATTCTCTTTTCAGAAAGGTATTATGCGTCCCAAACGGGCAATCTGGTCGAAAGATATTTCAATTCAGATTTAACAGATTCGGCACGACAAACCCTGAAAATCTAAAACAACAACTTCCTGAATATCTTAGTGGCTAGTATCATCATGACATGAGAATTACTGATTTTTAAATCATTCTTTTTGATTATTCATCGCTTCTTTATTTTTATTATGTTGTGTCTAAATCTGATACATTTTTATTCTACATCATGAATTCTTATTTAATATGTAGTTTGTAATGTTTCTATAGGAGTAAGTATGATTTTACTCTAGGAAGGAAAGAAAAAAATGATTATTGTACAAGTCATCACACCTGAGATGGTTTGGTATGTAGTCATAAAATCAAGAGAAAATAGCATCAGTAGGACAGTTGAAAGAATATGTGGCATTTTATAGTTAGGTGGCCGGTTAAAATTATTGTTGTTGCAACTCATTATTGAACTGCAATTATGTTATCCACTTAAGATAAATGAGTTTGATTGGGGTTAACTCAACTTAAATTTGGATGATATACCCAACAAGGCATGTTGAATGACGAAGAAAGAAGCCACCGAATGAAAAGGAAAAAAAATGTTATTTCAAGAAGAAACACCTAAAACTTAATAGTCTAGACACTCATGTAAAAACATCGATCGTAGGATGATTCAAACTGTAATTATGTTTATTATAATATTGATGATAATTTATACGCCGACTTTAGGATGTTTCTAAATAGCAAATTATTAAGTAATATACAAGTTTGCCGAATGTGACCGAAATTGACAAATAATATCTCTTGTTTTATCTTTGACTGTGATTTATAAATTGCACAAGCAAAAAAAAGTCCATACTACTAATTTTCTAAAGAGAATAAGAAAATAAGTAGTGTATGTGTACAAGTTTAGTTTTGTAACCTCTCTCTCTCAGCAAACTCATGAATTATAAAAAAAGCTGCTGGTCTACTTTTGAACCTCTCAGACCACTCCAATCTCACCCTCTTCAACACTCACCGCCCAACCCAATCCATTACCTTATTTTTTATCTGAATCCATTACTTTCAAATACCATTAAAAACCATATCCCAACCTCTCCCTTTTAACTTCCATTTTCAAATTCCTATTCCATTTCTTATCTAAAACGATAGGGATTTGTTTCCTTAAAAAAGGATAGGGATTTGATTTTTTTATTTAGATTTATTGTGTTTAGATTTGATATGATTATTTAAAATTATATCACCAGTATTTTATTTGTATTTAATCTAATAATTTTAAATTATTTAAATATAATTAAATTTAATTTACTTACATAATTAAAAATTATATTATCATCTTCTTATATTATTTAATCTAATATTATATTATCTTTATCTAATCCAATAATTATACATCTTTATAATCCTAACCAGATCCTTCAATATAAACCGCCAATCATTCATACATTGCCTCCTTTTCCCATTACTCCCACTTCTCATTTCTTGTTGTTGAGCTCAACACCAAACCTACACCACCCCCACATAGCTAGCTTCATTCACAATCCACACCTAATATTACTGCCCTCATGACTCCCTCACCTTCAAGATCTGAGATTTCTTAGAGATCTCAGTTGGTGTGAAAAAAGAAACAAATCCCAAAACCAGAAAAACATGGGAAGCAAATGGAGGAAGGCCAAGCTTGCTCTTGGCTTGAACACTTGTCTTTATGTTCCTCAAACTGCAGAGTCATCATCATCACCTTCCCCAAACGGCGTCGTTCCTTCTAGACACTCTGACGCCGTTTCTTCCTCCTCTCTGATTTCTCCCACGGGCGTTGTCACCGAACGGCGACCCACCACGCCTACTCCGTCCTCTTCCGGGCTCAAAACTGGAACCAAGTCCTCAAAGGTTTGATCTTTTCTTGTTTTGCATAGAACCCATTTGAGATTTTGAGCTTTCTGCCAAGTGGGTTTTTTTTGCAATGTTTTGGATTCTGGGTTGATCCATTTTGGTTTCTATGGTGGATATCCATGGTAGATTCTTAAGTGAAACCAGTGAATGAACAGTATATTTTGCTTATTTGTTTAATGATGAGCAGCAATGTTGTTGTCATTTTAAAATAATTTTACTGGTGTACCAACACTTATCCATGGCTAGTCTTTTTCTTCATTCTGAGTTAATGTGGGGTAGAATGTGTTGGTGGGGGTGTTGTGATAATGTCATGTATGTGGAAATGGGGTGGATTGTATTGTATTGGGTTGTCTGGTTGTTTTCTTCTCTATGTGAAGTTGTGTGAAGGAAGAGAAAGTGGACTAGTCCCCTATTGTCCTCTTTGGATTATTAGAAAAGGAATACTCTTCACTGTACATTTCCTTTCTTCTAAGGGAAAGTGCTTTGTCTGGTCAGCACAAGTGTACTGTCCTATATTTACAAACCCCCATACCTCTCTCTTTCTTTAGACCTTTGATTGTGAGCTTTCCTGCAAAGGGTATCAACTAAAGAAAAAGAAGAGAGTTGAAGAGGAAACTAGTTATGGGAAGTCCTAGAGCAAATTGTCATTTTACAAAAAAAGTTTTGTTCATCAGAATTGTATAAAAGAGTTTGATACTGTCTTGAAAGGTCCGTCCTTAGGCTGCAAGTTGCTTTTTTATTCTTACTTTCGAAAAGCCATCTTCTTGATTGAGCTTAATCTCCCATTGTGGTCTCCCCAATGTTTTTGACCATGTCTCATTGACTTCTCTTTCTTGTTGGCTTGGCTAATTTACAGAGATGGCTCTCAGTTTTTAATTGAATTAAAGAACCTTGAAATTGACAACTGTACTGTGCTGTAGATACGGTGTAATCTAGTTCCTATTTTTATGCTGTAGTTATACAAGTGGAACTGTATGGGTTAAAAGTATCAGCTTAAGATCTATTTGTTTTGAGATGAACCTTTGAAATCTTCACATGTATCAAAGAAATTTGAATATTATAAACTAGTCGCCAGATTCTCTGAATCAAAGCATTTTGATTTAGGTACATGTCCCCAAATGCAGAATTGTTGGAAGACTTGCATGCTGTTTATAGTTGTCTTTAAAACTCAGGGAGGCAGTTAAATTAATCCGTAGACCTGGAAAACTAAGAAATCATATATGAGATAGTTTAGAGAAAAACCAAAAAAATCCACCCTCTTTTTAAGATAAACTCATTCACTTTTTGTTTTTAAATTTACACCAAATGCAATAATTTAGCTTGTCTTATAGATTTTATTTCAGAAATTTAAATTTATTTCAATTTTTCCACTGTTATTTTTGCCCTTCTAATGTTTATTTTGTTTTCTATCTTTAAGTTAGGTTACAAATAGAGGAATTGAGTTTTGGGTATAGGGTTTTAGGTTAGGGTTTACGAAGAAATTGGGTTTTGGGTATAGGGTTTTAGGGTTTACAAATAAAGGAATTGAGTTTTGGGTATAGGGTTTAGTTAGGGTTTAGGGTTTAGTAGCAAATCTTGCAATTTCATTATTGAACCGGTTCTATTTTTAAGATTAAATATAAATAGATTTTTACAATAAATCAACCTAATTAATAGGTAGATGTATTTTAAAAGAGTGTAAAGAGGTGGGTTTAATTTAAAATACGTCTAGTAAATTGGGTGTATTGTCAAATACCCCGTCTTCCTGTTTTATTATAACAAGTATTTAGCAAATTGCATATGAGATGATGGAATAGAAATTTAACTATTAATATTAATATATTAATCCTCGGCATAACTTGAAATGGGTACTTCTCAATGCTAGCAGTCTGATACATTGTTCTAACCAGCTTGTCCTTGATTGCAGAGAACTTGCTCAATATGCTTAACTACCATGAAACCTGGACACGGGCATGCCATTTTTACTGCAGAGTGCTCACACTCTTTTCATTTCCACTGCATAACTTCTAATGTAAAACATGGGAACCAAATTTGCCCAGTTTGCAGGGCAAAGTGGAAAGAAGTCCCCTTTCAGAACCCTGCTTCTGATCTTTCACGGGGTATTCCAAGAATTAACCCTGTTAATTGGCCCCAAGATGATGCATGGATGACTGTTTTACGCCAAATTCCTCCTCCACGAGTTGATGTGAATCGACCTATTACATCACTCTTTCACACTCCTGAACCAGTTATTTTTGACGATGATGAAAGCTTCGATAACCAACCCGACATTCGTATGAATAAGGCATCTGTTGAAGATCAGACTTATAACAACAATTGTATTGGAATCATAGAGGTCAAAACATATCCCGAAGTTCCAGCTGTCAAAGGATCAAGCTCTCATGATAACTTCAGTGTTTTGATTCATCTCAAGGCTCCTCTGACAAGTGCAAGACACAATGGCAGCAGGACCCCAGTATCTCAAAATTCTCGAGCTTCAGTAGACCTTGTTACAGTCCTTGATGTTAGTGGCAGCATGGCAGGTACAAAGCTGGCTTTACTAAAGCGAGCCATGGGGTTTGTGGTGCAGAACCTTGGCCCCTCTGATCGGCTTTCTGTTATTGCCTTCTCCTCTACTGCCCGCCGGCTCTTTCCCCTTCGTCGCATGACTGACACTGGACGCCAGCAAGCATTGCAGGCTGTAAACTCTCTTGTGTCAAATGGTGGGACAAACATTGCTGAGGCTCTTAGGAAAGGTACCAAGGTTTTAGGAGACCGCAACTCAAAAAATCCTGTCTGCAGTATCATACTATTATCTGATGGGCAGGATACATATACTGTTACTAGTCCCGGTGGGATCCATCCCCGTACAGATTACCAATCACTTCTCCCAACCTCTATCCGACGCAATAATGCAGCAGGCTTGAGTATTCCAGTTCACGCATTTGGATTTGGTGCAGACCATGATGCTGCCTTGATGCATTCAATCTCTGAGGTTTCTGGGGGAACATTTTCTTTCATAGAAGCTGAAAGTGTGATTCAGGATGCATTTGCACAGTGCATTGGGGGTCTTCTGAGCGTAGTGGTGCAAGAGCTGAATGTCACAGTTGAGTGTGTTCACCCAAGTTTGCAATTGGGTTCAATAAAGGCTGGGAGTTATAGAACCAGCGTGATGACTGATGCAAGAATGGGATCTATTGATGTTGGAGACCTATATGCTGAAGAAGAGAGGGATTTTTTGGTGACAATGAATATTCCAGTTGATGAGTCCAGTAATGTGATGTCTCTGGTAAAGGTTAGATGTCTTTACAGAGACCCCATTACGAAAGAAATGGTCAATTTGAATGAAGCCGGTGAAGTCACAATCAAAAGGCCCGAAGTAGTCGGGCAACTAGTAGTGTCAATGGAAGTAGACAGGCAATGCAACAGGCTTCATGCGGCCGAAGCAATGGCTGAGGCCAGAGTAGCAGCTGAGAATGGTGACTTGGCTGGTGCAGTTTCCCTCCTGGAGAGCTGTCGTCGGGTATTGTCTGAAACTCCTTCTGCACAAGCAGGTGACCGCTTGTGTGTTGCACTTTCAGCTGAGTTAAAGGAGATGCAAGAAAGAATGGGAAACCGTCGTGCATACGAAGAAACTGGTAGGGCTTACGTTTTATCAGGATTGAGTTCACACTCATGGCAGAGGGCAACTGCTCGAGGTGATTCCACAGATAGCACAAGCCTTCTGCAATCTTACCAAACCCCATCAATGGTAGACATGGTGACACGGTCTCAGACTATGCTACTAGGGAATCCATCACCTCAACGAACCCTCAGCAGTGTTAAGTCATTTCCAGCCAAATCACGGCCGCATTAACCAACTGTGATGGAACTACTACACAATACATATATTATCCTTTGTTGGACCTTTTCTATTTCTTTAATTTTTCTTCCTGTGGTTTGGGATAACTGGGAAACAAAGGAGTTTTGGGTGTTTTTACTGGGTGGTGGTATATTTCTTTGTTCGTCACGTGTATGAATAAGAATTGGCAAAAGGTGAGTAAATGGGGAAACAACTGTCAAAAGGTAAATGGCGTGGGGGGTTAGGATCTGATAAGTGTGATTTTGGGTGATGTACATGTAGTGGGTTTTCCCTTTTTCTCTTTCTGGTTTATTTGCTACTGTGTCGGAGAATAGTAGGGGTATACCTTTGGAATTGTGGGGATACTGGAGTGAATTCTTCACTGGAATATATGAAATGGTAATATTACTCCTGATTCTGATTGTTTTCACTGTATATTTTTTTTCTTCAAGTCACTTGATCAAGATTGCAGGTACACAGTTGTTGCATTCTGTCTGGGTTTTCAATCAATTGCACATAAGTAAATAGAGAAACAAGGTCTTGAAGAAAAGTAGGAACACCAATGTATACATGAAGTTGGAAGAATCAGATATTTCAACTCTATACATGAGATCATAGAGAAACAAGGTCTTGAAGAATAGTACGAACAAAATTATGTACATGAAAGTTGGAAGAATTAAATATACTTCAACTCCTACAATGACTCGTCAACTCTTCCTGATTATCAATATATGTTACCAACGACTCTTCTGCAGCCACTATACGATGCAGCCGCCATGGTAAAGATCTGAAAAAGGCATGAGATTTGCTTCCGAACAAAGTCTCGATGAAACTTCGGCTGTAGCCCTCCCAAGTTTCTCAATAGGCACAACATAATCCTCACCATCTGTGTCATCATCAGTAACATAAAGATCAACCTCTACCCTGATTCGCAAAATTTTGCGGCTAGCTTCATACTTCCATTCAATCTCAGAGGCCCTGAACATTATGGTATCAACCAAAGTGCCACGAGCCTCAATCGGAACTTGCAGGTCTTGAAGTTTCTTGGATAGGGCAAAACCTTGAAGCTCTCGAAGGAAGTTGTCATTGGGGTTATAATGGAGTTCAACAAAGTCTTGGTTCTCGATGATCCGGACGTTGTCTTCTATGATTTCTTCCTCAAGAACATCACTAGAGTGGACGCGTCTGATTGTGGCCTTCAAATCCATCAATAACATGGTGCGTTGCAACTGGTTTTCAGGTTCGATAATGGCCTCAAGGTATGTATGGCACAAAGTGTCGCCCACTACTTCCCAGTAGTCACTGGCCAAGGCCATGTTGTTTGTAGGAGGAAAAAACAAGAAAAGATGGATGCTCTCTGGTCTGGAAAAGCCAGAAAATAATGGGATCTGCTGGAGTTGCCTGAATGAAACGAATTGGTATTGATCGATGGGGTTATATAAAAACCGTATCCCATTCACGTTGGGACTCCGAACTCCTTTTGGCAAAAGGATTCCTAGAACTAGTTACTTCGGGACTTGCTAAGAACATAAATAGTTTTTTTTCTCTGTTGGTCCACAAGTAATCAGGATTCCCAATCTCAGTCGGTTGTGGAACTCCGACTACAATTAGGAAACTACCATCTATTATTGTGACCCTTATCTATATATGCATCTCCTTCCATTCGATTTTACTGCAACTTCCTCTCTCAATCATTTTTTTCTTCAATCTTTTCCTGATTTACATATTCATGGCTACTGAAAATTGGCAAGTGGTGGGTGACATTATTTGCAACCCAAAATACTTACGTCTTGTTCAACCGGCGAAGGAGCTGCCTACCACCAAATTCTTGATGGATTTCAATATCAAGGTGAGACAAGCTCAGCCTACCGATTTGGAGAGTAATGAAGAAATCGTAGATCAGATGAATCTCAGCTCACTAGAACTTGATTTAAACCCACATAGCATGTGGGAAGCCATAAATAAAGAGCTTCAAGACTTGCAAGTTCCGAGACAAGTTCGTGCAGCCATTGAAGATCCAATAATCACGGCAACCAGAGTGGCACGAGCCCACTGCTCTTATGACACTCGCAAGTACCTACATATGGAGGTGGACATAGATTATAAAGTTGGTGAATTTAATGGTATTGGTGAATATTATGAGCCTAGGTTTGTGCCAGCAAGTGAAGTGTCTATTATGAAACTGGAGAAGACAAGAGTCGAAGTGTCGTCGACTACGTGCACGATTTGTATGGAGGAAATGATGATTGGTTCGGACGCGATTTGTATGCCTTGTTCACATCTTTACCATGAGAGTTGCATTGTAGATTGGTTGCGGAGAAGTGGTGTTTGCCCATCCTGTAAGTTTCAGATGCCTACTGATGCTGCTGATGATGCTACTGAAGTAGTTTGGGATAACTGGGAAACAAGGGAGATTTGGGTGTTATAACTGGGTTTGTCATATATATGAAAAAGAATTGGCGAAAGGTGAGTAAACGGGGATCTTTGTTGTGAGAGGCTGCATGTTGTTTTTAAAAGTCATGTATTTCGACAAGGCCGGAGAAGTATGGTTCCACCTTGACAAGACCGTGCTCCCGCTGACTGCATGGACTGACTACGAGGTCAGGAGCGCACAGAGAAGGTTTGATCCTACGGTGGTTTCAAAAGCCCTCTTACGTTTTTTTGAAGATTGACATGTGAGAGGAGATCAAGCAATGCATGAAGAGGCTCTATTCCGACGTGACGGTATGATTTCGAAGACTGGTCATTGGGGACGATATAAATAAGTTCAAGAAATTAAGTGTCAAAATAGTAAAGATGGAGAATATGAAGTATGAACGAGAGAGGCTCAGCAACCCCAAGGTGGGGCCAGTACCTTTATGGTCTTCGGCTAAAGGAGACATGTTCGAGAATGGGTTTTCGGTGCTTGATGCAACAGGCATTAGAGGAAACCGTAGAATTGTATTTCCCTTCCATTTACAAATGCTACGATTCCATATATATATATATGATAATAATGATTACAATCAAGAATTAAATATGATAAATTCTGTACAGAATCAAAATTATATAAAAATATACAACATGTATAAGTATAAGGAGAGAATTGCTCTGTAATGGATCATCAATCACTTCCTTAATTCGGTACGTGCAGTTACTATAATCACTCAGCAATCGTTTTCTTGATTTAATGTGTTTAAATACTGCAATCACTTTGATAATGTGCTCTGATGATTCTGTCTAATATCCCCTTGCAAACTAGACGACCTTGAGCAGACTAGTTTGAGACACAAGTTAGTATGTCGATTTTTATGTAGGGGTTTTGTTAGGAGATCAGCAGTTTGGTCCGCCGACGGAATGAAGGACACACAGTGGATTCCTAAGACTACTTTTTTGCGGATGAAATGGTAATCGAGCTCAATGTGCTTGGTTCGGACATGAAAGGCAGGGTTGGAGGCCATATAAGTTGCACTCAAGTTATCACAGTAAAGAACAATAGGAAAGTGAATTGGAACACCAAGCATTCATATAGGAGATGGCCTAACCAAGTGGTTTCAGTTGAGGCATGTGCTAGTGAGCGATATTCCACCTCAGCACTAGAGCGTACTACTATAGGTTGTTTCTTTGAGCACCAGGAAATGAGGTTGAAACCAAGATATACAAGATAACCGGAGGCCGAGCGTCGAGATTCAGGACAGCCAGCCTAGTCAACATCCGAGAAGGCAGAGAGGCAGACTGGATAAGGTTGAGGCCAAAAAGAGATGCCATGATCAAGAGTGCATTTGACATAGCGCAAAATGCACTTTGCAGCAACTAGATGAGTGGTACGCGGTGGACTCATGAACTGAGCAATAAAGTTCATAGAAAATGAGATATCATGTCTAGTAATTGGTAGATATTGGAGTGATCCAAAAAGCTCACGAAATTTTGTCGAATTGGAAAGAAGATCACCATCAGTAGTTGTGAGGAGTGGTTTGGTTGCCAGAGGTGTGGTCATTGATTGACTTTGGAGCAGATTTTGCTTCTAAAGAAGGTCATTGGCATATTTTAATTGGTCAATGTGTAGGCCAGCAAGAGAAGATGAAACCTGTAACCCAAGGAAGTAGTGTAGTGGTCTTAAGTCCTTAATATCAAAGCCACGACTAAGTGCTTGAATGAAGCTTTCAACAATCCGATCATGACTACTAGTGACAACAATATCATCCACATACAGAAGAAAGTAAATACTATGGAAGCCATGGTGAAAAATAAATAGAGAATGGTCGACCTTACTTTGTTAAAACCCAACAGACAATAAGAAGGTGTTAATTCGGTGAAACCATGCTTGAGGAGCTTGCTTGAGGTCATAGAGGGACTTTTGTAGTTTGCAGAAAAATGTGGGATGATCAGGATCAACAAATCTGGGAGGTTATGTATGTAAATGTCTTCCTTAAGGAATCCTAGGAGGAAAACATTCTTGACATCAAGTTGGCGGAGATTCCAGCATCTGGAGACAATGAGAGCAAGAACTATGCAGATATTGGCCGGCTTGATAACTGGACTGAATGTCTCTTCATAATCGATGACCTGACGTTGGTGGAATCCCTTGGCTACTAGTTGTGCTTTGTAGCGATCAATAGTGCCATCGAGATGACACTTGATCTAGAAAACCCACTTACATCCCACTGTATTTTGCGACGGAGATGGAGGCACAAGAGTCCATGTCTGGTTTTTCAGTAATGCATTAATCTCTTCGGCCATTGCTGAACACCATTCCGGTGATTTGGCAGCTTGAGTGTAGCAAGTTGGCTCCACAGAGTTAGCACAAAGAGTAATGCATGAGAGATGGGATATTTCACAGTACCATCAGTGTGTACTTTGGGTTTGATGACACCAGCATGAGATTAGGTCTGCATTGGGTGAGCAGTGGATGCGGTGGTGGCGGAGGGAGGTCCAAGAACAACAGCCTCAGACTGATCTGGTTGGGATGGCAACGACGCCGCAAGAGTTGAGGAGTTTATGGATTGGGAGGCAGTGTTGTAAGGAAGAAGATTGAAGTAAGAATTTGGTTTTGGTGACGGAGGGCGACGATTGGAAACGTGGACAACGGTCGGAGCGGGAGGTGGTGAGGTTGGGGCACGCCGACTGTAGACGCAGATTATGACCGGAGCAGAGGATGGCAGTGATGGGTCGGGGATGGTTTAGTCGATGGTGGTTGTGGTGGTGTGCGTTTGGGTGATGAGAGTAGGAGAGGAGTGATCTGAGGAATGGGTGCCGACTGTAGAGTTATGGAGTCTGTTATGGGACTTTAGTGTTTTGGGTCTAGTGGGCTGGGCCGAAGTGGTGGGTTCATGAGATTGAATGGTAGTGGTGTTTGGAGAATTGGGTGGTGGAGTTGGTGTGTTGGGCCATGTGGGTTGGGTCGAGAGTGTGGTGGTGGATGTAAGGTGGATTATTTTCACTCGGCCTTCAGAGGGTACCTGGATTTAAACGGAAAACTTGTTTTGTTAAAGATAACATGACGAAATATATACAAAGAACCATAGAAAGGATCGAGGAATCTGTAGCTTTTATGATTGGGAATGTAGCCGATGAAGACGCACTCAAGACTTTGACTGGAAATTTATTTGATACATAATCTCCTAGATAGGGAAAACAAGAATTCCCAAAACCACAGAGCGATGAGTAGAAAGGTGGGGTTTGATAAAGACGATAGTAAGAGGTGTCCTAATTTAGTGTAGATATATAGGAAGAAGTTTAATAAAAAAGACAATAGTGAGGGCGGCTTCTACCTAAAGATATTGGGGAGCATTGGAAGTGGAGAGAAGAGTGTGAATTGTAATGATGATATGACGATGCTTACGTTCAGCAAGACCATTTTGTTTAAGATTGCAAGGACAAGAGAAACATTGCTGGATGCCTTTGGAGGCGCAAAAATGAGAGAAGGCTTTGTTGACGTACTCAGTCTCATTGTCATTTTGAAGATATTTGATAGACCCCTGAAAACTAGTATGGATAAGTGCAATAAGAGTTTGAAAATGTGTTAGGACTTCATTTTTGTGATGAATATGATAGATCCACGTGTGATGAGAGTACTCATCAGTGAAAATAACATAATATTTAAAGCCATTATTAGATGAGACAGAGAACATTCAAACATCACTATGTATGATAAAGAAAAGAGAAGATGCACACTCTTTATTTGCTGAAAAAGGTAATTTGTGCGACTTACTAAATGTACAATTATTACAAAATGAGTTATTCAATGTCTTTGAACCAAGAGGAGATGCTAGACGAGACATGATAGAGGACGAAGGGTGTCCAAGGCTAGAATGCCAAAGGGAGGATGACACGATGGCGAAAGCATGCAGAGCTATGGAAGCCGAACCAGAAACTTGAAGAGATATAGGCCATTTTTACAATGGCTCTGAAACAATAAACGACTTGAATGTAAGCAATATATTTGATAAAAATTAGGAGCAAACGGGAATAACACCATATTATCTTTAATAAACTGGGCAACAGATAAAAGATTCTTGCGAATAGAAGGAATTTGAAAAAAAATGTTATTGAGAGAGAATTTAGAGTTCCCTAAAGTTAGGGGTAAAGTACCGTATGAGAGACAGACATAAAGTCACCATTATCCATAAACACATTGTGAGGGCCTCCATATGTTTGGGGGGTTGTAAACCGGCATAGAAGTCATGTGGTGTGTGACATCGGTGTCAGGATACCAAAAAGGGTCCTCAGATTGAGCAAAATGAGTACCAGCAAATGGGCGAACTGTGTTGGGCTCATTGAACCTATGAGGGCATTGAGCAGACCCATGATAAGAAGACATGTATGTTGGACACCACGATTGACCAGGAGGTGGGCCTAGGATGTCGTGTTATAGAGCAGGCCAGAAAGATGGCTGGGCCCAAGGAATAGAAGGATAGCCCATATAGGTTGAAAATTGAGGCTAGGAATTTAGTTAAGGACAATTTGATAGCTGCCCATATGAATGATGATTTTTGCTGGTGTGGTGGTCGGCGTTGCCCTAGCCTGTGGGAGTACGGCGGCCGGTACGGTTATACAAGAAACCACCAGTGTTGAAGACGGCAGTGGCTGTGGGCAGCATAGTGCACGGTGGTTGTTGTGCGTCAAAAGCCAGGATCCATGCTCTTAGTTCACTAAAGGTTGGGAGAGAGGGAGCTTGAGCAAGACCAGTACGCAACATCAGGTAAGGACCAAGGCCATGGAGGGTAGAAACAACCAAATCTGCATCAGAAACAGATTGATCAATAGATGCAAGGGAATCGACAATAGACTTGACATACAACAGGTATGTATCAACAGATTGAGTTCCTTTCTGAAGCTCAAATAGTTGTAGCTTTAGGCTGGTTGCACTAGCAGTTGATTTCTGATTGAAGTATTGTGCAAGACAATCCTAGATTCTCATAGAGATTGTGTGCCCAAGACAAAGTCAAGCCATTGGTTCGGTGAGGGAGGTAGTGAGAAGGCTAGCGATATGGCTGTCTTCAACAGACCATTTTTCAAAAGCTGGGTTCAGAGCAGAGGATGCTGGTGTATAACCATGAGTAGGGGTAACGACAATGGCGTATAGGGTGGGGATGGAACCGTCCACGTACTCTCATAACTGGGCACTTTGGAGATAGGATTGAATTGGGACGATCCAAACTAGGTAGTTAGACTCGGTGAGCTTAGGAAAGGAGGAAAAGTTTAGGGAGACAGTGGTGGTTGTAGAGGAGTCAGCCATGGATGGAAAAGAAGAGTGACAGAAAGAAATTGCAAACAAGAAGAAAACGATAGAGGAACATGTATGGATCTTGAACCTAAATTGATACCATGTAGAATTGTATTTCCCTTCAATTTACAAATGCTAGGAGTACACACATATATACATCTATGATAAATCTGATTACAATGGAGAATTAAATATGATAAATTTTGTAAATGTAAACAATCAAAACTATCTAAAAATATACAACAAGTATAAGGAGAGGATTGCTTTGTGATGGACAGAAATCACTTCCTTGATTCAGTATGTGTATTTACTGTAATCACTCAGCAATCACTTCCTTGATTGCTGAGTGATGTTGCAATCACTCTGATGATGTGATATGCTGATTCTGTCTAATAGAAACCATGAAGACTGACAGGACCCACCCCGGGTTAAACCCCTTTAACCCGAAGTAAATCCTGCGGGGACCACCTCAAGGGAACTTCTTACCGAAACCCCCTTGAAATGGCCAACCCTTCCTACAAAACTAACTAAACCGGGTTAGTCAGAGCAGTCTACAGAGATGATTACCCCAAAGAATTTCGAGCAGCAACGGAATGATCGACTATGCCTCGACTCTCGTACGCGCTCGACCTCCTCTCAAGAACCCTGCATCACTGGGCATTTACAAACGAAAGGCCCAGGGGAGAAACATTTAAAAACTGTTAGAGTGAGTGGACGAAAATCAAATATAAAAGCTCCATTTCCTGTAATGCTCTCCCAAAAGTATATCAATTTAAAAATCATTTATGCATGCCCACAATTACTAAATTTCCGCAAATGCATGATAAGATAAACCAGCAAGGAATATGGGAAGAGAAATGTTCACCAAACATAATAAGTCTGACCTCTCAGACTAGGGTCGGAGCTAAGAGCTCTAGTAGCGCCCTCACGCTACGCTATGCTAGCTAAATAAAATAATACGGTCAACCCTTATAATATCAACCTGACCTCTCAGGCTTGTCTGTCCTCTCAGACCAGGGTCGGAGCTAAGAGCTCTAGAATATGTGATAACGGTCAACCCTTATAATATCAACCTGACCTCTCAGGCTTGTCTGTCCACTCAGACCAGGGTCGGAGCTAAGAGCTCTAAATAAAGTGATACGGTCAACCCTCATAGTGCACTACGTAGTTGCCTGACCTCTCAGGCTAGGGTCGGAGCTAAGAGCTCTAGTAGCGCCCTCACGCTACTCTAGCTAGCATATTTATTGGTCAACCCTTAAAATACACATTCATAACAATACATTAATCAAATTCTCTTCCCAAAACAAATAAGTAAAACAATTCCTTGTCATATATGCATAAACCCAATTTCCAACGAAGTCTCGGGTTCAAATCCATTCGAAGGACGGCCCTCACCGTCTATAACCATTTTCGGAAGAAATAGATAATTGAGTAATAATGTAAATACGTTCAAGAACCCGAGAAGGATATAATTTTCGGAAACAATCATAAACACCATGCAATTAACTCAATAATTAAGGCATGCATTTATTTAAAATAATATGTCCACTCACAGTACTATTGCGACCTTCCCGCTCGGAAAGCTCCTCGAGCGAAACTCTCGAACTACCCGCGTAGTCGAGCCCGTCTCACGTTCAATCAGAGACTGTACAAACAAACCAATCAATTAGTCTTTCTATAGTTGACTTGGTCTTTTCCTAGTTTGACCAGGAAATCCTATTTGACCACATGTTGACCAAGTTCCTTTCTTAAAGCACTTTAACCTTTTTGACTTCCTTTAATAATTCACTTGACAGGGTTCACACATGGTAATTTGTGAAATTACTATGGACACCCATTCAACCACTTCACTAATACCTTAGGAGTCCTTAAAATACTTCTTAGAACTTATCCGGCAATAATCGATGGTCGGAATAATATTTAATTATCCGCCAATAATACTAAACTAGAAAAATTCCAAAACCTAACCAAAACTCCTCCAAAAATTACCAAATTTTAACCATAGACTCCTCACAATAAGTAATAATTAATAGTCATGAAAAACTGCCCAAAAAGTGGCGGCACCGCCGACGGCGGCCGCCGGCAGAAATTCCGGATAAAATTCCGGCGACCTCGGATCGCCACTAAATTTTACCAGTAGCTTCGTCTCATCATTTGGGACAACTTTCTAGTTCAACTCGAAGGCCAATTCGGCCTCTAACTAGGTCAAAAACTCGATGAACAGTAGACCCCGAAAAATTACACTACCAAACTTCAAATCCTCAATTCTCCCTACACACTTCAAATCAAGCTACCAAATTCTAGGGGATTGTAGTACACCTAAAACCCATCCTAAACATATAAAGAACTCAACAATTGGTGATCTAGGGAGGGAGAAATTCAATCCCGAAAATCTACTGTACACACCAAGAACAAATCGGAATTTCTCCCGATTTACGGCGAGTTAGGTCGGAAAGCTTACCTAGGATTGAAGTAGACTCGGAGGCCGAACTTTTGGGACCAGTGTGGTGGCCTGAGGTGGCCGGACAGCGGCGCTGTGGCGGCCGGAAGCTCCGGCAGCTTTTCCGTCGGGGAAGAGGAGAGAGAATTTTTCACCCCGGTAACTCCTATATATAGCCGTTTTACCGCATAGTAACTTTATACTTTTGTTCATAACTTTCTCATACGAACTCCGATTTGAGGGTGCTACATGTCCACGAACTCGTAACGACGCCCTCTACAACTTTCAAGAAGAAAGTTTTCCCAAATTCTTGACTTAACGAAAAGTCAACTTCACGATCATTGTACGGTTAAACGGTCACTTTAAATGGTAAAAGACCAAAGTAACCAACCGTAAAATAATTCTAGGATCGGGGTGTGACAAAGACTGTTGAAGCAAGAACAAATTACTTGGTAGTTCGTAAGTCGGCTACCAGCTGACATGAAACGATAAATTCTGCATTGTCAGCCAGCTCCAGCTGTCGAGGAGAACCCCTTCAAGGCCCGAAAGAAGGGCTGAAAAAGAGATGTGTGTTCCTAGAGAAGTGCAGTCTTCAGTATCCAGAGTCCTCTTCATTCATACTAAACCTCATTCTCATCTTTATGTCAGGCCTAGTCGCAACAACAGGTTGGCTAGTTGGAAACAAGCATGGGTCTCCAACGTGAGACTGCACCTTTCAATCTTACGAGAAATCTATCCACTGCGGACCCAGATAGTGGCAATTGTTGGCTGACACGCCTAGTGAGTTTTAAATTACTGTGTAACTGATGCTTGATATGCTAACTAACAGACAAAATTTCAGTCTTCATCCTTGAATATACGCTCTCACAACTCAATAATTTTCAACTAATACAAAGTGACATGCACTTTATCCACCAAATTTAACGCCTTAATTAATGTTATATTAATAAAATCAGTCCAAAAATGTGTCTGTCTGAAATTTTTTGTTTTGATAAGAGTGCTATTAATTTATAATTACTATATATATATATATTCTCAATACGTTAGCTGAAAATATTGCCTCTACACCGTTAAAATCATAGGTCTACCGCTAACACCGATTATTATCTATGGAAGGGAAATTAACATTTTAGCAAGGGAGGACATTGTTGGGCGCAAGCAAAGATTAGATTCAGCTGTTATACCGTCAAGGATAACCGTCAACGACGGTTTGCAGAATGTTTGGGTTAATAGAGATAACCTTTACGCTATATTATCTCTTATATAAACTTTAAGAAAATACACCACATTTGCTTGATAAAGTATGTGTTTAATTGGTTCATATCCCTAATTATATAGTCGCGTGAACGTGACATGCTATATTGCATAGACACTGGCTGGCAACACATGATCCGTTACCTCATTTCAAAATCAAAATTAAATGAAAAAGGAAAAATCATCAAAATGTTGGAGAGAGACGTTCATTCTTGAATGATGACAAGGAAATATATAAAACACAGAAGGGAGGTCCCCTCTCTACAGTGCACACCTTGGTAAGCGGGAGTTTCCCCCACTCTGCCTTGTCTTCTCCTTCACTCTCTCCATATCTTCTCTCACTCAAACACATCATCACTATCGCCATTGTGAAAATGTGTGAGTTTCTTTCTGGTATTCGATTGTGAAGCTGTTCTATATCATATTTCCAAGTTCAGCTCCATCTCAAAAACCGATTCTTTTCGATCGTTACTGTGTTTGGGTTTACCGCAGAAGCTAAAATCCTCGCTCAGTTTTGTTCAAGGTAAGCTCCGAAATCGCAGCTCCTGCAGTTAGATTGGTTTTTTTTGCGTGTGTAAATTTGAATATGGATCCAACGTCTGGACATGATTGTCTTTAAAGGGGTTGTTATGGGTGTTTAAGTAATAAACTGAATGATAAAGCTACTTGATTATTGTTCAAAAAGGTTAAATCTTTGGATGCTGCTCCAGTATCCAAAAGCTGTAATCTTTTGTTTCTTTCTTTGTTTTAAATGACCAAAGTTTTGATCTTTATGTAAAGAATTCATCACACTTGATGTAAACAATTTCTTAATCAAACTTTAATCAATTTACAAAAAAAGTTTTGTTGACTCTTTGACCAAGTTTCACTGTTTATGAGATGAGTTTGGTGATTCAGTATGTATTCTATAGTTAGAAAGCGTCCAATTGTATGAGGCAATCACGTTGTTAATTGACTGGGGCCTGGTTGATGTAATGGTGGGGCCATTTTCTTCAGCCGACATATAAGTGGGGCCGGCCCAATTTGAGCTTCGGCCAGTAGGTCGCTCTGTACAGCAGTATGTACATGGGTTTTGATTGTTTGTCTTTGAAGCAAAGTCTTATTTCCCTTTGAAGAAAAAATAGAAAGGATTAAAGTTTTCAACCGTTGGGTTCTCTTAATTTTTGAAAGTATAAAGAAAATGAATTATTGGGTATTTGACCCTTTTTTGTATTTTCTATGGAATTTGCTGGGGTAAAGGACAACAGATCTTTCAGGTTTTCAATTGATAATGTGGATTAGATATGGCTACAGCTGAGGGGTCTCCATCGGATTTGCAAAAGTGTAGCTTTCAGAAAGGTGGGGTTGATGGGTTTGTTATTAGTGCCATTCCTATTTTGCCAAGTTTGTATTTGCTGTCAATCTGTCATTTGTGTCCTTTCTGCAGTCCAGTTTTAAGATTCACTGAATTTATTTCTGATATGTTTCAACATCTTTCTTCATAGTCGTGTTTAAACTCTTAAAGAATAGTGGTGAGTGTTGGGTTTGATCGTTTCAAGCACCCTGGAGCTGGTTTGATTTAAGCTTTGGTCAAGAGCAAGTTCCTGTTTTGCTGTTCCTGCTGTGGTTCTGTACTTTCTCAGGTAATGTGGCTGTCCTGAAATTCTGTAAACTGGAATATCTTTCTGTTTGGATACAATGTCCTTTTTAAAAAACTTATGGAGTTACTATGGAGACACTGTAGTGAGGTCGCTTTTTATAGTTATATGTCTAGTAGAGCTCTTGTAGTATCACAGAACTCCTTAAACTTAAGATGGGACATCTATGAGAGACTTGACAGCTAGCTAGAAGAAGTAATGCATTAATCATAGATGAGGGCAGTCCGTCCACATGTGCTCTTGCACCAAACTCAAGGCCTGCATTTTCTATCTGTAATAATTCTGAAGTAACCATATAGTAGTTACAGCTTTTAATGGCTAATGCAATGGGGTTGTTGTGATAGTTAGTTCTGTATTTAAGGGTTTAGTTGTGTGTTATTATCAGTAGCTACCGATAATCTTGTGGGGTTATTTTAACAAAATTTTCTGTTGACTTTTCCTTGAGCTAGTGTAGTCGAAGTTAATGTTGTTCTTACGATCTTGCTTGAGTACATGGTATAGTGACTTGAACTTAATTAATAGCTTCAAATTTGTAGGACAACCATGAATTAGTCACTCCTACTTATCATATTGCTCGTGTGCCTGACTTTCCATCATTTCTCTTTTGTGGTTAAGTTGTTGGCAAGCCGTGGTTTGTCACTCCTACTTGTCGTATTGCTCGCATGTCCTGACTTTCTATCATTTCTCTTCCATGTTAAGTTTGTCTTCAGACGAGTGTATCACATCTAACCTCTGGCCTGAGTTTAATTTACTTTGTCGCCTGAGATCTTTTGAAAAATTCTAAATGATTTGAATCACATTGCTTGTAGTTGATTACTTGGTTACAGCTTTGGTCACCTGATCTTCAACTTTACTTTTAACATTTCTTGCAATTTGTTTGAATATCTCTAGTTTTGTCACGCCTGAATGACTATGAATAAAGTTTATTATGCTCATTTAACCTAAAAATCAGGTGTTCTATGTATTCTTAGAATTTAAGGTGCTGACATTAAGCATAACTCTGTATTTCCAAGTTTTATGTCAATTATTACTTCTGTAGATCACTCTCTACCTGAAGGACTCGGGTGAATTGATTCCATATTCCTTTTGTATTGTATGCTATACAGGTTATAGTAAATGAAGATCCAAGTGGGAGTTGCCCTAGCTTGTTTTATAAGTTTGATTTCAATTCAGCAAAGCCTATGTGGTTAGTAATGATATTCTTATTTAATGACCACTTTGTTGTAATTATTGATACTTCCTTACTTTAAATGTTGGATTTACTTAAGCTTGTTTGTTTGTTATATGTGACATCTAATATGTGTGTACATTAAGCACCAGATACTATAGGTAGGTCGAATAATAGTCTTATCTTATTTTCATAATATATTGTGCAGATGAGGTTCCCAATACTTCTGGTGTAACAGATTGGGCGTGTAGATGCTCTGTTTCGTTCCAAGGAAACCGTAGTTACACGCTAGATTCTAGATGTTCAGCGTCCTGTAATTGCAGTCAGGGTATGCTGCTGATCTGTATGGTATATTATGTTGAGATATTTATTCCACATCAGGAAAATGAGGTCTTGTCTATGGACTTATAAGAGTTTGAGTTACTCTCTCTATAGCCAATTGGTTTTGGAGTTGAACCCTAGGCTACTTTATCATGGTATCAGAGCGGGTTATCCACGTTCACGTGTGTTAGCGTTACCGGCCACACGCACTCTACGTCATCCCTAATGTTGTCCACGTGTTAAGCAAGAGGGTTTGTCACACGTGCGGGGGCGTGTTGAGATATTTATCTCATATCGGGAAAATGGGGTCTTACTTGTGGGTTTATAAGAGTTTGAGCTACTCTCTCTATAACCAATTGGTTTTAGAGTTGAACCTCAGACTACTTTATCATATTACCCAAAAGCTTTACACTGCTTTTGTAATAAATTTTTTACTGATAGACTTTGAACATATTGTTCCTTTTCGGTCTTTACACGTCTGTGGTTATATCTCTAAGACTCTAAACAGATGGGGGAAGATTAGAAAATTACTGGTCATAAACTCATAACTCATCAATATCCAAAGTTTTCAGTTTACAACTATATCAATTGAAGTTTCTTCTTGGAGGAATGCACTTTCAAATTGTAGAGGCATATAAGCCATTCTTCATGTGTTGTTTGATTGAAAGGAATCGGTATCCACAACCTTTAGGTAGAATCACATTGAAAGGTAAATGCATATCTTTAGAGAATCCTTCTGCTTTAATTATGCATGCCAAAAGTTCATTATGCTGATTAAGATATCCTTCCCTTTTGACAGTGGCCATCACTTTTTTTGGTATATACTTGCTGCATTTCTGCTTTAATTATGCATGCCAAAAGTTCCTTATGATGATTAAGATATCCTTCCCTTTTGACAGTGGCCATCACTTTTTTTTGGTATATACTTGCTGCATTTCTACTGAGATGACTTTTCATGGAAACTAGATGCTAAGTTTCTTTTGTTTCTATTATAGATGACGGAAGTGATAGCAAATGGACATGTGTATGTGATGCCAACGGCCTTCCTAAAGTGGCAGGTGATGGGCACAATGCTAACTGCTTTACAGCCTGCGACTGCATTTATGGTACTCTCTTTCTTTCTTGAAATCGGGCACACATGTTTCTTAACTAGCGTTTCGAGTTGTTTCTGTGGTAGAAATTGGATTTTGAATTTGTGGTGGACATACGTTATGCGCAACCGGGCAACGGGATGATGCTCTAACTTTAGAAAGAATAATGATAAACTAATATATATACGCTGAAAAACGGATTGATTTTTGTGAGTTGTGAATTGATTCTGTTTTACTGTGATAATTTAGTATAAGTGGTCCCTTGCGATTTTTGGACTTAGATGCATTCTTGTCCACTGTTTCATAATGTTGAGATATCTATCCCACATCGGAAAAATATGGTCTTGCATGTGGGGTTATAAGGGTTTGGACTACTCTCTCTATTGCCAATTGGTTTTGGAGTTGAACCCCAGACTACTTTATCATGGTATCAGAACGGGTTACCCACGTCCACGTATGTTAGCGTTACCGGTCACACGCACTCCACGTCATCCCTAGTGTTGTCTACGTGTTAGACTTGAGGGGTCGCCATACGTGTGAGGGCATGTTGAGATATCTATCTCACATCGGGAAAATGAGGTCTTGCATGTGGACTTATAAGGGTTTGAGCTACTCTCTCTATTACCAATTGATTTTGGAGTTGAACCTCAGACTACTTTATCACATAATGAAACTAAGTTTATATACCAAGTCATTTGATTATGATTTGTTCTGTTTTTGTGACAGGATCTCTTGATGCAGCACAATCTTCTAAAAAGCGCTCTTCAAGCAAAGTTGTTGTCTTTGTTCTTTTACTATGCGTTGTACTTACAACTTTCGCTTTTCTTGCTTCGGTGGCATGCTACTTCTATCGAAGGGACAATTGCACTGTTCACCAGCCAATATTTTCATCAGATAAGGAAACGAGTTGCAACAGTGGTCTTGACTTAATTAGCCATAGGAGTTCCTCAATGCTTGAGACCAAAATTTACATAAATTCCCCCAACAATCAAGGAATAGGTAATTACTCCTAGGAGCTTCACCAAAATGTGTTTTCTAAACCTTATATTGCCTCAGTTCTTAGTACTAAGCTGTAGGCCTGATTTTTCCTTGTCTGTTATCTTTTTGTTAAAGTTTCTCCAGAGGTATGCTAACCTGTAATCATCTTTTGCTCATAGGGTGCTTTCCCTCTTGCTTATTTGGAAGCAAAACAGGACCCTCACCTGGAGCAATTATTAAATTTTCATACTTGGAGCTGGAAAATGCAACCAATAAGTTTTCAGATTCCAATCTAATTGGACTTGGAGGAAGTAGTTATGTTTATCGTGGTCAACTCAAAAATGGAAGTATTATGGCAGTTAAGCGCCTCAAGACTCAGAATGGTCCTGACATGGATTCTGTCTTTTTAACTGAGGTAATACCTCAACTTGGCATCTCACTGTTTTTATTTTATTTGAAATGTAGAATAATTAAATTAAGTTGCTATCTGTTATTTCCCTTAGATTGAACTGTTATCCAGACTTCATCATTGTCATGTGGTACCTTTGCTCGGCTACTGCTTCGAAACCCATGGCAAAAATACTGAGAGGGTCTTGGTATTTGAGTACATCAATAATGGTAATTTGAGAGATTGTCTGGATGGGTCTGAAGGGAAAAACATGGATTGGGGTACTCGAGTAGCAATTGCCATTGGAGCTGCAAGGGGTTTGGAATATCTCCATGATGCAGCTGCTCCAAGAATACTGCACAGAGATGTCAAATCCACAAACATTCTTCTGGATGAAAATTGGCAAGCAAAAGTAAGATTTGATAATTACAGATTGTAGTAATTCTACAAAGGAAGGAATAAGAAACTAAGACATATATTGGCAATGGATAGTATGAGCATTGTTTTTTATCATATTAAAAAGGTATGCTTAGATTTTAGTGGACATCAATAGAATTTTTAGTGTGTTAATACAAGTGCAGATAACTGATCTTGGTATGGCGAAACGCTTAAAAGCTGATGGTCTCACTAGTGCATCTAGTTCTCCAGCAAGAATGCAAGGTACATTTGGTTATTTTGCTCCAGAGTATGCAATTGTTGGAAGAGCATCTCTCAAGTCAGACGTTTTCAGTTTTGGGGTAGTTCTTCTTGAGCTTATTACTGGCCGGAAGCCCATTCACAGATTAACCAACAAGCTTGAAGAGAGCCTTGTCATATGGGTGAGAAATTATGGACTTTATTACTACAATACATATATCTTTAACTTGTAGCATTTGCTTCTTTTGCCCTATGTGAAGTTTGACATTTGTACATGGTAACTAACTACATGGCTGTGGATAATCTATGAATGTGTACCTTTTGATAACTGCTTCAGATGTAATGATTCTCTAAATGATGATCAATTGTTTTTAACAGATCATGATTAACGAAAGTTAATCCTAATTCATTGAATCATACTTGCAACATTATGGATGATGGTACGATATTTAAGTTTAATATTAGACGGCCAATCTCTTTCCCAGTCCCTATAGTGGTTCCTGTTTTTTAATCCATCAGGTCCTACATTCGACTGGCATGCCAATAATTCCAACAAAAGTAATTTAATGTCATTTGATTTCCTTCATATGAATCTGTTAAGATGTAGACTTTTGATCAGGTTAAATGATATGTTTCTAGTCATTCATTTATGTATCGTTAATAGAAATGCATGGATCTCATATAGTGAAATTATTGATGTAGCATTTGCAATTTGTTTGTCTTTGCTTTAGGCTACCCCTCGTTTACAGGATAGTAAGCGAGTAATAGCAGAGTTGCCTGATCCTGATTTGAACGGGAACTACCCAGAAGAAGATATGCACATAATGGCTTACTTAGCAAAGGAATGCCTACTCTTGGATCCAGATTCTAGACCAACCATGAGTGAGGTTGTCCAAATCCTTTCAACTATTGCACCAGAGAGATCTAAAAGGAGAGGCATGCCTTTAAATTTGTTTCAGGTAATTACTTGATGTCAACTTTGTCATGATTCGAGACTGAGATCATATGACTGCTTGCTTTTGCACACCTGGTGACATGTCATTGCTTTCTGCTTTAGTCTTGTATTTAAGGACCATGGGAAACTCCCCTTAGGGGTCATTCGATAAAATTGGAACAATAGACATAAGGACCATGGAAAACAACTATTGTCAACTTGGAGGTTTAATAATTTGCATCATAATAAAATGGAATCCAAATATTAATTCAAGTGCAGAAATATTTTACTTTTCATTGCCATGGGAGTTTGTCTTTTTGAATTTAAAATGTGAGCAATACATGCACTTAAATTCTTCTTAATATGAACACTCCTTGGGCAGCACATGGGTCTTAAAGAAGCTGAGGAGCCAAGGAGAGACAAATCCGGAAAATGTTCACATCGGTGTTCACTGCCACTAGATATTAACCGCAACCTCGGCGTTGAAAGAAGTGAAGATACAGCTTCAGACAACTTCATGGAAAAGTTGATCCTCTTGACCTCAAACACTAGGAGTTGGCATGCCTCTGATGATGAAACAGTGGACTTGACTGAGCCCAGGTTTGAGTCGTTTTCCATAGTAAATGCTAAACCCTTATGACACCCAAAAAAATGGAAGTGAACCCAGATGGGTAAGCAATAGGTCTGTTTGTCATGCTTTGCAATGGGTTTGTCAAAGAAATCATGTGGATTAAAGATGTTTCCAAAGACTTGTTCCTCTATATCTTCTGTTCTTTGGAAAAGAAAAGGGAAGAAATTCATAGATATGCTGATGAGTTGAGCATATTCTTTCTTGTACAGAAGTCATAGAAAAATTTGAAATACGATAGGAGATGAACCAGTGGTTGTAACTCGGTCCTGTGTGACATAAAAGGAAAAAGAGACAATATAGCATTGAAATGATATTTATTGAGTTGTGTTTCAATGTAATCAGCTGTTCACCTACTAGGTATAAGAAAATTTAGTTCAGAGTTCCAGCAGTGTGATATTCCATGAGAACTGGTGAAAGGCTACCTGTTGTCTGGTTAACAAAGCTCCTTACATATGATGTTTATGATCATAGAGTGCAATACCAATTCCAATATTTTCTCCATTTGATATGTTATACTACCCAAACTCCAGTGTGCTATAGGGAAGAATGCTTATCGCGCATTTTTACCCGAAACAAGTCAAAGAATTCAGAACATAGATGCTTTACATAACAGGAAGGTGATCATTGTTCCATGGTTTACTTCTCAAATCAGTGCCGTGTTAACTTCTTAGGTCTTGCAGAATGGTCAAGCTTGATTTTCCAACTCCTATATGGCTATATTCATATTTCCATGACTTGCACATATGCAACATAATTATCATGGGTTAATTTTATAAAAGATACATGACAAATGGTCCATTAATAATTTTAGTGTTTTAAGTTTCAAAACAATCAAAATGTTACATGATGTTTAAAAGTGGGCACACTTTTAGTACATGTCGTTAGTAATACCGTTAACTTTATGTAATTTCTCATTGTTTAGTACATATTGTTAGTAATACTGTTAACTTTATGTAATTTTTCATTGTTTAAAATGCAGTTTCATGTTTTCTCCATTTTTTCTTTCTTTATTTATTTATTTTTCTATTTATATACCTTTTTAATCTTGTAAACTCAGACCAATGAGACCATATTCTCAAAAACTTTGTTGTTTTCCCATGATCTAGTTTATTTTTTTACTATTCGTTGTTTTTGTAGGTTACCGGTTTGTATTTTTTCTATAGTTTTATGCCTCGATTACAATTTTTGTATATGCTAGGTTTGAATGGGAACGAAAAAAAGACAATAATACTTTTTCTTTTTTCTTATTTCCCTCTCCTTATTAATTATTAATTTTAATAATTTATTATTGCTAAATTAAAGAGTGACGGATTTGCCTCTCAAAGTTTAACAGAAAATACTTAGATAACGGAGAATTTAACGGTATATACATATTTTCAGTTGAAACTACAGGTTCATGTACCATTTTGATTGTTTTGAAACTTGAAACACCAGATGTTGAGCGACGTGAATCTGGACAACCTGCCCAATCAGCATCAGAATAGGCTGAAAGATAAGCGGAACCGTGTTGGGGAGTGAACAACAAACCATGACCAAGAGAGCCTTTTATGTAACAGAAGATGCGTTTCACAGCAACAAAATGAGGCACGCAGGGTTGGCTCATGAATTGAGAAACAGTATTGACTGCAAAGAAATGTCAGGTCTGGTGATGGTGAGGTATTGTAAGGATCCAACATGCTCACAAAAAGTTGTAGGGTTAGATAGAAGAGCACTATCAGTGGCAGCGAGGTTGGCCTTAGCAGACATTGGAGTACTTGCAGGCTTACTAAGGAGAAGATCATGGACATACTAAAGCCAGTTTAGAGGCAACCCATTTGATACTTTGTGAACCTGCAAGCCCAGAAAATTATTGAATGGACCTAAGTCCTTGATGTCAAAGCCGCTGCCAAGCGTATCAATGAAGTCTTGGAGGAGTTGATCATTACTTCCTGTGATGACAATGTCGTCGACATATAGTAGAAAATAAATGATATGCTGCCCATGATGATAAATAAACAATGAAGAATCAACAAGACTTTGAATGAAGCCAACAGAGATGAGAAAGGCACTCATCTGATAGAATCAGGCATGAGGTGCCTGTTTCAAGCCATAAAGAGCTTTGTTAAGCTTGCATACATGAGACGGGCGAGCAGGATCAATGAAACCAGGGGGTTGTTGCATATATACATCCTCATTGAGAATATCATGAAGAAAGACATTATTTACGTCTAACTGACGTAGAGACCAGCCACGGGACACATCAATAGTAATCACAGTTCTAACAGTAGCAGATTTAATCACATGGCTGAAAGTTTCATGATAATCGATACCTTATTATTAATGAAAACCTTTGGCCACGAGACGAGCCTTGTACAATTCAATGGAGCCATCAGATTTCCGCTTCACTCGAAATACCCATTTACAGCCTACTGTGTTGTGTGATGGGGAGGGAGGCACCAGAGTCCAAGTATTGTTCTTCAACGAAGCATTGATCTCCTTTGTCATTGATGCACACCATTCTGGCTTCTGAGAAGTTTGTGAGTAGCAGGTTGGTTCAATTGTTTCAACCAAGGTGAGTAGAGCTTTAGGAATAGGATAATGAACAACACTATCTGTACGGACTCTAGGTTGAACAATACCATCACGTAGTCGGGTGACTATGGGATGACATGGAGGTGCGGCGGTGAGCGGAGAAGGCTCTGGGATTGTCGAAGAAAGAACATAGGCTGATGGAGGATGACAAGCAACTGCAGCTTGATCAAGAACCATAGTTTGAGCCTGAGAGTCTGGAATTCCAGAAACAACTGCTACTGCATTTGTCTGATGAGTAGGAGAAACAGGAAGAGCGGCATCCCTTGAAACAGAGGATAGGGATGGCGGCACTGGCGGGAGACTGCTTCGCCAGTTGTATTGAAGGGGAGGCTTTGGTGGGTTGGACTCTAACTGCAGATTGGAAGTTAAAGAGGAGACTTCGATCGGCGCATTGCATCGCCGGCTGTATTGAAGAAGAGGATTCGGTGATGATTCAAGATCGGTACTAGAGGCGCCGTCAGTATTGGGCAACGTCAGAGGCCGGGCCGGTAAGGTGGCGACGCACGACACCTGTGGATCAGAGATACGAGATGGTCGTGGTATTAGGCACAGACAACTCATCTGATGATGAAGAGAATAATGGGCCCTGTTGGTCCTGGGTCAGTTGAGGATGACCAAGGGCGGGTCAATTGGGCCTGCGAAGTTGAATTTGAATGTGATGGGCTCGACATTTGGACATGCGGAGGTGTTGTTGGGCTGAGACTAGTTACAAGAATAAATTCTAGTGAAACAGAATCGCCATTGGAAGGTACATACAATTTCTTGTAAAGAAAATGATTTTCATTAAATAACACATAAAATATAGACTCGATTGATGGAGGGATCGTGACACTTGTAACCCTTGTGACGAGGGCTGTAACCAAGAAAGACACACTTAAGGCTACGACTAGAAAATTTGTTGGACACATGCACCAAGATGAGGAAAACAAGAACATCCAAAAACACGAAGAGAAGAATAAGAGGGAGGAGTGCCATAAAGCGCGAGTATGAGGAGTGTCCCAATTGAGGGTTGATGTAGGAAGGAGATTGATGAGATATACAACGGTGGTGATGGCTTCGGCCCAAAGATTTTAGGGCACCTCAGAGGTTTGAATAAGAGTGCATGCCATTTCTGCAATATGCCGATGCTTACGTTCTGCAATGCCATTTTGTTCAGGTGTGTGTGGGCAAGAAAAACGTTGTTGAATTTCCAACGAGATACAATAGTGAGAAAAAGCATTATTAACATAATCTGTTCCATTGTCACTTTGAAGGAATTTAACGGAAGTGTTGAAAATGTTGTGGACCATGGCAACTAGTGTTTGAAAATGTGTAAGTACCTCGTTTTTGCGACGCATAGGATAAAACCATGTATACCGAGTAAACTCATCCAGTAAAAAGAACGTAATACTTGAATCCACTAACTGATAAAATAGGTGATTGCCACACATCACTATGAATGATTTGAAAAAGGGAAGTTGCCAAGGCTTGATGTAAAGGAAAAGTAACTTGTGTGATTTACTAATTGCACAAGTATTGCAGATGGAGTTAAAGGAGGTTTTGAAACTGAGAGTAGATCCTAAATGTGTTAGAACGGAGAATGCCAGATGACCAAGAAGGTTGTGCCAGAGAGAAGAGTGGATAGAAGCGAATGCTTGAGGAACGGACGAGACAGAGGACAAGCTGAGAGGATAAAGACCATCCTTACATGGTCCTTGAAACAATAAGCGTCCAGTACGTAAGCAATAGATACAATAAAAATCTAGAGCAAACAGAAAATAAACAAGGTTATCTTTAGTAAAGCGAGTGAAGGAAAGAAAATTTTTACGAATTAAAGGAATAAGAAAAACATTAAGTAATGAAAAATCAGAATTGCCTAATGAAATTGAAAGATCACCAATATGGGAACCGACATTGAAGCACTGTTACCCATATACACATCGTGCGGTCCTCTATAAGGTTCAAGATTTGAAGAGGGAGAGATGTCATATGATGAGTGGCACCGGTGTCAGGCTACCAGTTAGGGTTATGGGAAACATGGGCTCCAGCAAAAGGAGGAGCAACAATTGGACCAGAGTAACAGTGTGGACATTGAGACAAAACATGTTGATTTGAGTGGCAATTTGAACACCATTGTAGAACTGACCCAACAATTTCATTGACCCAAGGTAGGTGTGTAATCCAAGAGGGTGCAGGATTCTAGATGCATGTTAGATCCATTCGAGTTCTGCGGATGCAGACATCTTTGATGTGGGTGACCAACAAAAGGAAAAGGAGTAGCCATGATGGAATATGATTTTTTGTGTGGGTTTGGAAGGCAACAGTTCTGCAGATCAAGGACAAGGTAGGGGTGAACAGAGAAAGAAGAAGCTAAAAGAAGAAGGATAAGGTGGGGGTGAACAGAGGAAGAAGAAGAAGAAGTTAAAGGAAGACACAGAAGAAATTTAAGAGGAAGAAAGATTGCAAGAAAGGATCGAAGTTAGGCTGATACCATGTATAAATTGATTCTCATTGATCTTTTACAATTACATATTGTACATTATATATGTGTAGCTATATATACACAGCTTTTACATAATGTAATAAATCTATAATAATAGTAATATCAAATTGATGCACAATCTTAGCACTATCAATATCTATACTGTAATCTGTATATATGCAGAAAGTGTAAAATCATTTTAATCAAGGTAATTCAGTTTCTACAAATTCCAAACTGTGAAATGCAGACTGTGTAAAATCATTTTAATCAAGGGAATTCAGTTTCTACAAATTCCAAACATATTCACAGTTGATCAAAGTGAAGCAGTTCACTTCCTGGGGTTTAAGGGCTTGAGAGGTTCATACAATTGTGGCATTTGTAATTCAAGTACATTACTCTTTGGGAAAATTACCATTTATCTTCTCTTTTCATTAGGGCCTTCACATATCATTTAGTTTTCTGACCTCTTTCAATGTTTGAAATGGGTCTTTAACCCTTGATAATGATTCAGATTGATCTTATTACAAGAAAAAGAAACCTTATTATGAATATATAGAAAGAATCAAATCAACAAGTTAAGTATTATTCATATTATTACTCTCTTTCATTCTGAACTCTTAAAAACAACCGCAGACACAACAACCATCCTCTGTTGATGGATTAAGCAAACATATTGCACTTCTAAGGCGGCGTCCGATTGGACAACTACACTGGTTCTCGCAAGTTTCCCTTGTCTTACAAGTCAGAGGACACTCTGTTCCTGGAGGAGGATCTTGATTAGGACTAGAAATCTCAGCCATCTCTGCATCACACACAAGAACAATTTTTGTCTCAGTATGCCATGAATTGTGTAAGAACCGCCCTTTTCAAGGAGTAAAAAGTCTAATAAATTTGCAAAACTCATCACTCAAATGTAGTTGACAATTCTTGGTTTATGTAGAAAGAAAAATCTGCGAGGTCTGCAACTTTATAAACATTTAAAGATTTACAAACGAAAGAGAGAATTTACCGATGTATTGAGCAAAGAGAACAAAGGAAAGCAAGACGAATATGGAGATGAATGATATTCTCATGGTTCTCTTAGATTTCTAATTCAACAAGAGTGATTTATATACGGTGTAGTTTGACAAAAAGTGACTAAGAATGTGTACTTATATACTGATCCGATCATAGAACTAGTAATGATGGTATAAAGACCAGCAATTAGCATTTTCTAAGTATAAAAAAATTTATTTCCAAGTAAAACACGATAACAAATCAGTAAGTATAAAAAAGAAGTATTTACCTTAGATCCACAAGAATTCTTTAAGAAAGGAATAAATGTGGTGAATCACATTTTTGGTTTCGTATTCAAATCCTTATGCTAGGAAGAACCTGAATCATTGACTTTGGGTTCGAACTACTGTAATGACGTAGATCCTTGTCAATAGAGAAAACATTGACACTTGCTGGTTAATTCACATCGGATGGGAAATTATTGTATACACGATGTTTGTATATTATGTCTTCTAATCTTAACTTTTTACAGATGTATGTGTAAATATCGTTAAGCACTAAAGATACTTTACCAATTTAGTCACGAAATAACAATGATTGTTTTGAGAAGAAACTCTCGTCTCTCCATCTTAAATGAGGTTGTCAAGAGATTAAGCGGACTTGTTTTTGATATATTTTTGAGAATGAAAATTTATTTAGATAGGAAATACAAATTACAACCATTAGACTCTCCTCTATCTATCCGAAAACCCAACAATTACAGTGGACAAGAACCAAAATTGGTTCAACCGTAACCTAACCTAATCCAAAAGTACCGATACATCATCACAGTGAACCTCAAGACGAAACAAACATTTCAAACACTACATGCTAGAACTACCAGCATATATGCACATGTAACATCCCTATTACATTGACAACAAGAACTAACCAACATTAAATAGTCCATGAACATGACATCATAACCCTGACTCACCCCACAACACGACCCAAACCTATCAAAACCCTAAATCCTCGCTCATAGAGGAGGGACGACCAACAATACCACCTTAACAAAACCCTAAACTCTCGCTCATAGAAGAGGGACGACCACCAACACCCACATAATACCAGAAGAAAGCATAAATAACAACTAAAACAAAAAAAATAAAAATTACATTCAGTTTACCCCATTGAAGTTTAGGGGCAACTTCATGTTAGTCCTTAAACTTTTAATTTCATCAGATTGCCCCTTAAGCTTTCCAAATTTAATCAGTCGTACCTAATTTAACAAACTCTATCCAAATTAGATGTTAAGTCTATTAATATGGTCCATTAAAAGAGGTAGAAAGGTCATTTTATTTCTAAGGAAAAAAACACATACGACAATGCTCTTTCTTCTTCGATTCTCCCCCATAAATATTCTCAAATTGCTCTCAATGACATCTGAGCAATCTTCATCATCATTTCCTTAATTTCAAATGTTATAATATTCATTCACCTCTTAAATATTACCTCTCTCGTCGGCCCCCACACTACCACAGCTATTAGATAAGAAAATCACACATGCAAGTTTGATGGTATCTGTTAAATTGGACATGACTGATTGAATTTGGAAAGCTTAAGGGATATTCTGATGAAATTAAAAGTTTAAGGACTAACATGAAGTTGCCCATAAACTTCATGGGGTTAAACTGAATTTAATTCAAAAAATAAAGAGCAAGCCTAGATCTAGGCCCAATGATCATAACCCAATCCCCAAGTTTGGATCAGAAGAGACTCAGACCAGCATCTCCTGAATCAACCGCCGAAGCATCTTCGCCCGTCGACCATAGCCACCGCCTCTGCTATCTTTCTCGACAACCCATTGATCTAATCCAAGAACCATCATTTTCGACCATCCTCCGATCGTCACCGTTCACCATGGGCCAGCAAAGATCTCACCATGGCGATGCACAACAACACCATACTCGTCCCTTGATGAGAGCAGAAACAAACGTCGTCAATCTAGATGCTGAGAAAAGCTTCTCCCTTTCCTTCCTTCGAGTCTGGACCAAAGCCATCTATCAATAAATCCCATCCGACCACACTTGTCAAGCGTCGGCTTGGCCCGAGGCCAGCACCAACGTCGCGGTGCAGTCAGACGAGGGGAGAAAAACTCTTTGGTCAAACCCTAGCTTTACTAAGCTGCTGCAGACTCAGGGTCAGAAAAAGAGAGAGAGAGTTGCAGAGAAAGAAGCAGAGGTGGCTCTGTTTTTGATATATAGACTCAAACTTGTAAACATATATCTACTGGTTGATAATTAATAAACGGTTAATCCTACATTCTTATGCTCTTGAGTTTTATGTCACGTTGTCTCTCATATGCAAAACCCTAGAGGACGAAAATTAAAAGACCTCAAACAAGAAACACACAAAACCTACCCAATAATACGTGTTCTGTCTTCTGCGAAAGAGTTGTCGCCTCCCTCTGAAACTACACAAACGTTTTCAAATGTCTGGATCAACTCCGACCACTTACTCGCCCTCCCTTACAACCCGGAAATCCAAATCACTCATCTTTCGAAACGAAGACGTCGATTGGGTCCGAACCGACGGCCGTGATTTCCACCAATGCAGACCTGCTTGTAACCCCTTCCTCTTTCTCTTTGCTTCAAATTTCCTTCCTTTATTCCTTGTTTCTAATTTTTTTAGTTTGCTACTGTTGATTTTGCATGTTGAGTATGGAGTTGGGTAATCAATTTAGCTAGCTATTGTTTTGAATTCAAAGAACTGAGCTTTTTTGTGGGTTTAGTTTGATTTGAACTGCAAAAATCAATGTGCGTAAAGCTTTGTTACAATGTTATGCTTTGATGTTATTGGGTTGTTTTTACTGGGTTACGTTGGATGTTGAGTGTCCTTTTGACCTTGAACATTATACGGGTTCGGAGTGATTCACTGTTTGATTGTTGAGGGTAGGTTGCTAGATATCCGTGTAATGGTTACGAATACTCTGTTATCGACTCTACTATGAGAATATGTGATAAAGAAGTGAGAGAGTGTAGCACTAGGTGCTTGTAATTAGATAATATGGTTTAAATATGAAGATAATGGTTAGAATCCCTGCACCATAAACTTGAATAAGATGGTTATAAGCTATGCTACATTTGAAATAGTTCATGTATGCTCTTCATTCTCGTGAGCTCTTTACATAAATTTGATTAGTGACCTTGTCCGTATTGTCTTATCCCTTCTATCTAGAGTATGTCTCTATGCTTGTATGATGGTAGATGTTCAGAAATGGACTCTTTTATGAAACTAAAATCATTGTTCTCTTTCATATATGGCTTACTGTAAAATCTACTTAAGTCTATGGTGTTGTGTGGTTATATTACTAGGCACATAAAGAAACTCAAGTTTGTTGGTAATCTACAGTTTTCAAGACGGGTGCTGTAAATGCTGCTGCAGGATCTGCATATGCAGAATTTGGAAATACCAAGGTCATTGTTTCTGTGTGAGTATCTTCTAGAAGTTGTACTTTCAATGACTCATCAGTCTATTATAGTAGTGAATTAACGTGATAATTGGTTTGAGATTCTTTTCCACCGTTTTGATTCATGATGCAAAAGTGAGACATATTTCAAATTTTACTTCACTTGTCTTGTTTAGTTTTGGGCCAAGAGAGAGTAAGAAGGCAATGTTGTACAGTGACGTAGGCCGGTTGAATTGCAATGTTAGCTATACAACTTTTGCCACTCCAGTTCGTGGACAGGTATATTGATGCTTCTTACCGCTTCCTTTTCTTAATCTTTTTGCTCAGTGAAATTGTGATGACTAATTTAGGACTGCCTTCTTTTAGGGTTCAGGCCACAAAGAATTTTCTTCAATGCTTCATAAAGCTTTGGAGGGTGCAATCATATTGGAAACTTTCCCCAAAACTACTGTGGATGTTTTTGCATTGGTGTTGGAATCTGGAGGCAGTAAGTTTGCAATTTCATTTGTAATGTGTAAACACCTGTTAATTCAACTATTGCACTTCTAAGTTGCCAAGAAAAGAGAACATTGAAAAAAGGAAAGTCCTTAGAAAAGAACTTAATTGGGGCATGGAAGAATATCCTCCTGCTCAGTCAATGTATATGTATTTCCTGCATTGGTGCTTCCAAAGAATCCCATTAACTTGTGAAACGTTGATGTAGGTTTTCTTGTATATACAAGAACACTTGCTGATCAGGTTTTTGTAGAGAAATGGAATTGTTCCAAACTTTTGGCCGTCCTTAGACTCAAATTTGGCAAACTGCGAAATTGTTTTTAGGTTTTATGCTGACTTTTTTTTCTCGGCTTTTGAGCTACCCAGCTTTGTTTTGGTTAACAGAGTGTTATGTTGTATTTAGATAAAAAAAAATATGTAAAACATTTTTTTACTAAACACAGAAGTCATTTGAGAACAAAGGCCAGTTATATGTACAATGAGATGATGTAGCGTTTATGGTGCATTGTGTGTCATACACTCCTAGTATGTTATGCAAGGCAGTAATACTTATTGGGCATGCTAATGTGCTATTGCCTTTTGGTTTCAGGTGATCTTCCTGTTGTGATATCATGTGCTAGCCTTGCTTTAGCAGATGCAGGAATAATGATGTATGATCTTGTTGCCTCGGTCTCTGTGGTATATAACTAGTTCAGACTTTTTTAAATTTCTCTTTATTTGTTATAAATGAAATATTTTTCTTGTCATTGTCGTGTACAAATATGATATTTGTATTGCATAACCTGATAAAGAATACTGAGAAAATTTGAAATGAGCACATTACACATGAACTGCAGAATGTGACTTCTGATCATTTTATTACAGACTTGTCAAGTGACTATTAAGCTTACCACTATGTTGCCTTCATTAACTTAGCAGTGAAAAAGTTACTCTGAGGAGCAATATTATATAGTTTTACTGTAGTTATGTTTATATATGGGTTTCTTCTTTCTGGTATCAGGTGGTCTGAAATGCTTGACAGTACTCTTCATACTCGGTACTAGGAGAAATAGTGTGCTACTTAAATAATTAGAGCATAATTGATTAGTTTCTTTACAAGTACTTTTGTAAATGTGTCAACAGCTTATATCATATGAAGTACAATAGCTTTTTGTTATTTAGATCTAGAGATGAATTTCTGGGCTAAGAATGACTTTCATACGAAAGTCCCTTTTTTTGGGTTTGATACTTTTGTGGATTGTTCTGACATGTTATTGTTCTGTATGTTGCCCAGTCTTGTCTGGGAAAAAACCTTGTTATTGATCCTGTTCTGGAGGAGGAAAGCTACCAAGATGGAAGCTTAATGCTTACTTGTATGCCTTCGCGTTATGAGGTCACTCAGCTAACTATAACAGGAGAATGGTCAACCCCAAAAGTTAACGAGGTATGCCATCATTAGATTCATTCCTTGTTCTGTTAAATTTTGTTTCAGTAAAGAAATGGTTTCTGCTTTGTTACTATCCTCGGAAGGGATAATGCGATGACCAACATTGTGTTTTCATCAAGGTCATCTTTGACTTGTGTTTTTTAAATCTTGCAAGCTCAGCTACGTGGGTATTGATATTGATTTAGAGATCATCTTTGTAGTAGTCAACTAGGTTGACATGCTTGTCAAAGTTCTGTTGGGAGGTTATCTTAATAATAGGCCTATTCAATGTTGGCAAGTTTACCATAGTTTGGCCAATTAAGGTAGATGTGACTTGTGTTACTGACATGTTTTTTACAAACCAGGGAATGCAGATATGCCTGGATGCCTGTGCAAAGCTTGCAACAATCATGAGGGAATGCTTGAAGGTACCTGATTCTGGTTTGGAAGAATAGAAAAAAATTGTTTGAATTACTGTACTGGAGAAAGTTTGGTCCTAATTACTTTCAAATATTTGATTATCTTTCTGTTTGATGTTTGGCCAAGTTTTGCTTGTATATTTGGTCCCGTTTTGGATACAGATTTATCTTGGTTTAACTGGGAATCATGCTAATTTAAAGGTGGAGTATTGTAACAAAGGACCAATTTGGGATTTCTCTCTCATCCACGGGAGATCTTTTGCCCAAGCTTCTGCATCAAAATTTGACTATATTCTGTAATTCAAGCCCGTACTGCTAGTTAACCTGTTATTTCTAGTAGTGTGGACAACCTTCTCTCCATTGTTTTTTCCAGATGGTGCTCTGGGTGCTATGAGCGTGATGACCATCTTGAACGTCAAATGCTTGTTTGTTCCTGGTAAGCTGCTTGTATGACACATGCAGCCAATGTTTACAACTGCGTGCAGTGGGTGAAATCTGAATGTGTTTCTTCTAAAATGGCTTTAACAGTGCGTGTGGATGAAGGGAGTGGTCGATCTAGATCGAGTTTAAGCCTTCGAAAGTTGGACATTAAGTTGGTCATATAGATCGAACCCTTCGACCAGAAAGGAAAATGAAAAAAAAAGATTTGAGTCGTATACTACAATCTGTTTCGATGCCGTTATTTCCTTCGGGGCTCCTTTGCTTCCATTGTACAAAGAACTTGGGGATGAAAGAGAACTTGGGGGATTATCAAAAGCTTGAAATCATAGCATGCAAGACAAAATGTGTGGTTGTGCGTGCACGCATATACGATTCAAAATCCAGAGGACTTAGAGTAGGGTCACACACACACGCGTAGTTTAAGATCCTCCATCCTTTGCATTGGGGTCTCACCAGAAGTATATATACGCATGGATCGGAGTTCCAGTCTGTTGTTGTCTGTTTGGTGAGAAACTCCAGTCTGTTCTTGCAGTTAACTACTTGACCAGATTCCAGAAATATCAATATATATTGTGCAGGGGTGGGTGTGTTATATAAAAACTTGCAATTCATATGTAGTCGAACAAAAGGACAGACACCGAATGGGTGGTTTATGGTTAGATTGCAAGTGATTAATGCTCCCACAAGACCTGTCCAATTTTGCGGTACCCAACATGCTGCAGGTCATCTGATTCGTGCAATATTTATATGAAATTTTCTGTCATTGGATTCTCTATGTTGGACCTAAGTGGAAGAAAAACCCAGCTTCCACTGGCAAAAAAAGGATTGACTTATTTTTTCTTGTCAGATGTTTTCTGACGTCTCTGGATCAAAATTCAAGTCTAACCTTAATGGTTAAGTCAGTGTTATCCTCACACTCATCATGAGTGTGATGAGCCACATTCTCCTTCAAATCATAAAAAAAATACACAAAAAATATAATTTATGCTGGGAGAATTCAAAAATGAAATTTTTTTGTAGTTTTAAGGGTGAGTGTGAATCATCCACAGTCATGAGGCTAGCAGTCTAATGGTTATTATCCGACCTAACTTTCAAACGTTAGGACCACATCTGTCGATTCTATCCTAAAAACTCAACTTGCATCTGATGAGAGATGATAGTAATTTCTATTTCATTACACAATTGAACTGGAAATTAATCTAGTGACACTTTTAATCATATTAAACGTCTAATTTCTTTATTTTATAACATGAATGTGTGTGTGTGTATATATATATATTTCAATATGTAGATTAACTCTGCAAAATTACATCTAATTTGGTTATCGATAAGACGCTCAAAACTGTGAATTTAAATTATAATCATGAACGGTTCATGTTTGACAGATTTTATACGTCAATTGATTTCAGTTAGCTCAAAGCCTTAACGATCACCAAATTAGATGAAATTTTGCATAAATAATCTACATATATGAATCTAAGTAATGAACAGTGGAGATGTTGATATTGGATCGAAAAGTTGGTCTAATGTTTGATCCCTCATATATGTCAAAAAATGATCCCTTAGTGGAAGAGTCCTCTATATATACATATATGAGGGATCAAATATTAGACCAAATTTTCGATCACATATCAACATCTCTACCGTTCAATACTTAGATTCATATATGTAGATCATTTATGTAAAATTTCATCTAATTTTGTGATCATTAAGGCTTTGAGCTAACTGAAATCAATTGACGCATCAAATCTGTCAAACATGAACTGTTTATGCTTATAATTTTAATTTACAGTTTTGAGCATCTTATCGATCACCAAATTAGATGCAATTTTGTAGAGATGATCTACATATATAAATCTACATATTGAACGGTGGAGATCTGATTTTGTGATAAAAAAGTTGGTGTATACCCCGATCCCTCATATATGTCAAAAAAATGATCCCTCATTAGAAGGAGGTTGTGTATATATATATATAACCCATTTCCAATGAGGGATCCCTTTTTGACGTATATGTGAGATCGAGGCTTACATCAATTTTTTTATCACAAAATCATATTTTCACCGTTCAATATATAGTTCTATATGAGTAGATCACTTATGCAAAATTTCAACCAAATTGGTAATAGTTAAGGTGCTCAAAACTGTGAATTAAAAGTTAAAATATGACCGATTCAAGTTTGGCAGATTTGATCCATCAATTGATTTCAGTTAGTTCGAAGTCTTAACGATGATCAGATTAGATGAAAGTTTGTAAAGATGATCTACATATATGCATCTAAATATTGAACGGTGGAGGAGGAGATCTAAAACGCATGTCCGCACTTTACTTATTTCACGCATGAACAAACGCATGCCGTTGGATGTGTTTAATGAAAATGATCGGTCCAGATGGTGAGATGATCAAAATACAGCTGCGAACTAGATTTGTTCCTCAACTTCTTGCTCACTCTCACTGGATCTCTCTGCCTCGGTACAAACTCGGCTCGAGGCCGTTCTCCACCACCCCAAGCTCATCATAGTCTCCCTCTTGCTCGATCACTCTGCTTCTGTACGAACTCTCACTCTCTCTCCTTCGATCCAGTCTCACCGTACTCCTCCCAAAATCCATGTAGTCCCCACAAATTGACAAGATAGCCGGAAAGAACGAGTGTACGAACTCTCACTCTCTCTCCTTCGATCCAGTCTCACCGTACCCCATACTTACGGTATGGGTTATCTGATCTCAATTTTGTTAAGCTTGATTTCTAGCTAATTCAGTATATGTTTTGATTACTATTTTAAGTCATTGAATTGAATTTTATTGCAGTATACTGATACTTTTGGTTGTTTATGAATGATGGATCTAATCCCTAATGTTTTTTATGAACGTGCGCTTTGGATCTCCCCTATATATATATATATATATATGACTCTTCCACTAAGAGATTCTTTTTTTGACATATATGAGGGATCAAACATTAGACCAACTTTTCGATCACATATCAACATCTTCCCAGTTTAATAATTAGATTCATATATGTATATCATTTCTACAAAATTTTATCCAATTTGGTGATCGTTAAGGCTTTGAACTAACTGAAATCAATTGACTCATCAAATCTGTCAAACATGAATCGTTCATGCTTATAATTTTAATTCGCAGTTTTGAGCATCTTATCGATTACCAAATTGAATGAAATTTTGCAGAGACGATCTACATATATGAATCTAAGTATTGAACGGTGGAGATGTGATTTGGTGATCAAAAAGGTGATGTAATCTTTGATCCATCATATATGTCAAGAAAAGGGAACACTCATTGAAAGGGGAATGTATATTTATATAGATATAGATATATGTCTAAAGTGATACTAATGATCAAAAGTTTGGGAGCTTCCGTTTTTTACGGAGAGACTCTAGGGTTTCGTTTGGCGGCGTATTCCTCCACCCGAAGGTGCGTTGATGGTGAAGTTTTGACGAAGGGCGAACGGAGGTGGCAAGGCTGCATTGGCGGATCCAGTCCAGTCTTGGATTGGAGCCCAGGTGAACATTTGAAAAGCAAACAAAATCCTAGGGTTGAGTACTTCGTACTGCAATCTCGATCCCGTACCGAAAATTGGCGAGACTGGACACAATTTTAAAATGGCGGTACCATATCGTCCTGTCTAGATAGTTTATTTGGAAACAGGACGGGACGGGTCCATCCTGAAAGTATAAATGTACTTGTATCCGATCATAACCGTCTGATTTTTAGGGTGTATAATCTTACAACTTAAAAGCGCTAAATGGGATGCCCAAAACCTTAACATAAATTCACAATACTAGTTTCACATAGCGCTCAAGAGTTAGATAATTCATTCACATTTGGTGATGATGATCATATGAAAGATATCGGTCGCCACAACGAAGCTATGTAGCGATAACTGAAGCTCATTTTATTTTTCAAGCTTGCGAGTTTTATCGAGATCTTAATTAATTAGTTAGATGCAAATTACAAGCATTTAATTAATTGGTTATTGATTCCCCTTTCATTTTTATAATTTTTGTTTGTCTTCTACTTATATAGAGTTAGAACTTTAGAACTAGGACAATTATACCATGAAAAAGTAACATCATAGAATATATATATATATATATATATTTATTATACACAATAAAACCCTTATCAATGTTGGATGGGTTCACAATGACTTTATAAAAAAATAAAAATAAATTTTCTTCAAAAATTTATGATAAATTTATTTTTTTTATGTTTTTTATATTTCATTTATTATTGCGCGATGTTGATCCCGTCCTAGTCCCGAACGGGATACATTTTTAAAAATGCAATCTCGTCCCGTCCCATGCCCAGCCCTACAAAAACTTATATGAAACACCTAGTTGAGTTTAGTTTAGCTGCTTTTGTGTCATGAGTTACAAACTTCTCTTTACAGGTTCTTCCAGTCTGGGTGAAAACATTCTATACATATTTTGACATATTCTTTGTTGTTTATCAATTTCTTCTCCCAATTTTTCAATTTTGTTTATATTTTCCTTTTTTATTTCAATCATTTTCTCTTTCTTTTACTCACCTTTTTTCTAGTATTTCTCAAAATCTTCTTATCATTTTTTTCTCCCATCAAAAATCGTTAAAGCATTTTTAACTAACAAGAAATTAGTTGAAGTGAGAAACACATAATCATATTTAAACTGAAAATCAATGTATAAAAATGTTGGCCGATAACTGATATAAGATGCAAGTGCATGCAGCTGGTACGGACCGGGATCTCGCTGGTTTGTTGGATTAGTCGATGAATCGATATGTAATTATAGGAGAATTAATAACAATAATTAAGAAATCAATTTGTCACATAAATACTAACTCATATGATAAAAAAAAATTTCATCCTATAAGTATATAATTCTAGTAGTGGTGGAGTTCTCGTGCCCTGGCTACATGCAAACCAAACCCTAGGTATCCGTACTTACATAAAGAGAACGATCGAGATCGATCAGCAGCAGTCATTCTAAGCTACAAGGAGTGAAGTTAGTTGAAGATGTCACTTCTCAGGCTCAAGTTTGGATAAAATGGATTCTTCGTGTGAAGAAAGATCGAGCTGCCGTCCTGTTGAAGAAAGAAAGGTCAATTTTCAAATGCAACTGGGAAATTAAGCTAAAACAGTTGGGTGGTCAAATAATTCCAGAAAGTCCACTTTCGTTGGTATTTGGTAACATAAGATCACAGAACACACTGCCGTCCATGATCCGTCGTCACCGATCATCACCAGGTTCTGATCTGGTCTGGTCCAACCTTTCTTGTGACTTGGTCGACGGTGCATGGATCGCTGTCGATCACTCTCGTCACTCCAGATTTGTCAATATATATAGTCGAAATTCGAAAAAAAATGGGTCACCGTCGGATGCCCCATGCATACAACCACCGTTTCAGGTGGTGCCATACAAATTAAAAGGCTCTGGATTCCTCTTCACGGGGTGTTGCAAGTTGTGACGGCTAATAACTATATATACATCGATGGAAAACGTGTTTAACAACCCAACCTGGCATATTAATATGGTAATTCTCTTAGTAATCATCTTGGATGGCATTATGAATTTTTCAGTGTTTATAAAAGCAGAACCGGCGATGTCATGGCCGGCGACTAAAGGATGGACAAAGATCGTAGATAAGGAAGAAATAATTAATACATTACCTTTTTTTATGAATCAAGACTAAATTTTACTGCATCAAAAAACTACTGATTACATGGAGTTACAACAAGTTTCATAGGAGTATTTATTTATTTTTTTTTCAAAAACTACACCAATTGTGAAGTAATTTATGCGCTAGACAAATTATAACCCACGTTATAGACAAAAGAAAAAACACGTGTCAAGATTCCATATGCTTGAAAAATCTAGTGGGAGTCAACTCGTCTCCTTGGATTGGATCTTTACAAACACAAGTTAAAATAGCCAAAGTTAATAACATCTGACCCTCCAAATTGATTACATGAACAAAACATAAACAAATGAGCGCATCTTCTTGTCTTTAATGGACCTTCTCCCTTGTTTGCAGATTTGGAAATACTCTTCTGTCTCTGTCTCTCTGTCCTTTTATTGGTGCAGTGTTTCAATTTTCCAATGGAGTAATGGACCCTCTGGAAGATTATTTCATATTTGGGTATTATAGTAATGAGAAATTTAATGATTAGTTTCTTACTTTCTTCTTATATAGCTTAATCCTTGTGTCCCCTTCGGAAAATTACGAAGTTCCCTCTGTTTTTCAGACGATAAGAACAATGGAGAGGCTCTTCAAGCTCCAGCTCTGAACCTCTTCCCCACCCATATCATTGACTTTCCAGTTTAAGCTCAATTCTTATTGTTTTCCTTATTTGGTATTTTCTTTATTGTTTCTGGGACGAGTTGTTGGGTTTTCGGCTTAGAATTTGTAAGAAGCCGGAACTTAGAGACATCTCACTGAGATAGAATGATCCTATGGTTTGGTGAAGCTTAAGCTTGATAAGGAGAAGTGCTTGTAAGTCTCTTTCTGTCTCCCTCTATTTCTGAGTTATGAGTTTCCATTTAATTGTTTATTTGTGTAAGAGATTATGGTTGCCTTTCCAAGTTTCTCATGACTTGTGAGTCTACAAAGCTCTTTATTTTTGTGAAATTAAACAGAACCCAGATTTCAGAGTGCTGAACTGTTGAATTTTAGATCTTCAATTTCCATTTCAACCCTGCTAATGTGTTCAGTTTTCAACATTGTTGGTTATATATTTAAATTCTACTTGCTCAAGAACATCTTAATCGAGTGAACAGTCGGTCTTATTTCTACAAACAAAAATAATCACAATCTGAGAGACTGCGCGTTATTCTAGTTTGACAAATTCAATACAATAAAATAAAGTTTCATATGGCATTGGATTTTTATTTATATGAAACTTAGAAAAACAATAATATTGATTCTCTTCAGTTTAGATATCAAAGGAAATTAGTCACATGTTAGACCTGCATTGTGGCACCTAAGATTGGACAAAGTCTTGGTCTTTAGTCTTTACAGCTTCTTCCCCAACTAACCAACTTGAAGCCATCTTCATTTCATATGTTCACATGATTCCTGGTGAATGGTACTCTTGGGATCTTCCTCTGATCTTGTGGCTTTCAGCTCATTATGAGTCATACTCACTTTGATATTTTTGACGACCCCTCATATATACATTACAAATAGATTGATCACAACCTCATGTTAAGTTCAGTTCTCTGGTATCATTCAGCTCCTCATCATTTCTGTTTGTTGAAGACAAAGTGATAGAAGATTCATGCAATGGGATATGGTAACTCAAGATCTGTAAGGTGATCGCCCTTCTTAATTCTCATTTGATTCAAAGTATTAGTCTTTCTGATGCTGATATCATAGTTTTTGTTACCATAACTGCTTCTGAAATTTTTTTTGCCTTTAAAATTATGAAATTTCAGATTTGAAGATGATGTTGAATTAGCAAAGCTTCCTTCAGTCAATGGAGTTGGTGGTGTTAAGTTTAAGTACAAGATTGATGAGACACAAGTACAAGAGACAAGCATCAAGAGAATGGATAAGGAGCTTCCTGGAAAGACTGGGAAATCTTTAAAAGCAAAAGTACTGTCCAGAGTCTTTTCGGAGGACTATGAAAGAGTAAAGAAGATGATATTAGATCCTCGAGGACCAACAATTCGACGATGGAACAAGATTTTCCTAGTAACTTGTTTGATTTCTTTGTTTGTAGATCCTTTATTCTTTTACTTACCAGAGGTTAGAGACCAAGTCTGTATTGATATTGGCATACCGCTTGAAGTTGTTCTTACCATTCTTCGATCAGTGGCCGATGCTTTTTACATAATTCAGATTTATATTAGATTTCGTAAAGCTTATATTGCACCTTCTTCTCGAGTATTTGGTAGAGGAGAGCTTGTTATAGACTATTCAAAGATCGCATTGAAGTACCTCCGGTTTGGTTTCTGGATTGACCTCATTGCTGCCCTGCCCCTTCCTCAGGTATGTTACTCAGTTCTTGTTCTAGTATTTGGCCTATTGAGATAAAATTGTTAGCAATGAAATTACTAGTCCTTATTTTTCATCTACCCTTCAGGTACTAATTTGGATTATAATTCCCAACCTTAGTGGTTCAACAATGACAAACACCAAGAACGTTCTTCGGTTCATCTTAATCTTTCAGTACATACCAAGGCTCTTTCTTATCTTTCCACTATCGTCACAAATTGTTAAGGCCACTGGTGTTGTCACAGAGACAGCATGGGCAGGTGCTGCATATAACCTGATGTTATACATGTTGGCAAGTCATGTAAGTAATTTTTTTTCATTTCATTTAATTTAACCATCTAATATGTAATACAAACTGTAAACTCGTGCACTACCTGATTTTCATGTTTTCTTCACAAAAGGTTTTAGGAGCCTGTTGGTACCTTCTTTCAGTAGAGAGGCAAGAAGCATGCTGGAGAGAAGTTTGTGGAAAAGACAATTCATTTTGTGAATATAGTTATTTAGATTGCAAAATGGAGCAAGACGCCAAACGTATCTCCTGGTTCCACTCAAGTAATGTCACACAAATATGTGATCCAGAGGGAAACTCCTATGCGTTTGGTATATACGGTGATGCCGTAACATATGGCGTTACAACCTCATCATTCTTCAACAAGTACTTCTACTGTCTTTGGTGGGGTCTAAGAAACCTCAGGTAATTATTTTCTACAATTCTCTGTTTATGTTTTGATGCTCCACATAAGTAAGGTTGTAATCATCTGTCTGTTGTAGATTAGACCTTTTTCAAATCTTTTGCTCATGGTTTAGTCTTACCACAATTTGTTTTCACATGACAATCATAGCACTACCAATTTTAAATCAATCATAAGATTCTGATTCGATTTTGTTTGATTTTCTAGTTGAGAAGGAAAAAAAATTCTGATCTACCTCATTCCATGCCCATCATTGAAATATCATCTGTTTTGCTTATGTATTCTAAATAAAAAATTCTGCAGTTCCTTGGGACAGAATCTTTCGACCAGCACTTATGTTGGGGAAATAATCTTCGCTATTATCATCGCGACTCTTGGACTGGTTCTCTTTGCATTGCTGATTGGTAATATGCAAGTAAGTCCTCAAGTAATCTCAATACTTTAAACTGGGTTGCCACTTTAACATCTACATCTAGTAGTTTTGAGAAGAAAACATGAGAAAATATTTAGCAGTTACATGCTAATTTTATGCTTCACATGATAGCCAAGCATATGAGCACTGCCTGCAACTGTTTTACTACTATATTTATATGGAGAAAATTCTGATCGCACTATAATGGCAGACCTACCTTCAATCAACAACTGTCCGACTAGAAGAGTGGAGGATCAAGAGAACTGATACAGAGCAATGGATGCGGCACAGGCAGCTGCCTCCAGAATTAAGACTGTCTGTAAGGAAGTATGATCAGTATAAGTGGCTGGCTACTCGAGGAGTCGATGAAGAAAGTCTTCTTAAAGGACTACCTATGGATCTACGAAGAGACATCAAACGCCACCTTTGCCTTGACCTTGTTCGTCGGGTAAGTTATTGTTAGCTATGTTGTAAGCATTATGAGAATCAATAGCCACTCCATAAATATATATCTTAGTAAAGATGAACAGAGCAGCTCGATAATCTTTAAGTAACATTACATTGTGTCGACTACCGTATGATGCTCTTAACTATTGGTTTGAGTTATTGAATTTTTTCTTTTGTAAAATGAGCAGGTTCCTTTGTTTGATCAAATGGATGAAAGAATGCTAGATGCAATATGTGACAGACTTAAACCTGCTTTGGGTACTGAAGGCACATTTCTAGTGCGTGAAGGTGATCCTGTCAATGAAATGCTCTTCATAGTTAGAGGCCACCTTGATTCCTACACCACCAACGGTGGCCGGACAGGATTCTTTAACTCGTGTCATCTTGGTCCCGGTGACTTCTGTGGAGAAGAACTACTGACGTGGGCCTTAGACCCTCGTCCGAGTGTCATTCTCCCATCTTCCACACGCACAGTCAAAGCGCTTTCTGAAGTAGAAGCATTTGCTCTAGTAGCAGAGGACTTGAAATTTGTTGCATCACAGTTTAGAAGACTTCATAGCAAGCAACTTAGGCACAAGTTCCGGTTCTATTCACACCAGTGGCGGTTGTGGGCTGCATGTTTCATACAGGCTGCTTGGCGTCGGTATAAGAAGCGCAGGGAAACAGCAGAGCTCAAGGCTAAAGAAAACCACATTCCCGAGGCAGCTGCGCAACCCCCACCCATCTCAGGCTTGGCTACTTATGCAGCAAGGCTTGCAGCAAGTACTAGGAGGGGTGCCAAGAAGCATCCTGGGTCAGATTCTGGGGTTGTAAATTCATTACAGAAGCCAGCAGAGCCTGATTTTTCGGTAGATGAGGAATGAATGGAGAACTGATACATGTTGGAGATGGAATATAGTAGTATAGTCCTGCTTATGTTTTCTGTACTTGAAAAGATGATATTTCTGGTGGAATGATTTTATTGATATCAAAGTAGATACATATATACAGGTGTAATTGTTACTGACTAGGAAACTGGACTATAAGGAAACATATATTTACAGGTAAGTAAATCCCTATTAGAAAAGATGTAGCCTGGCAAAGAGGGATTCTGCTGATCTTCTATCTAAAGAATATTTTCCATACATTCCCCTCAAGTTGGAGAGTGGATATCTCGCACTCCCAACTTGCGTATTACAGAAACAAAAGTTTTCTTCCCCAAAGCTTTCGTCAGAACATCGGCCAACTGATGTGATGAACTCACGAATCTTGTAACTACAGAGCTGTCTTGGATTTTGTCCCTGATATAACGGAAATCCATCTCAATATGCCTGGTTCATTCATAAAGTACCGGATTTGCTGCAATGTGTAGTGTTGCTTTATTGTCACAATACAGAGAGGCAGGTCCGAAGTGCAATATTCCCAAATATCTAAATAAGTAACGCAACCATGTTAATTCACAACAAGTTCCTGTCATGGAACGATATTCTGTCTCTACTGACGAAAGAGACAGTCTTCTGACGCTTTGATCTGTAAGAAATCAATGAAGGTCCAAGAAACATAATATCCTGTAGTGGAGTGCCTAGTAAGTGGGCATCCTGCTTAATCCGAGTCACAGAACGCTCTCAGCCTCAAATCATTGTTGGAGGAGAAAAATAAACCCTGACTAGGGGCACTCTTGTGATAACGCACTACTCTTAGTGCTGCTTTCAAATGTGTCTTTCTCGACTCATGCATAAAACGACTCAACACATGGACAACATAAGTAATATCCGGCCTTGACACAGTTAAATATATCAACCTTCCAACCAATCTCTTGTAACATCCTTGATCCTTGAGAAAATCAGTTTTATTAGACAACTTTAGGCTTCGTTTCATTGGTGTATCAATAGGGGTTAAGCCCAACAACCCTGCATCCTCAATGATTTCTAATGTATATTTACGTTGAAGATAAAAAAATTCCATTTTCAGAAGTGGAAAGCTCCATGCCAAGGAAATACTTTAAATCACCAAGATCCTTGATATTAAACTGACTATGCAGGAATTTTTTTGTGGCAGCAATGGTATGATGATCATTTCCAGTAATCACAATATCATCAATATATATTAATAAAGCAGTAAAGGACTTGCCTAATATCTTGGTGAAGTGAGAATAATCTGCTCGCGATTGCACAAAATCTGCCGAACGAATGGCTTAGCAAACCATTGTCGAGAAGCTTGTTTTAAATCGTATAACGACTTGTGAAGGCGAAAAACCAAGTTCTCATCCCCTTGTCGCCGAAGCCCCAATGGAAGTGTCATGTATATTTCTTCTTGTAAATCACCATGAAAGAAAACATTGTTGACATCCATTTGGTGGAGAGACCAGTGCCTGGCTGCAGCTAAAGCAAGGAGGTAGCGAATTGTAATAATTTTGGCTATAGGAGAGAATGTGTCTTGATAATCGACACCTTCAAGCTGAGTAAATCATTTTGCTACCAGATGGGCTTTATAACGTTTGATAGAGCCATCAGAATGATGTTTGATTTTATGTACCCATCGACAATCAATAGGTTTCTTACCTACGGGAAGTTTGGTAAGAGACCATGTGACATTAGCCTGAAAGGCCTGTAACTCGGAATGCATGGCTGCCTGCCACTCAGGATGAACAACGACCTCGACATAAGACTTAGGCTCTGTGGCAGCACTAATTTGAGCAACAAATTGTTTATAAGCAGGCTTATAACGATGATAAAAAACATAGTTCACCAATGGATAATGTGTACCTTTTGTCGGACCTGGAACCAAAGAAGATGATTGGTCAGAGTGAATATAAGAGCAGACATAATCGTTGAATTTGAATGGCTGGAAAACATGACGGGTGGAGCGACGGAGCAGAGCATAGGGAGTGGACTGGGTTGTGTGAAGTGGCTGGGTAGTCTCAGCCATAGAATCAAGAGGAGATGAAGGTGGAGTCGGTGACGCAATAGAAGGCGAAGCCGGAGATGGTGAGGACGCCGAAGGGTGAGAGAAGGAATTCGAAATAATTAGAGACGAAGAAAGAGGATTAGTTATTGATGGTGTTTGGGGACGGCGAGAATAAGTCAGAACCCACCCCGGGTTAACCCCTTTAACCCAAAGTAAACCCTACGGGGTCTACCTCAAGGGAAATTTTTATCGGAAACCCCCTTGAAATGGACAACCCTACCTATAATCCAACTAAACACTTCCACAATAATGTTCCCCAACACCTTGAGCCATCATGTTCCCTCAAATTACATCTACACTTCACCAATCGAATTCAACTAAACTATACTGGGGTAATCAGAGCATTCTATGTGAAAGCAATACCTAAATAGACTAAATAGAGACAACAAAATGATTTGACTATGCCTCGTCTTCAGTACGCATGACCTCCTCTCAGCATCCCTACAACATTGGGCTTTTGAAAACGAAGGGCCCAGGGTAAGCATTTAAAAACATGACGTTAGAGTGAGTGGACAAAAAATAATATCCAGACGTGAGAAAATATCTTAATTTAACGTTCACCCTCTTATTGTTCTAAGAAATCATTTATGTATGCCTCCTTGGAAAAGAATCCCAAATCATCATTTCGAAAAACAAAATATCACTTGCCAATCTCATTGGCTTAAAAATCCGTATTCAAAATAGGGGAAGAAGTTTCACCATGACGGAGAGTCTCCTAGACTAGGGTCGGAGCCTTCTGGAGGCTACTAAGTAATGAACGACTCTTCATGATGGAGAGATTCTACCATGACAATGATTCTTTCAGGCTAGGGTCGGAGCCAAATAAGGCTACTATTGCCCCACTTCACTTCTAAAGTGGGGGGCCCGTATGGCTAGCTAGCAATGAAAATATATATAAGACCCTTCATGACGAAGAAAACAAACAGTCGACCTGCAACACCTCCAAACCTTTGTAACAGCTACCAAACTCGTCATCTCTTCCCAAAACAGCACCCCAACCACAAACGGCGGCTACCGCCGGCAGCGGCAGCCGACGACCATCTTCAAATCAAATCCTTCCAATAAGTATGAAATTTATATCAAAATCTTCCTCTCATTAAATAGAACACACTAGATGATGCCCGCGCGCTGCTGCGGTTTCGTAATGCATGATATTAACTACCACAAATGCTAATGTCTGCTCAATTGTCATTGTTTGTAACGCCGATCAATACAGCTAATATAACAAGAACATTGCTCAAGAAAACAATTATAATAATAAATACACATTATGAATCAAAATAGATTCCTTGCTAGAGCACCAAAATAATAAAAGTTGAACTAAAGTTTATAAGATATTTATCTAGTAACAAAGCAACCACAAATGTTTCAAAGTTTGACATACAGTTACCATAAGATATATCAATTATCCATGATAGAGCTACTATGCTTCAAACAACAAAGAAAGAAAAAGGTAAACTCCATTTGCATGGAAAATCCTAATGATCACCCAACATTTGAACCTTCGATATACATCTGATGCCGAGCTCTAAAACATGATAATGCGTAGATGAAGTTGAGATTGAGATAGTAAACGACAATGTGGTCAAAAACTATGATAATAATAGAAACCAAATATTAGAAGATCGATGACATAAGTTCTGTCACGTCTAACCCATTATAGACATTTTATTTGAGTTACACCACACCTAATTGAAGACATAATTAAGATAGCTATCCAATAACAAATCACATGTCATAAGTAAATCAATTAATGAGTCTCAATAATCTATCACATTATTAACCGAAAACCAAAACTATTATTATGACTGAATGTAAAGGTAAAATAAAAATAATTTTCTAAAAGTATCAGGCTTGAAATATAAAAGTTATTTCTGTGTTTTTGATCTCAAAAAACTGATGATTCATAATTCAAAGAATATAATAACAAAAAAAATGTCTAGAACAATTTCATATTGATAAAATACATGCTTTAAACTATATGAAACGAAAGAGAAAGTTATCCCTATTTTGTATTTATAGAAAAAGAAAATCATGTATAAACGGTATAAAATATTATAATATACATTTGAACATGTGAATAGAAGCTATAATAACATAAACAAAATGAATGTTTTTTTAATGCATAATACTTGGGGGAATGCAGTATTGGTCGCTTGCCTTGATTTGGACACAACTCTTGAGTGCTGCATAAATTTTGCACATGTCACTATTGTAACACCTCGTTCTGAAATTTACCTTTTTACCGGGATTAGGCGGGTTACAGAGAGTTGTAACAGCGCTGTTAATTTTCCTTGATTTAATATTCGAGTTTAATATCGAGATATTCTTGGTTCTTGGGGAAAATAGGATTAATGTCCTGAGGGGTAGATTATGTTAATACGAGTCCTCCGGTATGTCCGAAAGATTTTCTGGAGCTGCAAGCTATTTGTTATGAATTTATCCAATTTACGGAAGTAATAAATGTTACTTACTTTATCGTAAAAAGATGACTTTGCGATAAGTCAAGAATTTGAAGAAAATTCCTTCGGAAAAGTTGAAGAGGACGTCAATACGAACATGTGGGTATGTCCTATGATTTAATTGGAGTTCGTATGTGAAAGTTATTCAAGATAATGTGTTGTTACCGTGCGGTAAAAGTAAAATAACTATTTACCGCTCAGGGTAACTTTTGTTATTCAAATCTGGGTCGTTGGATCGATTTAAGATTTGATCTGGGCCGTTGGTTTCTCTATAAAGGAAGAGAGAGGTTTGACCCGAGTCAAACCCCCCTTCGGCGTTGACCAGAGTTCTCTCTCTCCCACTCTCTCGGCCACCACTGTCTTCCGCCCGGCGCCGGCGACTCCGGTCGCCACTCGCCGGCGGACGCCCATCTTTCTTTTCCTCTCTTCCTCCGCTTTCTAGCCCAACCCTTGGACTGCCTAGGCGTCAGCTGTGGAGGGAGATCGGAGGAGGAGAGAACTCGCCTGAGTTCTTCGATTTTCCGGCAAACCAGGCAGAGTCAGGGCACGTGGAAGGTAAGGATCTTCTTCTCTTCTTCTTCCTTCCTGTCTCATTTGTTTGTTGGATTAGAGCCTAATCGAAGATCCCTCTTCCTATTGTGTTTACTATTTTTGTTGGGTTGGTCGAGCACTTCGGTGAGCTTCCAGTGGCCGTGCTCTTGGGCTTCTGAGACTGAGGCGAGGCTGTGGGAGGCCAAGGGGGTCCAACTGGAGGAGGTTGGAGCTGCTGACATCGAGTGGAAGCATAGGCAGTGACACTGGGTTCGGGTAAGTGACAGATAGGGGGTCAGTGATAACCAGGAACTGTTGTGTTGATAAATTTTTGTTGTTGGTTGTGTTTGAGAGAGCAGGTGGTCGGGATTAAGAGTAAATCCGGCCAGCAGATCGACCGAAATAGTTAAGGGTAAATTTTTGAATTTTTTACTGTGATAGATCCATAAATTTACCATTTTACCGTAGATGTAAAATGACAGAACTGTCCCTGGTAGTTTAGGGAAAGTACAGGACTGCCATTGAGATTGAAATCCCAGAAATACCCTTGGCAGATTTGTGAAATTACAAAAATGCTACTGAGGCTAAAAAGATGATACTACCCTCCACAGTTTTATTTTATTACAGGGATGCCATTGAGGCTGCAATCCCATAAATGCCCCTGATAATTCTAGTTATTTACAGGGGTTGCCACTTTGGCTTAAATTCCTAAAATACCCCTAGCAACTTAGCTTATTTACCAGGCTGCTATTAAGAGTGAATTGACAACACTGCCCTTGAGAGTTTAAGTTAACTACAAAGGTATCTGAAAGTGGTTTTACCTTTATGCCCTTGAGGGGCTTTATATATTTCTGTGATTGTCCATATTTCATATTTATGTGTTTGGGTGTGGCTATTGTTGTTTTGTATGATGGAATGTTAGGGTTAATCCCGGAAAAATAGTTGATCGTTAATTACCTTATCGGAGAGGCCGGGTTAAATTCCGGGTATGCATTAGGCGTTTGTTACCCTTTATATTAGATCGACTGGTAAGTAGAAAAGCGGGATTTTTCCCGGTTAGAGTGTTAAATAAAAATAAGAGCTACGTGTGGCTTGATCCATGAGGACGGGGTACGTATGCAAATATTATTAGAACCCCTAGGTTCTTTAAATGGTTGGTTTGAGATCCAAATGCGGGAATCGGGATAACCTCCGGTTATGAGGTCTATTCCGGTACCGTTTGGACTGTTTGAATTTGGTTTGGAAAGAGGGTTATCCTTGCTCAAGGGGGATTTCGAGTAAATATCTCTTGGGTTGAGTCCCGCACGTCCTAATCCAGGTTTAGAAGGGTAAACTTGGGTCGGGGCGTGACAACTAGTATCAGAGCTTAGCTTCAAATCTCGGACCTAAGGATTGAGTGATTAGAATCCTTGGAAATGTCTAAATGTATTATTTACTTTCCAAGTGGAACAAGTCGTTAATACTTGTTAGTGTGTATGGTGGCCAAGGGTTGTCACTTGTGGTTGATGTTAGTAACGTTAAACGTAACGATAGAATTTATGACATCAATTGCATTTAGATGTCGATATAGACTTTTCGTGAGATCAAAAAGTCGAGAGGCTCGTAAGTTCAGTAACGAACCAGATTTGAGAAAAGTAAATTCGAATTTCATTATATTGCGTAAATAGGCTTAAAAGTGCGTCTAATATTATTAGACAATTTTTGAGGTTTTGAGGGTTTGAACTTTGCTGATTAGTTGGAAAGTTTTGGTCAATTTTCTGGTCAACCCAAGAAATACTTGGTCAACCATAAAGTCCATCAGTGACTTTTCCTGGTCAAACTAGGAAAATGGGGTGGTTAGACTATTTGATTGTCGTCTCGCGTCCCACCTCTGATTGATGGGTTAAATTAGTAGGTATGACCACTTACGTCAACAAGTTGGTGTTGCTTAATTATATTCGAGGAGGATCAGGGATGATCCGGTGATTGAGGTGAAAGATGTGGTCAAGAGAACCATATTACGTAAAGTATCAAGTGGCGCAGCGAACGCGTGCTGGTCAATAAAGCTCGAGGAGGAATACTTTTTAATGGTCAGAGAGCTGCTTTCGGACAAGAGAGACGTCACCAAGTATGAAGACGTTTTGAGTACCGTACCAGGAGCAGAAGATGAGTGGTTAGTACAATGAGTGGACCTTTGATTTGTTTTAAAGAAAAAATATGTCATGGTTTAATAATTAAATAGTTTTCAAATGTTCCCAGAAAGATTGATTTTCGGGTTTCTGTACATTTTTGATTTCCTTTGGTTTTGCGAGCACCCCAGTGGAGGGTTTTTATTCGTTTATTTCCATTTGATTTATGGATTTCAGCTCGCTTGTTTTCACTTTGATTTTGAATAGTTTTGACTGGAGAGTCCTGTCATACAGATGGGAATCAGACCTAATGTTTTACTAGGATTTGATTGTTTGGCGTTTTGCCGGGATTTAAAAGTATTTTTGGCATTTGCTTGGATTTTAAATAGGCTTCGGGTCTGGATTTTAAATGGGCTTCAGGCCTAGATTTATGAAATTATCGGGAATTTGTTTTAAAATGTCACCATAAAGGGTCGTTAGATGATTATAGCTAGCAGGCGGCGCTCCTCGTTCGGCTGAGTAGAAGAGCGCCTACCCGACGCGTTCGGCGGAGTGGAAGTGCGAGATATGTGTGTGTTCTTACGAAAAGTGGTTGTATTTGAGATTTGCGTTCTCACTTGACAGTGGATGAGACGCCGGAGCTCTTAGCTCCGACCCTAGCCCGCGGGGCTCACTGTCATGAGGGGTCGTCAGATGTATTGATTGTTTTAGCTAGCAAGCAGCGCTCCTCGTTCGGCGGAGTGAAAGCGCGCCGCTCGTTACGCTCCTCTTCCATTGGGGGAGATGGTGCGCGAGATTGCATCCTCACAGAGAGGTACGCTAGAGCTCTTAGCTCTGACCCTGTTATGTGTGATCGATGATTTGTTTTATACGGCTGCAGGCCAGGATTTGTTTTATACGGCTACAGGCCATGATTTGATTTATACGGCTGCAGGCCATGATTTGTTTTATACGGCTGTAGGCCATGATTTGTTTTATATGGCAGCAGGCCACGAGTTGATTTATATTTGGCTATAGGCCACGATTTGTTTTGTTTTGGCTGCATGCCGGGATTGGATTTATGTTTGGCCGTGAGCCGAGAAATTTGTGGTTTTTAGGCGTAAGGCCTGGATTGTTTTTCGGAAAGATGGAAATGAAATTTGAAATTTATGATTTTGAACCATGATAAATGACATTGATTTTTGGTCCACTCACTAGAAACCTTTCCGTGTTAAAGAAGTTCTAACCCTAGCTTGGGAGGCTGACATGTCCACGCTGGTTAGGGATGGTACACACGATTTAGGAGTGAGGTACTCCGGGCTTCCACGGGTATAGTCAGAGCCAGTTCGGGTTGCTTGTGACTGTTTGTATGAGTGGTGGTTGAATTATGGTGAAAGAGATCGGGATATCCCTTCGAGGGAAACCCACTCATGAGGTGTGAAAGATGTTGAGCTGATTGGTGTAATATTGAAACTGATTACAGAAGCACCATGAGATGCATGCAGGATTTTGGGCTGAAATTTTTGTCCTTTAGGCAGGACATGAGCACACATGAGTTAGTGTGCGAGCTTGTTAGCTCTTATTGTTGTGAAGTCTCATACTTTAGACTCTGTCCCGAGAGTGGAGTAGGATGATGAAATTTATTGAGACCGAGTATATGAAGATGACATCCATGTTGGCGTGGAGTCTCATAGCGGATTCATCAGCTCGAGTGAGCAATTTGAGATCACATTGTGGTATGCGAGTTCGTTTGAGCCCCGTGGTTGAAAGTTGGGGTATTTAGGAACGTGGGATGAGGATTTTTGATTTATGGACACAGGAGATAATACGTCAATGGCTTCAAAGCCTAGTGTAGAAAGTTCACGTCTCTTTAGTCTCGAAATGTGCGAGAGACGTATGAGTTTCCTCCACGGAGATGGATAGTAGAATTTCCATCCTTTCATGCGGAAGAAATTGGTGTTAAATACCAAGTGTGGCAGTTGTAAAAGTAGAGCATACGTGTCGACTACAAGTTAGTTATTATGTCTCGAAAAGCTATCAGATTGTCTAAATGGTCATTTCAGGAATTAACTCGAGATGAGTTAAGAGGCAAACTTTGTGGAGTCGATTTACGACAAAAGAGATGAGACGAGGGTATCGTGCTCTAGTGTTTTAAGCGAGTGTAGCTATGTATCCCGTATTGCAACTACGAGAAGACTATGGTTTCAAAAGGAATTGATACATATAGCTTGTGACTCTTGTTTGCCTGAAGCTCTGTTTGGTGGAACTTGACGGCATTCCTTGACGGTTAGTTCACGTTCCGCAATGGAAATTTTGAGGACGAAATTTTTATAAGGGGGGTAGATTGTAACACCCCGTCCTGAAATTTACCTTTTTACAGGGATTAGACGGGTTACAGATAGTTGTAACAATGCTGTTAATTTTCTCCGAATTAATATTCGAGTTTAATATCGAGATATTCTCAGTTCTTAGGAAAAATAAGATTAATGTCTTGAGGGGTATATTATGTTAATACGAGTCCTCCGGTATGTCCGAAAGATTTTCCGGTATGTTAATCGAGATATTCTCGGTTCTTAATACAAGCTGTTTGTTATGAATTTATTCAATTTACGGAAGTAATAAATGTTACTTACTTTATCGTAAAAAGATGACTTTGCGATAAGTCGAGAATTTGGAGAAAATTCCTTCGGGAAAGTTGAAAAGGACGTTAATACGAACTCATGGGTATGTCCTATGATTTAATTGGAGTTCGTATGCGAAAGTTATTCAGGATAATGTGTTGTTACCGTGCGGTAAAAGTAAAATAACTATTTACCGCTCAGGGTAACTTTTGTTATTCAAATCTGGGCCGTTGGATCGATTTAAGATTTGATCTGGGTCGTTGGTTTCTCTATAAAAGGAAGAGATGCCATTGAGGCTGAAATCTTATAAATGACCCTGATAATTCTAGTTATTTACAGGGGTTGCCACTTTGGCTTAAATTCCTAAAATACCCCTAGCAGCTTAGCTTATTTACCAGGCTGCCATTAAGAGTGAATTGACAACACTGCCTTTGAGAGTTTAAGTTAACTACAAGGGTATTTGGAAGTGGTTTTACCTTTATGCCCTTGAAGGGCTTTATATATTTCTGTGTTTGTCTATATTTCATATTTATGTGTTTGGGTGTGGCTATTGTTTTTTTGTACGATGGAATGTTAGGGTTAATCCCGGAAAAATAGTTGATCGTTAATTACCTCAGCGGAGAGGTTAAATTCCTGATATGCATTAGGCGTTTGCTACCCTTTATATTAGATCGACTGGTAAGTAGAAAAGCGAGATTTTTTCTGGGTAGGGCGTTAAATAAAAATAAGAGCTACGTGTGGCTTGATCCATGAGGACGGGGTACGTATGCAGCCTGACCGGGATTCGGGTGCAGTCGCAAATATTATTAGAACCCCTAGGTTCTTTAAATGGTTGGTTTGAGATCCAAATGCGGGAATCGGGATAACCTCCGGTTATGAGTTCTATTCCGGTACCATTTGGACTGTTTGAATTTGATTTGGAAAGAGGGTTATCCTTGCTCAAGGGGGATTTCGAGTAAATCTCTCTTAAGTTAGGTCCCGCACGTTCTGAACCAGGTTTAGAAGGATAAATTTAGATCGGGACGTGACAACTATGGTATCTTCCAAGGTATGCTTAGATGAATATGTTTTTTACCCCTCGAGATGTTTGATTCGGACTTGCAAGTCAAATTTCTTTCCCGAGCATCACATAATTATGTATAATAAGAACTTTTACTTTAACTTTAACTTGATCTGGGTTTCATTCATAAAATCTCAAAGATCTTTTCTTGTTCTTTTATGAGCTGGATTGCATTTCTTAGATGATGATCTATTAAACTAAAGAAAGAGAAGTGATATACCTATAATTAGTGATAGAAAATTGCGGCGGCACATAAATGGGTAATATGTTTCCCGAGGACATATAGCTCTGATGCATAGATGTTGATCCTCAGCAACTACCGCAGACACGTGTGCCTCAAATTCCTAGGTTTTAGCATAGGAGGCTGAAACTTTGAGCTCAGAAAACCAACACCTAAACCTCAGTACACCTTCACAAAAGAAACATCGTCTTCCATTGCTCCACTCTATGATGGGCAATAATCTATTATGTTTAGGGAAAATTGCAATTGTTTAAAGTGTGATTGGCTCAACATACGGGTTCTTTTTTTCCCTGGAAAACTAATTAACCTACACTTTTTGTACACATAGATGCATAAGCACTAGCCAAAACATTATAAGACCATCTGTATTTCATAAATCTAGAAAACCAAATATTGCCAATATTTTTCAAAGGAATTGAATGTCAACATATTGATCTAAACAGTAACAAAGACTACATTTTTGTTCATCTCCCATGTTGAACATATACCAAAATTTTTTTAAAGTAATATTGACAAACCAGGTTGCACCACCCAAGACAAATGCATCTATTCTGATCACTGACTATGTATGTCTGAATTGATGAGATAATATGAATGTCATAAATTGGTTTTCAGTTCGTGTCTTCTGTTTTTTGAAAATTTTTCAAATATTCCAATCACACCCAAATCCATGTTCTTCCATCTGGCCTTCTGTTTTTTGAAGATATATATATATATATATATATATATATATATGATCGAAAGAACATGGATTTGAAAGAAAATCACACAAAAACCAAGAACACACATATCACCCGCGTCTTGGCGCTGTAGTGTATGCAATGATGGAAAGATTTTCGATATCTTCATATAACTTCGATACATGATACATACATAAAGGTTCATATATATATATATATATATATAACAAATTATGTGTAATATGCTCCTATGTACAAAGTATAATAATTTCTCTAGAGCTATGGTCAAAGATATAGTTTGATTGTTTGTTGAAAAAGAATACTCTGGAGACATTTCTGCCTTCAAATCGCAGGAAAGAACATGCTTTTGTATCTCCAGATGACTATAGAATTGAAACAAAATTGAAATTGTTAGCATAATAATGACATCTTTTCAGCCGAAGAAAGTACATAATGATTATTCAAGCCACAAAGTTCATTTTGTGTACCATCACAGCCATTTCAGCTTTTTTTGAAAACCTAGCCATTTCCTCTAAGCATTGCCAAGTTTTACTATGCAAACAGTTTCAACTCCTCACCGAATTATGTTCGAATCTGAATAGGCATCGCCTCAACGGTAATTTTTCATATAGCATGCAAAAGTTTGGGCTCGGAAAAAGAAAGAGTTTTGTGCTTAATGTTAGACAGATAAATTGCAATTCTAGTGATTATGTATTACTCCCTCACCTATGAATGACGATAAGCCAATGAGGAAAGTAACAAACTTTTAAAATCTGATCTTTTACATGTAGCCAACTTACCAGTGATCAAAATCAAGACAGAAGTCTATATTTCCTCTACAAACAAAAAATAGTGCAGAGCATCACCTTAAAACACCAAAGCTCATGAGTTCAAGGGATTCTAAAACTAAAAATGAAGCTGGAAAACTGAAATCCCAAAAGATCAACATAAATCTAGATTATAATTAAGTCTATACTCAGCAAACTCAGAAACATTCAGCAGAAATATGCAAATATCTCGCTCATTAATAAAAACGAAATCTCAGACCCCAACTTCAAGAACTACCTCAGACACCTGCCTGAAGCATTGAGGACTAATCGCATCAACTCTCATCCCAGCTCACACAAAACACCACAAATAATAGCAAAAACACAAATAAATCTTCAGGAAAAAAAGTTACATGAAGATCAGTAGAACACAAACAGACCTACCTCTACAATATACTTGAACTTGTTATTTTTGTGCAATGTTAATTTCATTTAAACCCTAAATGAAATAAGTCTCTTTCGTTAGCTCTGTTAATGAAATATACTATGCTTAGTTCTATATTGGTTCTGGCAAAAAATGACACCTGATAGGAATTTTATGTTCTTTCCACTATAATTATTAATTCAATTTAGTTTGATTCCAACTATAAGAAATTAATAATCAAATTGAGATGAATACAACAATCAGTCAATCCCAAACTACCACAAAATAGAAATAAGAATAAAGAAATTTAAAAAGCATTATTCACCAAACCAAAAGGAGAAGAACATAATCTGATAAACAAAATCACAACATTAACTCCAACCTATAAAAGTAGGAAATTTTCAAAAAAGAAAAAAAACATAATAGCAGGAAATATCCATAACATCAAACCAGCTGGCATCAGAAATAAAAAGCAAAAGAAGGCCTACAAAAAAAATAAAACTACACACCTTGAATTCAGAATATAACTTCCAATAGTAATATGTGAAACCTGCAAATATATATATATATATATATATATATATGAGAAGAAATTGCACATATAACCACCACCAACTATAAAAATTAATAAATAAAGAAATGTAGCAGATAATTGAATAGAGAAATCCAACAGAGCATGTCTTACTTCCTTCTTTCTTCAACGCAATCTAAATAATTTAAAAGATAAAAGTAACCAACCGTAAAATAATTTAAGGACCGGGATGTGACATAAGTGCTAAGAAGAGAAGGTGCCGGAGTAACCGGGGCGGGGTCGGTAGGCGGAGGTGCCGTGAGATACAGTCGGAGATGTGGTGGTGACAGCTGGGTCGGTGTCCGGAGCAAATTTGATGATGTGTGAAGTGTGGTTGAGAGGATGTGGAGTGTGTGGAGGAGGAGACTCGAAAGAGAAGACAATAGGTGAAGAGAGAGAAGTTGGGCTTGTAGTTTGGGCTTGAGATGGAAAAATAGTGTTGGGCTGATTTGAGGCATATGGAAAAATTTGTTCATGAAAGATGACATCCCGGCTGCTGAAGATCTTTTTTGTCTCTAATTCAAACAATTTGTAATCGTTTTGTCTAATGGGTAGCCGATGAAAATGGATTTCTTGGCACGAAGATCAAATCTATGAGATTGGTGAATATTGGTTGCGTAGGCTAAACAACTGAACATGCGGAGGCGAGAATAAGAAGGTGGTTTTGAGTAAAGAAATTTCATAAGGAGTTTTGAAAGAGAGTAAGTGAGAGGGAAGCCTATTGATGATATGAATGGCTGTAAGTGCACACTCCTCCCAGAATTCGATAGGGAGTTAAGCATGAAACTTCAAAGCACGGACAACTTGCAAGATGTGTCAGTATTTCTGTTCCACAACCCCATTTTGTTGAGGTGTGTAAACACAGGAATGTTAAAAAACAACACCACTGTCTTAAAAAAAGAATGAAGTGAAATAAACTCACCTCCATTGTCACTTCGAAATGTTTTGATGTGAGATTCAAATTGTGTTGAAGCATAATTGAAGAAACGTTTGATAATTGGTTGTGCTTCATTTTTGAATTGCATCAAGAATATCCATGTAAAATGTGTATAATCATCAGCAATAATGAGAAAATAGTGAGAACCAGAAAGAGAAGGATGTCGATAACGACCCTAAATATCACAAAGAATAATCTCAAAAGGATTTATTGAGGAAATAACACTGATGGAAAAAGGCAAACGACTTTGCTTAGCCATAGGACATATTAGGCAAGCATTATTGGACCGAAGGGAAAAGTTCAAAAAATTCTTGGCAATAAAACTCAAACGAGAAGGGGACACGTGCCCTAGCCTGTGGTGCCAAGGATCTGAGTAAGAGATGGTGAGGTTACATGCGGGTTGGTTGGATGATGAGGATTTTTTGGTTAAAGACTTATCTGTCGCCAACGCCGCGAGGTAATATAGTCCATCACACATCTCACCCAAACCAATCATCCGCTTGGTATCAAGATCTTACAAAATACACCAATATGGATAAAATGTCACTGAGCAATTCAAATTTCTCGTCAAGAGGCTAACAGACATTAGATCAACTTTGAATGTAGGCACTGATAATATATCATGCAGATAGTAATTGGAATTCAAAGGAAAAGATCCGTTTGCAACAATCTTTGCTTTCTCTCCCCTAGGCAATGATACTGATGACAACGAATTATGATCTTGAGATTTATGCAATAGGTTGGATGAGGAAGTAATATGATATGTTACGCCGCTATCAATAATCCAATTATAGGAAACAACTTTAGACAAATTGGTTTTGTTACCGCATTTTCTTTGGAGCTAGGACCCTCATCTTCAGTGATATCGGTGGAGGATCTTGGGAATAAGTGACAACAATTGTTTCAATTGATGATTTTCCGGTACCAAAACCAACCTTTCCTCGGAAGAATAATTGGCAGCTACTATGTTATTTCTTGCTCTAGGATGTCCTTCTGGGTATCCATGTAATTTGTGACAAGTCTGGACCCAATGGCCTTCTTCTTCTCTAACCCAAAATGACGTTGGGTTTGGTTTTGATTTCGTCGTCCTCCATTCCGATTGCCGTGATGGGCTCCTCCACCGCTTTCCATTCTGTCATCCCAGACACTCCAATTTGTTCTCTCTCTTCCAGAAAACTAATTGGCTTCTACCACCAGTCTATTAGCACTCGATCAGACTGTGAGACCCCGAAGTTTTAATTTAATTTTCCGACACATTTAGGGTTTAATTCCGATTACTTTTCAGTACGTCGTCATTTCGTCTAACGTTTTTACGTTAAGACACACGTCGCCACATGCGTGAAAGTATTTACGGAATATTTTCCGGCACTTCACGTAATTTTTTCGTACGACTTTTTACGTTTGAATTTGACGTTTGGTTATTTGAAATGAATTTTCGAAAATGGTTTTGGTTTTGAAATTATTTTGGGATTGGGATCGAATCGTGGCCGTTGATTCGATCGACGAATCGTGGCCACTCGTTTTCCTTTTTATACCCTATCTCTTTCTCTCTTATCCTCACCTTTCCCTTTCTCTTCTCACTTTCCTTTTCTTCTCTTTCTTCTTTCGTCTCTTCCGAAAGAGAAAGTCTGCGTCTCTCTCTTCTGCTCGACACAGCCAACCACTACCTCCTCCACCGGCAGCGCGTCAAGCCTCACCGCCGCCCTCATTGGCTTCGCCTCGCCCCGGCGACCTTGTCCAGACCACCAGCGACGCTAGCGCCGCCCAGCAACGAGAGAAACTCCGGTTGTACTGTGCAGAGCAGATCGAGGCGCACCAGGTCGTTTGGAGAGCCAGGCAACTCCCAGGCGCCACCAGGAGCTGCCCAGGAGCTAGGAGGAAGGAGGAGAGAACCAGCGGAGCTCCGCCGGAGGGGTTTCGCCGGAAAACACAGAGGAGGAAGCTTGAGGTATAAATCTTGATCTTTCTTGATGTTTGAGACGTTGTTGGGTAGATTAGGATGTTTAGAAGGAGTTAGGAGGAGTCAGAAGACTCGGTTTGGCCGGAAAACCAGTCAAATCCGGCAGAGAAACCGGTCGGGAACCGGCACGGTAAAAACCCTGGTTTTTACCGTGTCTGTTTACTTTTACTATTTACCCAGGGACAGAGTTACCAATTTACCCCTGACTGTTTGAGTTAATTACAGTTACAGTTTTTACTGTTTACTTTTACTGTTTTACTGTTTTACTTTTACTGTTTTACTGTTACAGTTTTACTTTTACTGTTTACTTTTTACGGTTGACTTTTTGACTTTGACCGGTTGACTTTTTGACCGTTGACTTTACTGTTGACCGTTGACTTTTACTATTCCAAAGTTGACTTTTAACTTATGCCGTAGAACACCTATTTTACGTTTTCGAACACTACGGTTAAACGTTTTAAAGACTTTTAGCTTGTAAACGTGGCAAAAACGACGTAAGTACTGAATAAGAAATAATTCCGACTTCTCGCCGGTTCGAGAATCGGAGTGTCAAACAAGTCAAACCCTAATGTCAGAAAGATAAACAAAGAGTGTTTATCAAGTCTTAGTCGTAGATAGTAGACCTCGAATTACTTATACCTGACTATCACTGTTGTCTCACCCACAGACTCAGGAGCTCGTCTACGCAGGCTTCAGGAGGACCAGGAGTTGGAGCGCAGCCAGCTGTACCATCATACCAGGTAGGGGGAGCACGCCCATTGGGTGAGCCGAAACCCTCTTGGGTCGGCGGCTCTTTTACTTTTACGTATTAAATAATGATGCATTGTTTTAAAGCTTGACCACATGCTTCTTATAGCACTTGGTGTGTGTGTGTGAGTTTTGGATCGAAAAGTAGTACCGTCGTCCTGATTTCCGGTGCTTGGCCTGAGAGCGACGAGACCTAGTATTCTAGCACTCCTATGGTGTCGATGACCGTTAACCTCCGGAGGGGCTATGCCCTGTTTATTTCATTCATTTATCCCGCTTACGCTCGTCTCGTACAGAGTAAAACGTGACGTAAGTGTGGCCTGCTATTTGTTGGGCGTTAGCTGGAAATGGACGCTCTCGCTATTCTGCGCACTCGGGCGCTTAGATAGTTGGCCCCGGTTTGCAGTGAAGACAAACCCGGGATTTCGGCCGCTCAGATCCAGAGAGTTCTTTCATATGTGGTCACATGTTTTACCGAGCTTTGTGTGCGTGGCGTGCATTTACATTTCCACATGCTCTTTCGTACTTACGAGTACCTACATATACATATATACGAAATGTTTTCTCATGGGTTTTAAACCCCGACTTGGATGGCTTTGGCCCCATTTGGGTTAGCGAGGACGAGTTGCTCACCTCTACATCTTTTCAGGTCTAGAGGAGCTGGACTAGATCGCGGAGCGTCGGTTATCGTGCACTTCACCTTTCGAGGGCTCCCATTCTGGTGTGGTTTTCATGTATCTTGATTTCCGTATCTTTGTTGTTGTTATCTGTTGGATACTCTGAGACATTATTCGGGCCCAGTGTTCCGAGACTTTTTTTCATGTACTATTTCTGTCTCGGGTATTTTCTATTATCTTCCGCTTGTAAAACATTTGTATGCTACTCTGATCATTTGTCATTCTGTATTTGACATTCATATTATTATTCATGTGTTGTATGTTTCATTCATAGCCTTGTGGTTTTCGGTCCAGAGGGTCATCAATACGTCGAAAGACGTATTGATTACTCGCTAGATCGGGATTACGGCGGTTACCGTCGTGTTCCGGGACCGAGAATAGTCCCCGGGATGCGACACAGACTACCATGGCAGCGCCTCTGTTTACCTCCACCATGCGAGCTAAGATAATTAAACGCTGCTTCTCTTCTTGGAGAACAGAGGAGAAAGCTTGTGGAACAGTGGGTAATGGCTTCATGAGACGATCCGACCGTGAATAGTCTGGTATGTTTCATTTAATCCTATCAAGAATTGTATCAATATCTGTTGATCTATCTGTTGTGTTGCATCGAGTGTTGATAATTCATCCCATAAAGCTTTAAGCTTTGTGTAGTAGATCGAAATAGAGAGTTGTTCTTGTTAGAGAGAGATATTTCTCTCTGAATCTCAAAAATTCGTGTTGCATTCGCTTAAAAAATCGTTCATGAAAATCCTCCCAAACTTCATAGGTAGTAAGATAATAGTTCACACTTTCGGCTATTTCTGATTCACATGAATTGACAATCTAGGAATAGACCATGTCGTTACACCGAGACCAAATCTGGTAACCAATAAGGTCTGCTTTTTCTGAAGGAGCTGTAATAGATCCATTGACGAATCTGAGCTTATGCTTGGAGTTTAGGGCTCGAATCATGGCCTTTTTCTAGCTAGAGAAATTGTCTCCGTTCCAGAGTTCGGAGACGAGAACCAATCCGGAATGATCAAAATGGTGAATGGTATAGGGACTTGAAATTTCTATTGAGATTCCTGAAGTTTGTGGAACTAAGTCAGGTTTTGGAAGAGAGGTGTCCGAGACCTTGGGATCCTCATCTTTTGGAGGGGAAGCATCATCACCAGCCATGAAGGCAGAGATAGGAAGCTGGCATGAGAAATTAGAGTGCACACTACCAAGACAAGTACTTTAGCCAATGAAAATTTTTCGTCGGTCTGTTAATTAAATTCGTCGGCTAAAATCTTAACCGATGAGCCTTCGTCGACAATTGTTTCGTTGGGAAAGACTCATTGGTTATGACTTTAGCCGACGAAACTAGAAGTTGTCGTCAGCTATTTTCCCACACTTTAGCCGACAAATATTTTATCTGTTTCGCCGGCTAAAGTTTCATACTATAACCGACGAAACAACATTTTGTTGATCATAGTCTGAGATTTTAGCCGACAAAACATTTAAGATATTCGTCGGCTAAAGAATGTAATAATAAATTAAAAAAATAACTATAGTAGACAAATTATAGCAAGTTTTGTCGGCTAAAGACTATTATAGCCGACGAAACTTACCATAATTATCGTCTAAACCTTAAAAAAAATAAAAACATACTATAACCGACGAATTAAGGCAAGTTTCATCGGCTATAAGTCCATATCAGTAAAAAAATACCCAAAATTTCTAAATTATCATTACATGCAACCTGTAAAATACATCAAAACATTTTCATATAACCAACAACAACCAAAATGGTAACAAAATAAGTTTTTCATTATAAATTTTAAAAAATGTTTATAAACACATGAAACTATATAATTGATGAACTACATAAAATCTATATTGTCTAAATCTATATCCAATTCTGGGGGCTGCTGCTGAGGAGGTTGCAACAATTGAGGTAGCGGTATAGGCGTAGGCATTGGAGGAGCCGGAAGTCCTTGAAGCTAGGTAGCTAAAAACTCCTGTAAGTAAAGGAACATCTGTTGATGCTGGGCATGCTGGGTGGCATATACCGAGACATTACGGCAGTATAGGCTGTCTAAGCGGCATGAGCGACAGCCTAAACGGAATGAGCGGCAACTTGAGCGATTTGTTGTTCCTGTAGTCTCTAAACTTCCTACTCTAGTTTAGTCGTCTTGCTGCTAGTTGAGGCTGCCTTTCTTTGAAATCCTAGAGTGGTCTTCAGGACAACCTCGCCTATGTTTCCTAGACCCCGATAGTAGAAGTTGTTTTCTCGAGGTAGGAAGGCTGTGCCCATGATCCTCCCCAACCCTCGGATCCGAGTTATTGATCCGGGACATGGCTCCATACATCTTTTCCTCCTGCATGTCCGACCATGCCTCCCTCAATATAGCACTCATCACCACGTCACTAGCCTATCTCACCTTGCCTAATTGTATAGGATAAGAATAAATAATTAACATTTTTACATATAGATAAGTAAAATTAAAAATTTAAAAACGTAATATGAGTTACAATATCCTCCTGGCATCCGTATATGTCTTCCCGTACGTATAGACGTATCGGTTGACTTTTGGATGTTTCCTAGCTGCCTCGTCCATGGAGACAGTAAACGGTCTAGAACCGGCATGATGATTTCTTATATTGTGTTGCCGGTTCTAAGCGTTCGCCCGAAAAACAGCTTTTGAAGAAAAAAAATAAAATATTTAAAAACGGGCGTACTTAATGACCAAATAATCTTTTTAATTACCTGTTTATAAGGGTTGTTGAATTCTGATGTCAGAAGCCAACGCCACTCGTACTCTGTCAGAACCCACCCCGGGTTAACCCATTTAACCCGAAGTAAATCCTGTGAGGACCTCCTTAAGGGAACTTCTTACTAAAACCCCCTTGAAATGGACAACCCTTCATACGAACAAACTCAGCACTTACATGAATAATTTAAAACAACCCCCAACTCCTGAAGCCATCCTGCTCTCCAAACCATAACTACGCTTCACAAAAAAAGTAAACTAAACTAAGTTGGGGTAATCAAAACAAATCTACATAGATGAGATATCTAAGTAAAATTGCTAGCGTCAGCGGATTAGTTGGCTATGCCTCGTCTTCTGTACGCACGATCTCCTCTCAGCATCCCTGCAACATTGGGCATTTGAAAACGAAAGACCCAGAGGAAAACATTTAAAAACAGGACGTTAGAGTGAGTGGACAAAAAGAATATCCAAACGTGTGAAAATAATCAATTTATGTCATCCCTTTGAATTTCCAGAAAATCCATATGCATGCCTCAGGGTGAAAATCATCAAACACCGACTCTAGCCTCGGTAGATAAAATATTGAAAATATGATTATATACGTAACTAGCCTTGCTAGTTAATACCAGGCAGTAAAGTGAGCCTTGCTCAAACACATGACCACACATGCATATCCAAACGGTGCTACGACGCTTGCGCCTCGCGCTCACGTCGCGCTCATAATAGCAGCAGCACTGGGCAACGCCATGATGACGGAGTATACTCCCGATGAGAATATAATATATAATCATGATTTGACTCTATGTATATATATTAATATATGTATACTCATACGGGGCTACGACGCTTGCGCCTTGTTCTCACGTCACGCTCATAATGGCGGCCGTTAAATATTTACTATATCATTATGGCGGAGTATACTCCCCGTACGAATATAATATATTTTCATCACAACACGTATATAAAGAAAAAATATGCACATGCATGTGACCAAATCCTTCCACAAATATTCCATAATCCTCAAATCAAATGAAATACCGGATAAAAATGGATGATAAAATAATCCAATAAATTAGAAATCCTCAAAAGAGAAACAATGCATATAAATTTAATTTAAATAAACGTCCACTCACAGACTTAGGCCTTAGCCTGATGAAATCCGATCGCTTCCTAAGCGAGAACTCCTCATCTCCTGTTCAACGAATAATATTAAATCATAATTGTTAAACGAATAATTATTTAATATTGGCAATAACGATACCCTAGCCAAAACCCTTAAACTTAATCAACAAAAATCCCCGTCCTTCAAAAAAAAGCTTAGTAGTCCTTAAAATATTTCTTAAAGCTTAACCGGTAATAACCCATGGCCGGAATAATATTTTATTATCCGCTGATAATATTAAACTTGAAAAATTCTAAAACATAACCAAAACTCCTCCAAAAATTACTAAATTTAAACCATAGACTCCTCTCATTTTATACTATTTAATGGGCATGAAAAACTTCTCAAAAAGTGGTGGCACCGTCGCCAGCTTCGACTTTGACGGCGGCCGCCGGTAGAAATTCCGCCGACCTCCGATCGCCACCAAATTTTAACAGTAGCTTAACCTCATCATTATGAACAACTTTGTAGTTCAACTCGAAGGCCAATTCAGCCTCTAACTAGGTCAATCGAACAAAAATGTAAAAACCTGAAATTTGTTTTTAAACTTCAAATCTTCGATTCTCCCTCCACACTCCAAATCAATTCACCAAACTTTAGGGGTGAGTAGTACTCCTAAAACCCATTTTAACCATATATATAACTCAAAAATTGGTGGCCTGAGAAGGGAGAAATCCTATCATGATCTCGTACTGTACACTCAGTAATCAATTTGAAATTTCTCTTAAACCATGGAGAGATAGGTTAAAAAGCTTACCTAGAATTGAAGTAGACTCAGAGGCCTCTTTTTAGGACCACCCTCACCACCTGAGGTGGCCTAGATTGGCGGCGGCAACGCCAAGAAGGTCCGGCATAAAATCTGCCCGATTTTTTCTGGTTTTAGGGCTATGTATAGTCTTTTTTACGAAATTACCCATATGTCTCTAACTTCGGACCCTTATAACTTCTTCATACGAACTCCGATTTGAGCGTGCTATATGTCCACGAACTCGTATCGACGTCCTCTACAATGTTCATGATGAAAGGTTTCCCAGATTTTTGACTTTACGAAAAGTCAACTTTACGGTCATTATACGGTTAAACAGTTACTTTAAATGGTTAAAGACCAAAGTAATCAACCGTAAAATAATTATACAATCAGGATGTGTCATACTCCTTGTACTGGAACTCAGCAGGAGTACCAGAATGTGTGTTCTCATGCGTAATCCAGTGGGTCTGCAACTTGTTTTTCCACTCCTTATACCTACGGATACAACAAAAATATTAGAAATATTATTAATATCACATACAATTTTGTTTTTTCATTAACTTCCCAATGTACGTTTCCCCATGCACAACGTCCACCCAACTATTCTTCAACTGTTCAGGAACGTCAAACCACACCTACATTTAACCGTTTATCAATCTGACAAATGAGCTGGTTGGACGGTTAGCGGGCGGGTTTTAGCGGTTAGCGGGTTCAGCAGATTCAACCCGTTATTACCTGTTAAGCTAATGGGTTATAACAGGTTGAACCTGTTGGGTACGCGGGTTACCTGTTGGAACCCGCTAAGAATTTTTTTTCTTCCTTTCTTATATATATATATATTTTTTTTCTAATCAAATAGCAATAAATTCTTCTTTAGCGGTTATAAATTCTAATGATTTAAATGGCATAAAGTTAAAAAATGAATTAGTAATTAAGCAGGGTTTTCCTTTTTTTTATTTCTTAACGAGTCTTAACGGATTAAATGGATTCCAACGAGCAACCCGTTTCCGTTTGCTTACTGGAAGGTTGTAACGGGTTGATAACCCATTAACACGTTATGAAATCAGACGGTTAGCGGACGAGTTTTTAAAAGACGGTTAGCGGGCGGTTAATAGGTAGCGGGTTGAATTTCCAGGTTGAACTGTTTATTAGTTTAGTTTTTCAAGATATCAACAATGTAATACATAATATTATTGAGGCATTTTGTAAACTCACCGACATCGCGTAGAGGACTGTGTATCCTTAACCTCCTGTGAAAGTTCGCCCTAGTCTGACCACAACATAAGGACTTTATCCCTAATGAGCATTCCCATGCGGCCGGAGTACGTCCTCGACTTCTCGCCTGATACTATGTGGCCATCCCCATCAGTATCTATGACGGTTCTCCTTAAGGTACTGACGGTCTTCTCGAGAGCTTTCCCTGTGACGGAGCCACTCTTCTTGTTTGTCGGCTTGCCTCCAACGGTGTCAATCACACGATAAACCAAATTGATTATTAAAATCAGAGAACCTTTATTATTAATTATAAGAATACAAATTATTCATCTTTCATTACCTGAGGACGATGCGACGGATTCCGTCTTTATGGCCAATGATAATACCCTAAGGGAAATAAGATGTGTATCAAAAGACACAAACCGGTACTCCTCTGATGGAGCCACTGACGGGGGCAATTGATGAATCAGCGTCCTTGAGCCATCGACTGCAGGTAAGGTCGGTATCATCCGCGGAAGGAACAGGTAAGGCGGTGACATTTGTACCCTAGATGACACACCATCCGAAGCAATAGGACCTGGAGTCGCCGCTAGATGTATCTCAGGCATAAAGGGTGTAGATACCTCCGTCTGGGTCTAAGGCCATAGCTGTCTCGAGAAATGAGGGAAGCTCGGCTACCTCGATGAATGGGGAACGCCCAGCTGCCTCGAGGAATGGGAAATGCTCTACTACCTCTGTACCGTCTCTAGAAGGGTCACACGTCTGGATGTCATGGAGCCCCGAAACAATGTTTGAGGATTGCTAGAGGTTCTGTCAGATGATTCAAACCTTTGTCCCTTTGAACCCTTCATCAATCTAAAATTACCGTTCATCATGTTTAAGATATTGATTCTAATCAAGGTTAATGAAAATGTCATTAACATTTTAATAAATTATTTGAATTTTTAATTTAATTGTAATTTTTAATATTTTAATTAACAATTTAATATATTAACAATCTTTAATTAACATGTTCTAACTAAAACATATATTAACATATGTCTAACTAACATATATTATCATATTTTATTTGTACATGTCGGGTCTTTCAGGTATTGTCAACACAATATTGGGATGATTGTTGAGCTTCCCAAAATAGTACTCATTAAGCACTGCTAAAATTTCTTCCCCCGTCCATCTTTTGGGAGGCACTCCGTTTTCTACGGTCTCATCAAATGTCTTGTCATTGAACCACTATTCGTGATTACATGGAAGGAGAGTACGGTGACCCAATTTGCATATCTTGTTGCAATGACCGCTTCACCACTCATCGCTAAGGCACTCTAGATAAGCCTTGTATCCCATAATAACGTTGCCCGACAGCATACCACAGGTAAGAAAATCACTGATGGTACCAATAACCATAGCATGCATCTGGAACATCTCGTGTATGTATTTGTCATAAGTGGGATAACTAACATCCTAAAAACTTAAGCTATTCAATCAAGGGTCTCAAATACATATGAAGACATTTCCCTGGATAACCGGGCCCCAGAATCAACAAACTCAACATATTGTATTCCTTCTTCATGCACATCCATGGAGGAAGGTTGTACGGTTCCAAATTCACCGGTCATACACTGTATTGAAGACTCATGTTGCAAAAAGGGTTGAACTCGTCGGATGAGAGCCCGAGCCTCACATTTCAAATATCTGACGTAAAATGAGGAAACTACATGTCTATATGCTTCCAAGCCTCCCCGTCAGCAGGGTGTATAAGGGCATCTTCGTCATGCAATTCCCTATCAAGGTGTCATCTCATAGCTTTCGCCGTATGTGAAAAAATATACAACCGCTCCAGCCTATCCCTCAACAGGAAATACAGAAATACCTTCACAGATTTTCTATTGTCTGCATGAGTCAGCTTATACCTTTCAGTGTGACATACCAGACATGTGTTAAGGCCATCAAAGTCATTCCCTTCTGGATCTTTACTCTAGAAGAAAACACAGTCATATCTGAATGTATGAATCTTGATGTAGGAAAGCCCAAAATTGTTTAGGATACATTGGACCTTATGATGAGTGGTAGGAAGACGATGACCGTGGGACAGCATCGAAGCAGTGTACTATAGATAATCATCAATAATATTCACAGTCGATTTTGTCTCAACTTTAATCTTCATTACGACTATCACACTTTTAAGAACGGTCTTCCGACAACCGGGGTACACATGAGTCTGTTGTTATACTTGTCAATACTAGTAGTGTTGACAACTCTAGGGAAGGGCTGCATAGGCTCAGACATATATTGCCCTTTAGCGCATACATTGCTCTCATAAGGAAACATATCGTTGATGAATGTCGTTGTTGGATCGTTGGATGTAATACCCGTCTCAGAAAATTACCCATGATCATGCGAACCCCTTGATGATGTTTCACCGTGATATATCCAACATGTGTACTTCCCTCAAAACCCGTTACTCTTCAGATGTTGTCATACTTTGTCAATCGCAAATCGATGCATATCGCTACGACACTAACATTTCATGTAATAGAAAATTATATTCATGTTAGCATTAGTCAGCGCATATTCATATTCCAGAAAACTCATATTTCCTTTACCATATCTTTTGTCCCATTTTGGAAGCGAAATCCAACTTTTATCCATATCCTAAAAATATAACAAAATATATATGTATAACTCTAATTAATTAAATTTCATATATAAAATCTCAATTCATTTAGTATTCTACTACAACTAATTAATAACAAATTAATTAACACATATATATACTTAATAATTACATAACAATATTATATATCAACATCATCACAAAATCATCATCAACTCATATCATCAACAACTTCATACCATCAACACAATATTATAAAAACAACTTTGGTTGATGATTTGATAATATTAACAAATTCATATATATTATCAAATCATCAACCAAAGTTGTTAATAAGATATATATATATATATATATATATATACACACTTTTCTTGACGTATATGAGGGATCAAGGATTACACCAACTTTTTGATCACCAAATCACATCTCCACCATCCAATATATAGATTTATATATGCAGATCATCTCTGCAAAATTTCATCCAATTTGGTGATCGATAAGGTTCTCAAAACTACAAATTAAAATTATAAGCATGAACGGTTCATGTTTGACAGATTTGATGCGTCAACTGATTTCAGTTATTTCAAAGCCTTAACAATCACCAAATAGATGAAATTTTGCATAAATGATCTACATATATAAATCTAAGTATTGAACGGTGGAGATGTTGATATGTGATCGAAATGTTGGTCTAATGTTTGATCCCTCATATATGTCAAAAAAAATATCCATTAGTAGAAGAGCCATATATATATATACATCCAATATACTCAAAATCGATAAACTCAACACTCAAAATCGATCAACTCAAATAAAACTCAAACTCAACATATATACACATACACATATACATACCTATATATTGCTCTACAAACTAATTCTAGACAGATTTCGACAATACCCAACAATTTCGACAACATCCAAACTTTTTCTCCCGTTTTTTTTTTTCAAATAAGCTGCTGTCCAGATCTGCAAATATAAGGTACTTTAGTCGATGAAATTATATATTTCATCAGCTAAAATTTTAAAATTTCGTCAGCTAAAGTTCACAGACTATAGTCGACGAAAAAATTATTTTAGCTGACAAACAAACTTAATCAGCCTGTTTTTTTAGCTGACAAACAAACTTAACAGACAAAAATCCTAACAACAGTACATCAACTTTGCTCCACTGATAATTTTGGTGTCTGAACTTTGTTAAATAACACATTGGTACATGAACAAACAAGTTAAGCCTAATTTTTGTACATGCCATTATAACACCATTAAAAAAAAAGATATGAGATTTCAGAAAAAAAAAAAAAAAAAAAAAAAAAAAAAAAAAAAAAAAAAATTGAACAGTAACTTTTAACGGTGTTATAACGGCATGTACGAAAATTAGACTTAACTTGTTAGTTCATATACCAATGTGTTATTTAACAAAGTTCAGACACCAAAATTATCAGTGGAACAAAGTTGGTGTACTGTTTTTATAATTTTCTCTTTCTTTTAATCCCATCCTCAACCATAGTTAACCACAACTATTGTTGATAATAAATTATATTATCTTCTAATATACCACTTTTTTTTCAGATTTTCTAAACAATATAACAACAAAACCTAACAAATTTAGGACCGCTCGTATTTTGTAGTGTCGCTATTATTGACTTAAGGTCACGTCTGGGTTTTTTCCTCATATCTCTTTTCTTTTGGTCTCTTGTAAACAAGCTATGAGGCTCTGGTAATATTCCATGATCATGTTCTTCTCCTTCTAGTAATTGTGATTTTTGAATTTCTGATAACTTTATTTATCAGAGCCCATCGTCTTATGCATAGCGGTGGAATGTGTTTGAACTTGTGAGGTTAATTCACTTTCATGTTCATGTCATGTGAGGTTACATTCTTTACAAGGTATGATGAAGCCATCACCTAGCCATATTCATGAATGCTACTGCCAATTTGTTTTGTGCGTCTGAATGCTACTGAAAATGCTGCCAATATTTTATTTGATTTTTTAGGGTTTGAACGTTATACCAATTCATCAGGTATGTATGCAACTTTTTTATATGAATCGATAATTTAATCTCAATGAAAGGAGCTATATTCTAATTTTAGGAGTGTGCTCGCTTAGCCAATTAACTTGGCACATCCAGTTATTGAATTTATCTTAGGGAAGATCTGCTTGGCAAACTACTGAAAGTTTTTCTTCATGATGAAAATTTGCTGCACTTTGTTTCTTGCTACTACTGCAAAACTTCTCACGAAAACTCCAATGAGAGAGCCAAAGCCAGAGCTCAAAGACTGTTTCAGGACATAGATCACGCTTGAAATCATCATGACAAAGAAACTAGTGCTGAATCAATAATTAATATTTTCGACCTTGTAGAACTTGGTTGAGAAACCATGAGATAGACACTCGTCCAATCATTCTACTGCACTCAAACTGCTCCAATTCTGCTATTGTAATCGCTGGAAATTTAACCACTTATGCACTTCTATTTATCCAGTTCTTCTGCTGCACTAGCTGAAAAGATACTACCGCAATAGTACTCTTTCAACCTTGCACTGCACTCGCTGGAAATTTACCTGCTATGCACTTGCATAAGTACACTGAATTATTTACAACGAATTTTTATTTTTCCTTTAGTGGCCGAAAGACATCAGTAAGAATCACCATGACAAGGTGAAAACAATGCACCAGCACAAAGTGATGACAGTCCCTACTCCCTTGTTGTGCACACGTTCTTCTGTCCTAATGATCGACCATCCTACACCACTATGGATGTTTTGCAACTGATTTCCTGTGCATCTCATCTCAAATTTTGTTTCTGATACACATGCAGATAAGAAAGAGTTTGTTTTAGGTTATTATGGGAGTCTGACTCAAATGGCAACAGCCCACAACGTAGATTGCAATATTGCTCACTAGGACTTGCACTACATGTGTGGCAATATTGGTATCCAAACATTGCCACAATACTTCTTCCTCTAGGCCACAAGTCAATGCCACACACAATTTCGGAGGATGAGATCTATCATTAATTAGTGATGGGTGTGGTCTATATATATATATATATATATATATATACAGTCCGGATCAGGAGCGGAGGTCCGTTCCTAAGCTTAGGAACGGATTTCATCATTTTGACCCACTTCCTGACCGAATTTCCTCAAACTTCCTTCTAGACATATCTATATCATCTTGTGTAGATCATTTCTGCAAAATTTCAGCCAATTTGGTAATCAGGAAGACCTTCAAACTTATGTTACAAAAAAGATGAACAAACTGTTTTATATATATATAGACCACACCCATCACTAATTAATGTATATATATATAGGGTGATTAGACCCTGAACGTATCTATTACCAAAAGATGATAACTAAGTTATATAGACCACACCCATCACTAATTAATGTATATATATATATATATAGGGTGATTAGACCCTGAACGTATCTATTACCAAAAGATGATAACTAAGTTACCAGGGACACATTTTGATGGCATACATATCTAGAGGTCTCAAAAGTTGTTCAACATAGGGTCAAGCTCCACAGTTTGCTTATCATGCTGCCATGTGAGAAGGCAACCAAATTCAACAAGTCATATTATACCATCAAGCGAATTAAAGGGAGTAATGAGTTGGTGAGATATTGCATGTATATAGCAAAAAAATCTTCTATACATGACAGTATAAATACAGTGTAATTTTAATCTTTCATAAGTATTTATAGGATATGGGACAATCTTGATTAGTGTAATCTAATTCCATACATCCACTTGAGTATATGTAGATATTAGATATATACCGTCTATTGAATAACATGTATTACGTATAGTGCTCACATAATGATGCTGGATATATACTTGACGCGCTTATCTCATCATCCTCACCCACTAAGTTTTATTAGGGCTAGACATGGGACGAGATTGTATAATACTCGTATAATGATGCTGGATATATACTTGACGCGCTTATCTCATTATCCTCACCCACTGAGTTTTATTAGGGCTGGGCATGGGACGGAACGGGACGGGATTAAGATCCCGCGACGATAGAAAAAAAAAATTTAAAAACATAGAAGAGATAAATTGATCCTAAATTCTTGAAGAAATTTTATATTTATTTTTATAAAGTCAATATGAACACATCTAATATTGATGCGGGTTTTACTATGTATTAATTTCTCACATATATATATATATGTTCAAGGATAATTGGACATGTATGTGTGCCTTGGGCCATGCTATGTATGTGGGCTTTATGGGCCCTAGTAGAGATATGATCCATGTACTAGTTTCCTAGTATGACTATATAAAGTCCCTATATAAAGGGCTCCTATCATATGAATGAATAATAACAAGGAGCTGATTCTCTATTCCTAATCATTATAGAGTTTCTCCTAGAACAATATATATATTCTATGGTGTTACTTTTTTATAGTATAATTGTCATAGTTCTAAACTCTTAACTCTATATAAGTACAAGACGAACAAAAATTGTAAAAATAAAAAAGGAATCAACAACCAATTAATTAAATGCTTGTAATTTGTATCTAACTAATTAAGTAAAAACTCGAGAAAACTCTCAAGTTTGAAAAATCAAAGGAGCTCAAGTTATCACTACATAGCTTCGTTGTGGCGACCGATATCTTTCATATGATCATCATCATCATCATCAAATGTGAATGAATTATATAACCCTTGTTGTATGGAATTAGTACTGTGTATTTATATTTAGTTTTTGGACGTCTCATTGAGTGTTTTTGAGTATATTGTAAGATATTATACACCCTAAAAATCAGACGGTTATGATCGAATACAAGTACATTTATACTTTTGGGATGATCCCGTCCCGTCCCGTCCCGATCCTGTCCCGTCTAGTTTCCAAACTATCTGGACGTGGCGGTATCACCATTTTAAATTTTTTTCCCGTCCCGCTAATTTTTGGTACGGGACCGAGACGAGATCAGAATTGCAGTACGAAGTGCCCAGCCCTAAGTTTTATTACTGATGCTAACTTGCTAAGTTTGAAAGCAAACTACATTGATATCGATATATATGATGCATAGACAGTGATGGAGTCAGGATTGAAGAATTGGAGGTCTAAATATAAACGGTATATAGTATATGAGGTATAAAAAAATAAAATTATATTATTCTTTTTGTTGATAAAGTAGGAAAATATATGAATTATCATTTCAAATTTGATATAATAGACAAAATATAACCTAAAGGGAAAATATTAATAGAAAACATTCTATCAAAGTTTGAAACAGTCGTTCATGTTGTTAATTTATTGATGATCCATCAATTATTGGTAACAAGAAATGACTACAAATAGGTAAATTTCATAAATCAAAAGGGTTTATTAATGATTTATGAACAAAAATTACTACAATTAAGCTAAAACATGAAGCGTAATTAGACTGTTTAGGAATGTTGGATGGGTCCGGACCCCCTCACCCTTACACTTAGCTCCGCCCTGTCCATAGATGAAATATGAGTTCATCAATTTAGAAAATTTCTACAATGTGTTAATACATCTCATGCACTAATTTTATTATCCGTAAGTTGTAAAATAAGTTATTAAAGTGGTAATTTTTGTTCTAAAAGTGATGAAAGAAATTAGTCACAACATTAGTGATCTAGTCCTTAAACGGTGAAAATGTGTTTTAATGTGGTATGTAAGTAAGTTATTCCGGCTACACTGGATCATCATAAGCTCCTAATAAAATTTGTGTATGATATGTAGTGAGATCTTCAAAATGAAAATGAACCGATTATTATATGATACTGCACCAAAAGTTTATAATTATAAAAATACCCCGGCTAAGGTTTTCTCTCTCCAGCTCTCTATTTTAGAGTTAGGGTTTTCTCGACTGAGCAATGCGTCCTATTATCCATGGCTACGACCTCTATATGGATCTCAAGGAAGCATCAGCCTCTACTGCATCGGTAATGGCAAGCCTCATAGCCTCATCTCAAAGCTTTCGCTGAACAACCTAGAAGAACGGTGGATGTTGAAAATCTTCGCTGCCCAAAAAGTGGATTTGTGGATTAATGATTCTATCTTGTTGGTCGATTGAATACCACTTGTGCTATTGTCTTCGATGCATTCAGGAGTCAAGTACACTTTATGTGGAGGCTTCCTACTCCGATGAAAGTTCAAGCCAACGGAGATCGGTTTTTGTTTATGTTCTCGTCGGAGAGAGATGTGAATAGGGTGAAGAGAGGAGGTCTGTGGGCATACCAGAGGGCCATGAATATCTTCAATGATTACGATGACTTCTCGGCTATCATGGTCGTCCCTTTGGACTTTGTGTGGATTTGGGTCAGGATTGAAGGACTGTCGACGGCGCTGTCAACAACAACGACAACGAAACTAGTGATGGAAACAATTGGGGAGGTTCTACAAGTCGAGCATGGAGGCAGAGTGGTCTTGCTCGAGTTTGAATTACTCTCTATCTGAACCAGCCAGTGAGATAAATCGGCGGCTTAGGGTTTTACCAATTGATATTCTTCAAGTGAGCTATAGTATGAGTCATTACTGGAACAACTACTTTAGCCGACGAAATTTTTTCGTCAGCTAAGTAACAAATTTCGTCGGCTAAAGTCTTATGATGTGTGGTGATGGTGTGTGGTTGTGGTGGTGGTTTTTGGTGGTTTATGATGTGTGGTGGTGGATGTTGATGGTGTGTGATGTTGGTGATGGTGTGTGGTTGTGGTGGTGGTTTTTGGTGGTTTATGGTGTGTGGTGGTGGGTGTTGATAGTGTGTGGTGGTGTATGGTTGTAGTGGTGGTTTTTGGTGGTTGTGTGTGGTAATGATTTTTCGTTATGGTGGTGTGTGGAATCATAATGACCGGTTTTTTTCGGAGATCGATTGTCGGCGGTGGATTTCAAGTGATCGATCTCCATTTTTTTATATTTTTTAGGTTTACTGACGAAATATTCTGTCGGCTAAGAGTTTTTATTTTTTTAATTTTAAAAAAAAATTCGCCAGCTATGAATTACTTAGGAGACGGAATATTAAATATTATGTCGGTTAAGATAATTATTAATTTGTTTTTATTTTAAAATATGTCTGTCTCATAGGTACTTAACTGACAAAATCATTCCGTCGGCTAAGATCCTAGGAGACGGACCTTAGCAGACGAAATTTATGTCGACTAGGTTGGCTCTTAGTCGACGGAATAAAATTTTCCATCGGCTAGGGTCTTCACCGTCGCATCTTAGTCGACGGAATTTTTGTCGACTAGGAGCTTAGGAGACGGAAAAATACTCTTAGGAGACGGAATTGTTCCATCAGCTAAGTGTCATAATCCACTGGTGGAAGAGGCTAGGAGGAGGGGAGGAGGAGAGAGGAGAAGGAGGAGGAGGAGGTGGGGAGGATGAGGAGTTGTTGATGCCGGAAGAGGAAGAGGAGGAGGAGGAGAAAAATGAAAGATATAGAAAAAATTCAAAATTTTCAGTGAGGATTAAGATAATTTTGAACTTTAGCCAAAGAAATACTTTAATTTCGTCGGCTAAAGTTCAAAAAAAATTTTAGTCGGAAAAGGTTCAAAATTTTCAAAATCCCAACCAAAAATTTTGAATTTTGAATTAACTTTAGATGACGAATTTTAATAAATTTCGTCGGCTATAGTTATTTATTTTATTTATTTAACTTTAGCCGACAAATTACCCTAATTTCGTCAGCTATAGTTATTTATTTATTTAAGCTTAGCCGACGACTTATCGTAATTTCGTCAGCTATAGTTATTTATTTTATTTATTTATTTAAATTTAGCCGACTAATTACCCTAATTTCGTTGGCTAAAACCCTAAACCCTAAACACTCAACGCAATTTTTCATTCTTTCTCCTTAGAGGTAGCCCTATCTCCGGTGGTTATTTTCATAAATTTTTATACCACTGGTTGCGTCTCATCGATTTGAAACTATTTTCAGTTGAAGGTCCGGGAAAAATACGTAATTTAGACGGTCAAATAACCGTTTCCGTGTGTTAAGGGGTTTGACTTATGGGATTGACCACAATGATGGAGTACTTAACGTTGTTGGATCAACTTGAATTTTTTTCTATAAACATATTTCGACATAATGATCATATCAGACGGTCGGATTTTTGTTTCTCAACTTTGATCATCAGAATCACAACATGCCTACTAATGTTGTATAACTTTTTTACTAAGCTTAAAGTAAATGTTCCGGTTCAAAAACAAACTCTACGTAGAAACTTCAAACGCTAAAAATTCATGAAAGAATATATGACTGGAATGATGAAATACGTCTACGGTTGAAAAATCACGTAATTCTGGTAAAGTCTCGGTGCCGATAGTTGCGGTCAATACAATTTAGGGATTTGACTTACTGGATTGACCATCGGGATGAAGCCCTTAAATTTAACGGATCAAGTTGAATTTTTTTCCATAGACATATTTCAACATATTGATATCTGACGATCGTATGTTTGTTTGTGAATTTTGATAACCAGAATCACATGCCTACTATTTACATTATTTATCCATATGGGGAGCCCTATCATCGAGGGGTAAATGTCTCAAAATTTTTAGATAGGCAGTTGCGTGTCATCATGGTGAGAGTTTGTTGTGTTGAAGGTTCCACCAAAATTCCTTATATAGATGCAGATATAGGCGTTTTCATGTGTTGTGTGTTTTGAAAAACTACATTTTGAAGCCTTAAACGAACTTAGATGACCAAAAAAACCCATATATTATAGCATTAGCAATGAGTTTTACTCATATGCCCGTTCCACTTCCAAATTGGTATCACAATAGTCAATCGGACACCGAAATATCCGTAGTACAATTTTGTAACTAAAATTACTTTAGCCGATGAAATACCGTAATTTCGTCGGCTAAAGTTTACAGACTATAGCCGAAGAAAAATTTAGTTTAGCCAACAAAATTTTTTTTCGTCAGCTAAAATTTTAGTTTAGCCGACGAAAATTTAACTTAGCCAACAAATTTTTTTTTCGTCAGCTTGTTTTTTTTTCATTTTCGTCGGCTATGTTATTTATGCTTGTAGTGAGAGTTTGGTTAGTAGATGTTGTACCTGTTCTATGATGAATCATGGTGGGGTTGTGTGTCCCCTTGAGGTTGAAAAGACAGCTAATTTGATTCTGGAACCGCCTAGGGCAATGGTGCCTCCACCGATAATGTTTAGTGTGCTTAACTTGTCCTGTTTGGTTTCCCTTCTTTCTAAGGTTGAAGAAATCTGTGCAAATCCAAGAAGTCTCGGCATTTCCATAGCCGGCAAAGATCGTCGGAATGCGGCAGAGCAAAGAAGAAGAAGGCACTCCTAAAGAAGAAGGAAGTCTCGTTGTTTAAGGTATAGTAGGTTTATTTGCTTTTTTAGTCTTCGTGTCCACTTTTTTAGATGAAACTTTGAGGTTGTTATTTCAATTCTTATAGATAGTTTATTTTAGCATAACTATGCATTTGTATGGTTTTCAGACTACTCATGCTTGACATTTTGATCGTATAATCTTTGATCAATAGATATTTTTCCTTCTTAAAAAAGAACCAATTATTGTATAATTTTTGTGCTTATACGTCTAAAATGCGAAAGTAGGAGTAGAAATGTGTACGACTTATTAAGTTATGTTTGCAAAATTAGTTATGAGAAGGGGTGCTTCAAGTATATTGCTACAAGTAAAAAAAACCCTAAGCGCTGCAGCCTCCGCGGTCAACGCCGCAACCGTCACTTTCGATGCCCAAGCATGCTCTCCGGTAACATAGTTGTTTGGAATTGTCGTGGAATAGTCAATGGAGAAACCAAAAGGCTCTTGGTGACGTTGTCCTCACCTGAAAACCTAGCCTTATTTTCTTTATTTCTGTAGTCCATGCCTCCATTGCTCCTGGTTGGAGACTTCAATTAGATCATGTCAAACAAGGACAAATCTGGAGGACCTCCCCGAGCAGCAGTGCCAATGGCCACATTTAGAAGAACCATGAGAGAGTGAATTACTTGACATGGGTTTTGTGGGAAGTCGTTTCACTTGGAACAATAAGTTTACCAAAGAACGACTTGATCGTGGTTTCCAAACCATTCAATGGAGAACTGTCTTCCCATATAACAAAGTTCTTAGTTATTACGTTGAATCCATCTGAATCGGGTCACTCTCTTTCAATTATTATTGTGAGTGTGGAAAAGCTTATGTACTCGAAAAAGAAGAAACTGTATCATTTTGAGGAAGGATGGAAAGAAAGTGAAAACTGGAAAGAAACAATTACACAGGCATGGTCAATAACCGTATCAGGTAATCCAATGCAACAACTGAGTAACAAGATCAAAAGTGTTGGCAACACTCTGATGGCTTGGAGTGCAAATGAGCTTGAGAATCAAAGAGTTGAACTATGTGTGATTCAAGAAAAACTAAATGACTTGACGAAGCACCCATTGTCACCTGAACAGTATGAAGAGCAACGTCAGCTCCATACTCTGCCTTATTTCAGGAGAAAAAGTAGACAAAGGTCGAGAACTCTTTGGCTCAAAGACAGACATAAACTCTGCCTTCTTTCACTGAAAGGCAAGTAATAGGAAAAATCAAAATCTTATCAGAGGGTTAAATGATGAACAAGGAGTTTGGCAAAGTGAGCCAAAAGAAATTAAAAGGTTGCTAAAGGCCTATTTTACATCGGTCTTTACTACTGAGCATACTGATCATGCTTCTTTGGAAGCTTACAGCCACTCCAACAAAAGTATCAGAAGACATGAATGTGAACTTATTCAAATGAAAAAAATTAAGGTCGTGCTCTTTCTGATGCATCGATCCATCCAAAAGTCCCGGGCCAGATGAATAAGGTCACCATTTTTCTTTCAAAAAAACTGGTTTCTTAGTGAGGAGGTTTGGCTTACAGTGAAAGAATTTTTGGAAACTGGTAACATGGTCCCTGAAACAAACTACACCTATTTGTGCCTCATTTCGAAGAATAATATACCAAAAGAAGCTGCATATTTTCTGCCTATTGCAATTAGCTATGTTATATGTCATCTGCTCCAATGCCATCACAAATCGACTCAAACTCTTGCTGCCTCGGATTTTCTCTCCACTTCAAAGTGCATATGTTCCTAGTCCAATTATTTCAGACAACATACTTATTGCTAATGAAGTGGCTCACTCCATAATGCATAAGCTAACCACACAAGTAGAAGGTTTTTTTTTCTCTCAAGTTGGACATCAGCAAAGCATATGATAGATTAGAATGTAACTACATTAAAGCTATTCTGCAGAAGCTAGGCTTTCATAGATAGTGGATCAATATGATTATGCAGAATGTCACTATGGTGAGTTATTCAATTTTGCATAATGGAGAACCATTATCTCCCATCAATCCTACAAGAGGCATCAGGCAAGGAGATCCTTTCTCTCCATATCTATTGATTCTATGTGCTGAAGGCTTATCAGCTCTAATATCTCATGCTGCATATAGAAATATCATAAACGGTCTCATTATGTGCCCTCAAGTGCCAAAACTGCATCATTTATTTTTTTTGCAGATGACAGTCTCCTTTTTGGTCAGGCCAATGCATAAGAGTGCAGTATGTTCAAAATATTTTGAATGTGTATGAAGCAGCTTCTGGTCAGAAAGTTTACTTCAGCAAGAGTAGTGTTGTTTTCAGTCGAAATGTTGACTTGGAGCTTCAACAATAATTAGCCACTCTACTGAATGTTGAAAAGGTGGAAGAGCATGACAAATACCTTGGTTTACCACTTAGGGTTGGTTGAAAAAAAAACAGGTTGGCTGAAAAACAAACAGCCACGTTTTCTTACATCAAAGAGAGATTATCAAAGAAATTGATTAGATGGAAAGCAAAAATTCTCAGTTGTGCGGGAAAGACAGTTCTAATCAAAGCAGAAGCACAAACTATGCCTCTGTATGCCATGCACTACTACTTGCTACCAAAATGCTTATGTGATGATATACATCAGTTTTGTGTCTCTTTCTTTTGGGGTAATACTGAAGACAAGAAGAAAATACATTGGGGACGTTAGGAGAAACTGTGTCTCACAAAACAGGAAGGAGGTTTGGGTTTCAAGAGTCTTTATGCTTATAACCTAGCCATGCTAGCTAAACTAGCATGGAGACTCTTGACCAACCCACAATCTCTCTTAGCTTATTTATATAAAGCTAAATATTACCCTAACTCATCCATTTTAGATGCAGAACTTGGTGAAGCTTCTTCTTTCTCATATAGAAGCATTATGCAAGGCATTCCTGTTTTGAAAGCTGGAATTCAATGAAATATTGGCAATGGTGAGAGGATTAATATATGGCACGATAAATGGATTCCTATTGGCCCTCCTCCTCTTATTATTCGACCTTAGCACACTGAATTTGAGCAAGTTGTTCTGATTGATGAGGACGCCAGCCAATGGAAGACCAATGTGGTACAATCCTTATTTATACCACATATTGCTGCAACAATTCTGAGCATCCCTATTTCTTGAAGATCAGTAGAAGATCATTATGTGTGGCTCCCAGAGAAAAAAAAGTTCCTTCTCTATTAAATCTGCGTACTGGATTGCAAGAAATAAAGTGATGCAAGAAGTTCTAGTCTCTACATCAACAATCTGGAAAGCTAAAATACATGCAAAGGCTCAAATTTGTGTGTGGAGGGCTTGTCAAAACCTGTTGGCAACTAGAGATCGTTTGAGAACTAAGGGTTATGATGGCGACATGAGTTGCTTGTTGTGCAAGCATCCCTATGAAGATACAGGTCATCTATTCTGTAAGTATTCTACATCATAAAACATTATTTCAAGTGCCCCATTTCAACTACAACATACTCTACTCCCTCATGTGAATTTTAGGGAATATATGGATGTATGAGAGAGCAACAACAATGGCAGCAGATAGTTTTGTGAAACTTCTTATGATTATTTAATCTTTATGGAAGAAAAGAAATAATATGTTGTGATCTGACACATAACAAACTTTCACAGACCTTACTCTCAGCAGTTTCGCATGGTTAGAGGATTTTCGAAGTGCGAGAAGTCATAAAACAGTTCCCAAAACAAAAGTCTGAAAGCAGTGGACACCTCTACCCACTGTTACGTTCAAATTAAATGCTGATGCTGCATATATTCCTAGACTTCATCAGGGTGGCACTGGAGGAGTTCACAGAGACTATCGAGGTACTTGTATTGTATCTTTTGCAAACCCTATTGCTCACACAACCTCTGCAAAGCAAACTCATAGCTTTGCGAGATGGACTTGATCTATTATACTTATTGCAAATCTCAAATGTGGTGATTGAGAGTGACTGTACTGAAGCCATAGAAGAAACTTGTTAATATATGCCTTGAATCAGCCATCTGGAGGAACCAGCCATTCGGGGAGGATTCAAGTCAAGGTGGAGATTTGTTAATGTATGCCTTGAATCAGCCATCTGGAGGTACCAGCTATTCTGGGATCTCGCTGTCCGGTCAGCGATTTGGGGTCCAGGGGCAACGCGCCCTGGATTGGGGGTTCGGGGGCGCGAGCGGAATTATTCCCGCGAGCGAAAGTCGCGCGAAGGATATTTCTCTCGCGACCGAAACTGCCCCGCGAGCGACAGTCGCGCGAACGAGAGTCTCGCGAACAACAGTCACGCGAGCAAGATTGTTCAACCAGTGTCATCGAAGGGCAACGCCCCCAAGGTCCACGAGTCCCTGTTATGCTGGGTTATGGTTTCCTATTGGATCTAGTATATAGGGTTTAGAGTCCCTGTTATGCTGGGTTAGGGTTTCCTATTGGGTTTAGTATATAGGGTTTAGAGTCCCTGTTATACTGGGCTATGGTTTCCTATTGGGTTTAGTATATAGGGTTTAGGGTTTAGTATATAAACGACCTAAACCTAATTGTATTAAGCACTCTGTATGCTCCGCACTCTGTATTCAGTACTCTCGGAGTACTCGGTGGTTGTGTTTCCTCAAGATAATAAAACTGTTCTCGTCTGGTCGTGGACGTAGCTAACATATCGTTAGTGAACCACGTAAATCTGTCTTCTTTCTTCCGTCCGTTACAACAAACTGGTATCAGAGCCCAGGAGGGGTTCGAATTCTGGGAAGAAAGATGTCTGGCTTGACCGTGAAGATCGATAAATTCACGGGGAGAAACAGTTTCAGTTTATGGCAGATCAAGATGCGAGCCTTGTTAAAACAACAAGGGATGTGGGCGCCGCTTGTGAAGAAGCCGGGGGATCCAGAAATCGCTGAGATGGCCAGTCTGGAGGAGAAGGCACACTGGACAATTTTGTTGTGTCTTGCAGATGACATAATCACCGAGGTCGCAGAGGAGGAAACTGCGGCTAGTCTGTGGTTGAAGCTTGAGAGTCTATACATGACGAAGTCTTTAACCAACAAGTTGCTTCTAAAGCGACGTCTGTTCAGTCTGCGAATGGAAGAAGGCACGACTCTAAGAGATCACTTAGATCAGTTAAACACAATTCTATTAGAATTGCGTAATATTGATGTTAAAGTTGATGATGAAGATGCTGCTCTAATTCTACTGGTATCTCTACCTTTGTCGTATGAGAATTTTGTGGATTCTTTTATTGGTGGGAGAGATACAGTGACTCTGGAGGAGGTTAGATCATCTCTTCATACTAGAGAGATGCGTCATAAGGCCACCGGTACAAGTTCAGACAGTCAGGCTGCTGGGTTGGTAGCCAGCGGAAGGATGGGACAGGGAAGCTCGGGGAAGAAGAAATTCAAGAAACCAGTTTCAAAGAGTTCCAAATCTAATGATGTCTGTAACTACTGTAAAGAACAGGGACATTGGAAAAACGAATGTCCAAAGAAGAAAGAGCAGCAAGAGAAAGCATCAGGTACTGCTGTTGTAGCAGAAGATGACATCAATTCTGAAGAGGATTTGGCCTTGGTTGCAGATGCAAGCTGTTAGTTGCCCTTTGGGGGCAACATCTGAGGCAGAGTGGTCATCTGGTTCATCTGGCACTGTTGTGGTGCATCTGGTACATCTGGCACTGTTGTGGTGCATCTGGTACATCTGTTATGAACATCTGTGAGGCAAAGGAGTCATCTGGTACATCTGGCACTGTTGTGGTGCATCTGGTACATCTGGCACGGTTGTGGTGCATCTGGTACATCTGTGAGGAGTCATCTGGTGCATCTGGTACATCTGGCACTATTGTGGTGCATCTGGTACATCCGGGCAACATCTGAGGCAGAGTGGTCATCTGGTTCATCTGGCACTGTTGTGGTGCATCTGGTACATCTGGCACTGTTGTGGTGCATCTGGTACATCTGTTATGAACATCTGTGAGGCAAAGGAGTCATCTGGTACATCTGGCACTGTTGTGGTGCATCTGGTACATCTGGCACGGTTGTGGTGCATCTGGTACATCTGTTAGTACATCTGAGGCAGAGGAGCCATCTGGTACATCTGGCACTATTGTTGTGCATCTGGTACATCCGTGTTACATCTGAGGCTGAGGAGCCATCTGGTACATCTGGCACTATTGTGGTGCATCTGGTACATCCGTGTAACATCTGAGGCAGAGGAGTACATCTGGTATATCTGTTATCTGGTAGAGAAGTTATTTGTACATCTGTTAGCTGGTACATCTGTTATCTGTAGAGGATTCAAGTCAAGGTGGAGATTTGTTAATATATGCCTTGAACCATCCATCTGGGGGTACCAGCTATTCGGGGTGATGCATCTGGTACATCTGTTATCTGTGAGAGGAACCAGCCATTCGGGGAGGATTCAAGTCAAGGTGGAGATTTGTTAATATATGCCTTGAATCAGCCATCTGGAGGAACCAGCCATTCGGGGAGGATTCAAGTCAAGGTGGAGATTTGTTAATGTATGCCTTGAATCAGCCATCTGGAGGTACCAGCTATTCTGGGATCTCGCTGTCCGGTCAGCGATTTGGGGTCCAGGGGCAACGCGCCCTGGATTGGGGGTTCGGGGGCGCGAGCGGAATTATTCCCGCGAGCGAAAGTCGCGCGAAGGATATTTCTCTCGCGACCGAAACTGCCCCGCGAGCGACAGTCGCGCGAACGAGAGTCTCGCGAACAACAGTCACGCGAGCAAGATTGTTCAACCAGTGTCATCGAAGGGCAACGCCCCCAAGGTCCACGAGTCCCTGTTATGCTGGGTTATGGTTTCCTATTGGATCTAGTATATAGGGTTTAGAGTCCCTGTTATGCTGGGTTAGGGTTTCCTATTGGGTTTAGTATATAGGGTTTAGAGTCCCTGTTATACTGGGCTATGGTTTCCTATTGGGTTTAGTATATAGGGTTTAGAGTTTAGTATATAAACGACCTAAACCTAATTGTATTAAGCACTCTGTATGCTCCGCACTCTATATTCAGTACTCTCGGAGTACTCGGTGGTTGTGTTTCCTCAAGATAATAAAACTGTTCTCGTCTGGTCGTGGACGTAGCTAACATATCGTTAGTGAACCACGTAAATCTGTCTTCTTTCTTCCGTCCGTTACAACAAAACTCATTGTAGAGATTTTTCTCTTTTGGCTAATGGGGAAATTGTTGACGACATCATCAACGCAATTCAGCAACTGCAGAATGTATCGAGCAAAAAAATGTAATCAGTGACGGAGTCAGAATTCAAAGCTTGGGGGATCAAAACATATATAAGAAAGTATTCGCATCAAAATTTAGTAAAAGTTACATACCTAACTCAAAATTTGGTGTATTTTTGCTTGTGGAAGATGATAATCTTCAAATGATAATAAAAAATTTATTATATACATCTCCTAAAATCATAAAAAAAATGTATAAGTGAAAAAGTAGTAATTTATGGTAAACTTGTTCATTTTTCTATATACTAATAAAAAAGTCAATTATCTTACCTATGTCCATTGTTATCACTTAAAAACCATTCAATTAATAGATACTTTTCCTATTATAATTGATTTATCATTCAAAATTGATTGATTATGAGAAATTCAGGTTAATGATATGATTTAATCAAATATTAAAGAAAGTTAACCAATTAAGTAACTAAAACTTCTGACTTCCAAAACCTAGGGGGTTCAGACCCCTCAGGCCTAAACATAGGTCGGTCACTTAATGTAATAGGGTAGCACATATGCTAGCCAATGTTGGTTTTGAAGCCTCTCAGGTAAATACAACATTAAGCCTAGCAATCCAAGTCTCCTAAAACCAAACTTTCCATGAATCAAAATCAAATTCATGGTTCGGGAAAGTTGAAACAGAATAAATTGAGTGTGAGAAAAAGAAAGAAGAACCTATTGAAGATAGCTGCAAATCGACAGGAACTCTTAGATGGGTTCTCAGCGCCGTCTCTTGAAAGCTATTGCAAAGGTGCAGATTTTTATCTCTGGGTGAGTGGTGAACAAGTTATCAGGTGAAAGAGATAAGAGACAGTAGAAGGGAGGAAAAGAAACTAAGCGATGCTGAAATTCAGATACCCAAACACTAATTAATAAGCAATAGAACCTAAACAAGAATTTAAGCGAAATATCCAACCATAAATTGCAAATCGAAATAGGTTTGCCTTCAGAAATTGAAAAACAAGGGGAGAGAGGGAGTATCAAAGATCGGGTTCAAGTTTCAGCTCAGGTTTCGATCGAGTTCATATTTGAGAGAGAAAGGTTTTGATGAAAATCGGGTTTAAGTTTTCAGTTAATTCGGGTTTGCTAGGTTTTGGCTGTTGAATGATTGAGAGATGAGTTTTTCTCTATTTTAGGTGTCCAATACGAGTTTAGCGGTAACAAATTAGGTTTTGGTACCTAAAATTTCATTGTACCGCCAGAATTTAGAGAACCTGACTCCATTTTTAGGACAGATGACCACGGTAACAAAAACGTAGCAGAACCGTTGCCAGCTTTTGTTAGTTTGCGACGACATCCTCTATTTCCGTCGCAAATAATTTTATCTTTGGCCATAACGTGTCATTGCCGTCGCAAACTAAATTTCTTTTCTGCTACCCTACGTTTGTCGTGGCAAAAGTTAGACTATTGGCGATTACACTTGCGCGTCTACGCAAGCTGCCGTAGCCAATACTCACTTTTTTAGTGTACTTGGCTTAACCAAGTTCTATTATGTATTTCTGATGCAACGAGGTTTGGCTCAGTTAGCAAAGGCAGACTTGTGGTGGAGTCCCCATCTGAGTTCGATCCCCGCTACCAACAGGTCTCGTTGGTTCGCGATCTATAAATTCTTCTGTAGAAATCCATATCTGGAGGCTAGTGTGACAGGTACGTGTCTATTGTAAGTCCTACAGGACGTTGCAGGTTTGCCCTGACGATGATGGTGTAGCGTAACTAAGCTCTCACCTAAACTTTTCTAAACTAAATCTCTTCTTCCTTAATGAAATTTATATGATTCAAAAACACATACGTACGTTTACTAATATTTTTTTATTAAAAAAATTAGTTATGAAAAAGGTCTACTTTAAACATACGTACGTTTACATGCTGAGGCTGCTTCCCCTCGCACACCGATCGATCAACTTGTATGGCCGGAATTTTGATATGTCTGCGTATTGCTTTTGCTCCTCCGATCGATCAACTGGTTTGAAGAATACACGTACTTACGAATTCTTTCCTTCCGAAGCTGACCAGCCAGGAAAATCATGTTAGCTAGCTAGATAATGATACTCCACAGTCGTCACAGTCCTGCATGCTGTGGACAGATCATGATAAAGTCACTGGCCGATCGATCACTTTTGGTCCCGACTGGAACATGCAACTGCTCCACCGATGGATCAGTAGCTTAGTATTGTCTAAAAAGTTGACAAACACTCTATTACCTCCTTGGCTCCTTCCCCATGATCCATGGTACGTACACTGCAGGTTTTCTTTTTAGGAAAAGTCGACTTCTTTGATTCAGGTTTTGTCGACTTAACCCTAAACCCCGGCTAATTGCCTAGCTCAAAATAGAATAGTGGTTCATGCAGAATGAATTGTTCTTGATTTTTAGTGTGATAGGAACTCAAATCATTCATCCAAATTAACTTGTGTTATAGCTAGAGACAAGTCTTAAAAAAAAGAGAGAGTTGGAGAGTTGGAGCTATGTGTTTGTATTAGAAATTAAGTAATGTTATTTAAGATATGGAATGGTTAATGTATGAATTTCAGATTCCTAGTGAGGCTTCTGGGATCTTGCTATTTGATATCGTAAACTCTAGAGGATATCCTAGAGACTTTTATCTATAAAGAGGTTTTGATCTATAAAGTTTGTTTATTCTTCTTCTTCAAAAACCTAATTAATAAGTGAGGAATGAGATAATAACGAGCAGACTAAAGAGAATATATATTTAACCAAATGTTAATTGGAACCCTAGAAAATTTATGAGATACTAAACCTATAGATCTGAAAAGTTCGTTGTCCAGCAAACAGTACAAATAGAACTGCTCTCTGAAGGATCTGAACTAACAAAAGAGGGGTAGATTCAGTCGCCTGAACCGCCAAAGATTCTTCCTCCATCGATTCTCTTTTGCTTTTGTCTTGGATAGGTGCATGCATGAAGGCAACATAGTATCCATTCACTGACATCAAGTTTATATTTGTATGGCAACCCAGAACCTCATAGAGCGATGAAGAACTTGTACACGTAGAGAGCTACAATCCATTCATTCATTCAATCATTCTATTGGTTCTTTCTTTTGTATTGGAATATTAATGATTATAACAATTTTACTTTCTGTTATCAATCTTGTTTAATTAATCTAGTTTAGTATGGGGTTTTCTTCTTGGCGCCAAAATATTTTCAACTATCCATACACAAAAGCCAGTGGGTAATCGATCGAGGACACCAACCTCTTCTTGTAGTTCATGTTTTACCTCTTACAACGTACACTCTAAAACTAATCAGTTATTCAAGGTATTGTCTAACTCATGAAGTAAAGAAAGAAACGAAAAGGGTCAGTTGTGAAAAGGATTATGAGTAAACGGATAGTTTGTATTACAAGTAAATGGATGATGAACACTACTTATGTAGGATCATTTGCACCCACAAAAATATATGATGGCCTCTTACCTAGGTAAACACGCATAGTCAAGAAAGCAACACGATATTCCTATGCCTTTTGAATGGCGGTGCAAAGATGAAAAGGAGAGCTTGCTAATCTTTGATTTGTGCGAAAATTTTAATGAAACGTATCAGTGACTCGCCGTGATCCATAAACATCATGTAATGACCAAAAGCATTGTAGGCGGTTTGTCTCTGAATGGAATATCCTTTTCAGAAAATTCAGCTTAGTTTTGGAATGATGTTGATTATGTATGTCCATAATCAAACATGCATAAAGATTGCCTACTTAAAATTGTAGGCCTGGTGTGTCGTAGTTTCATTCTTCTCGTATACATGATTTCTAAAGGTCATTTCTAAAGTGCAGCGGTCCTCTAGTCCCAATTGCACAAGTATTGATGTACACCATAAGGGTCTCTGCTAAGTGAATTTACAGATGGGTTAAGTTTTGTAACTTCTTCAGATCGATCAAGGTGTAGTAGGTTAGGGATCGAGTCATTGTGAAATGTGTGGTCACTGCACTACCTAAGCAAGGATATGTACATCCTTACCTAACCTTGAACGAGAGATAGAGCTCGTTGAATAATATTTTCGATCAATGGAATTTATCTATTTTATCAGTGTTTTCGATCCTTCCGGTGGAGAATTTCTCTCCAGAGCTCTCGATTTTGAAAACGATGATCGAAAACAATCCTAAACTATGTTGGTTAGAAATTCATTTGCCTCAAAAATTTCATGCATTTCTATATGGATTTTACTATTGCTCGGTTCTTACTGTTAAAGGGTAAACTTGGAGCGCCTGGACGGATCCTTGACAGCCGGCCTGGGCGGCCTTGTTTTAGAATGCTCATTGCACATCCTCTTTGAATTCGAACATCGATCTCTTGACTCAATGATCATTTTTACCTCAAAAACATCAGATGGCTCATATATCTGTCCAAACAAATGCAAAGAAAGCACTAAACAGAAGTGGAAAAAGCCAAAAGAATGAAGTTGAAGAGTATGTTCCTAAGAGAAGGGACAGGACATAATCATGGGTTAATCGATGTTTTGCAAGTGGAATGAGAAAATGGCCATAATCTAATACCTCTTTTCTTCCCTTTATATGAGGCTTTTGATCATGATTATTGATTAGGATTAGGTAGCCATAACTAGCATGAGTAGTGAGTGGAAAATTCCACCATATCGATCGATCTCAAAGTGGGAGTCAATCATAGTTTGGTAGTCTCAAATAATGAATGTCACCAATTCAATATATAACAATTCCAACAAACAAGGGCATATCCCGTATTCGATCGATCTAAAGCGCAAAGTGTATCGATCCAAACCATGCATCTTCTATCGAGCTTCTTCTACCAAACAGATGCACAGAATCATGTAGAAAAGTTATATGTACGTAGCAACCATGTTTGACTAACCATTTTATATTTTGTCTCTGTTTTGGTACTAATGCTTTAGTTAACACAGGTTACTTTGTTTAAATCGAGCTGCCGCCATGAACTCGTATCTCACAAAGTGCAATCTTAAAGATATATATGTAGTTCTGTTCTCCGAAAAAGATATATATGTTCAATTCTGTTTTTCGATCAAGTACTTGATTTTCCGGTGGTAACGAGGAATACTTTACGACTTTCATAGATGTATGCTTAAATATATACATTTCTGTGATACGGTGATCTTATGATTTGGCATTCATAGATTGATAAAAACACAGGCTTAGATCACGATGTTGTATTTGGAACTTCAGTAGAAACTTTACATACATGCCCTTTTAACATATCTCTTTATAATTTCAAGAAAGTAAATTTCCTTTTTGCTGAAAGCTAGAGGCGAAATTCAAGAACTAATTAATTACATTCAAAATTCTGCTTAAATTCCTGCATATGACTCTAAATTCCTGCGTTTGGGTAGTTATATATAACTCAAAATGAGTTAGGGTACGTATGTTATCTTTGCATATGGAATGAGAGGATTACATGAATCTGTCGAATAATTAACTAAATATGATAACGCAAGTGAATCACCAGCTGCAAATGTACTGATATGATCGCATGAAATGCTGTTTGTAATAAGTCTTAATCTTGAAATTTAAGTGTGTGGGGAAGCAAATTGAAGGAGACTTGCCATTCCTGGGCGGAGAAGAAGTGTAAATAAACTTGATCTTTCTGGATAAGGAAAAATCCAATCTGGTCACGTACTCAACGCACTAAAACTCGCCGGCAGCAGCCTTACCTCAGTGGAAGACGCACTCTTGCCTCACTTTGAATCTCATATATACGTGTCGAACGAAGAATTGATATGTACATGAAGGATTAGGTTTATATCTTGTTAATTCATCATGAAAAGGATAATTAACTATAGTCGTCTGTAACCCTTTATCAAAATTATGCATGTGTTACAATTCTTTGAAACTTTACGTATGACTAGTTTGTTTTAGAGATTTGTATGTGGTGCAGACATGTATGACATACATATACAACAAAAAAGAGACGATATATATGGTAGAGTTGTGTGTTATGAAAAATTTACCTAGAAAAGCCGATGTATAGAATTTTCCTTGTTTTAGATTTAGAGGGAGCGGTCAAAAGAAAGTTTCTCAGTAAAGTAAACTAGGGCTACAGTATTTTTTAGCGGTTTAACGATAAGCCGGCCGGCCAGTACATGGTATAGCCAGCCTGCATTTCATTAAGCTCAGCATTACGTACTCTTTGATTTATTTCTTCCTTCCTTTTTTACTGTTCTATATCCAAGAAGTTAATTTGATAAAGGTTCGTGAGAGAAATAAAGCTCGATCAGGTGGTGCATTCAGAAAAAGATGGTAGTAAAAGGAATGGTCGGGTGTTGGTAAGACTAGAACCATCTTCCCTATCCCTACAATGCCAACTTTTGAGAGACAAAAACTGCATTAGAAAACATAGAATTCTTATCCCCAAACAAATGTGTCCCTTAAATTTTGAACCGCAAACATATCATCATCTATAGTTCTATGCATCATTCAGAGATGAACTTAGATACCTTTTGTTTGTTTTTTTCCTTTTCTCTTTTGGATAAATAAATTGATGAAATGAGGATATGATCATATCTAGTCCAATAGTCCAGGAAATAGAAAACAAAATGAGGACCATTTTGTTAAGAATTAGTTTGAGACTTTCAAATTAATCGTTCATTACACCCACATTTCAAATAAATTTTATACATCTCAATCGTTAACATTTTAAGTATATATAAGAAGATAACTTTTACAAATTTTCAGTCAAAATTGTGATTGTAAAGGAATCGAACTAAATCAAATCAATGAACAATTCAAATTTGTCAAACTACAATCATTTAAGTTTATAATCAGTAAATCACAATTATGAATGTTTTAACAATTTTCAATTTAAATGAAAATTTGTAGAGATAATCTACTCATATAGAGAGTAGTTCTAATAATGAGTACTAAATTTATAATATATTATCTACTCGTATATATCTACAAATTAGATAAAACGAAAAATCTTCAATTAGTCCTCAATTTGAATAGTTATCGTTAGAACCGTACCACTCATAGAAAACAAATTATAAATATCTAGCTCATAATTTATTTGCAATCAAAGTTGTACGTGGAAATAGTAAAAACAATTGAATCAGCAAAGCAATTGGTAGGGCAGGGATGGGTCTAGCTAGATGAGAATGAGAATCAGAATGAGAATGTGAGTAAATGGATGGCACTTGTTGTTTCCTATGCATACAACACCATTGTCTACGCTGGTACAGTGGTTGAGGGTGCATCCAATATGGGTCATGCACTCATGCCTACCTAGGCATATATAGACCTTAATCATTATTTATCAATACACCATGTACAGATGTTTCTCTAGTAAACATATCATGTTCGTTATTTTCAGCAATGATCCAAAATCATAAACTGTTTTAAGATTTTTTTTGGAAAAAAATTATATATTATATAATCCAACATTAGGATCAGTAATTACAGTAAAAAAGAATCAAAAATGATTCTGATACAGCCACAAGCTTTTCTTTTCCCTTTCTCTTTTTTTCCTTTGCCTTTCGCTTTGCATTATCTAAAAAAAATTTTGAGAGAATAAAACAAATCAAGTCCAACTCATAATAATAATGGAGGAGTGAAATTTGCACTCCTCATTTTACAATCTACACTCACACTTTCCTTTTACGAAAAATGATTTCACAAAAAGACAAAATACATGTGGGTAAGGACAAGAACAAAGTTACTAAAAGAAGAAAAAATGAGTGTGAATTGTAATTTGAGAAATGTAAATTTTAATCCCCTAATAATAAAATGGAAGGAATGAAATATGCAATAGTAAAGATGTAAAGTAGCAAAACCAATTCATGCAATGACGCAAACATACATACCTCTTTCCATCTTTTTATAAAATTCAATCCCTTCTTGGCATAGGTAATACTCAATTTTGGATTGATCCTTTTTCTTTATCTTATTTTGCAAGCAAATCAATGTTTCCACTATTTTAGGAGTTAAAGAACTCATAAAAGGATCAATCACTCTACATCCAGTAGAGAAGGAGGACTCAGATGCAACAGTTGCTAACCTGGATAGCAAGTACATCTTTTGCCACAAGAGCAAAGTATGGATACTTGCAGTCATTTTTCTTCCACCAACTTAGTAGACACCAATTATCTGCTTCTTTTTTGTGGAACCTTGATTGGATCAAGTATGTATCTATCAACTTCACTCTCAACAACTTCATCGGATTCAACTAATGCTTGTTGCCACCCTACAGAAAAAGGAGAATACATTATACGTCACACAATATAATTGAAAGTACCATATACACAATAACAGAAAAACACAATAGGTACTATTTTCCAACAAGTCGACCATTTTCCCTGTCATGTTCACATTCTTAGACTTCTTAGACTTGGAAGATTTTGTTGTTGTTTTTATGCTCCTAGAAATGACACTAGTTGCAGTGCTTCTTTTAGAGGATGGATCAGTCTTTCTCTCTTAATGTATGTATTATTTGTTTAAAGAAAGTGCGTGAATCATATCTAATTGTACCAATATATTTTGTTATTAAAACTTTAGAATTTATAAGTGGTTAAATTAAGATAATACCGATACAATGATAGACTACAAGCCCTCTTTCAAAAGTTAGCCACAATTATACACCAAAATACTCTTACGAAAAACCCTAACAAACCTACGAAGTCCAACTCGTACGGCAACAGCCTCACCTGGGATGGCATTAGGGCCTAACCGACATTGAATCTCGTTGTCAAACAGGAATTCTTTATGCCCTTTCAGTCTCTTATTGTGGTGGCTCGAGTTAGACGAGGAGATTCGGGATCTATTGGTTTGTGCAAGTTTGGGATGATCGTCTTTGTTGTTCGAGAGTACGGTGGCGGGGGTCATCATAGGCTTTCTTCTTCTTGTCGGTGGTGTGGTGTGGCCGGGAAGATTGGAACCGCTTCGTGGAGTCTTAGCGTGGTCGTGTTCTTTGCTGGCAGAATGGCGGCGATGAAGGCAAGTGGTGGTGGATGCGAGAGCAGATCACAAATCATCTTTTATCGGACTTAGGTTGGGCCCACTCATTGAGGTTGTATGGGTTTCAAGATAGGTTAGGCCTTGATACTTGGGTCTCAATCCTTTTTAGCCCTTTTAAGGATCTAGGGGTTTATCCCACCCAATGTAATGAAGCTATTCTTGTTTAGCTCTTGAGTCATATTTAGCTGTACACCAATTGAGGTCAGGGGCGGATCCAGCCTAGTGTTAACTGGGTTGGAGCCCGGCCAGGTGAGATTTTAAAAGTATAAAAAAAATAGCTGCATCACATATATAAACAAAACAGAGTCAGTTTAGTTGGTTTGGTATTTTCACTTACTTCCATCATGTCATGGCTTCGAACCTCAGCAAAGGCAATCCTTGCTTTTTATTTGTTTTCCTTTCTCCAATTGTTTCTTCACATGTTTATGTTTTTCTTGTGTTTCCCACACCCATTACCCATTTTTCTTCATTTTATTTTTCTGTTTTTCTTTTTGCGGATACAAAGAGACATTCTATCTGGGTGTGGTTTTCATTTTTTTAATTAAAAAAATTGTTTGTACCACGGAGATCTGTTGTTTTTTAGGTGTTACAGTAGCCCATGTAACAATTCAATCATGGATCCGCCACTAATTGAGGTCTCTAGGTATTTTATTTTTCTCTTTACGGAATTAGATAAGAATGATTTGATGTCATATGTGGAAGGTTTTATTTGAGTTTAGCTGCAGTAATGAGGGCTACATATCAAGTGTAAAGGCTTGTCACAGGATGGTTAGGTTTCAAAACAACAATTAATATAAGCGCATTCTGACCGAAGATATTTCAATAAAATTCTATATATTTCGCCCTCAAACAAAATGATAGACTACTAGCCAATGCTTGTCCATGTTTAACAAAAGGGCTGATGACCATTTGCACAAAAAAAAAATCAGACCTCATTTCAATGAAAATAAGACATTGAAACCCAATTGAATGAAATTTGCACTTATTTGTGCTCAAACACACAAATCTTTATTCAAATAATAATTTTAAGACATTTTTACCCTTTTCTCTTACTAAAGAGAGAAGGTTTTTCCGGAGCACCGTCAAACTCCAGTCTCCGGCCGCCGGACTCCGGTCACCGGTCGTCGGACTTCGGTCACTGATCGCCGGTCCCTAGACTCTGGTCACCGGTCATCAGAATCCGGTAGTCGGTCGCCGAACTCTGGTCATAGGTCATCGGTCGCCAGACTCCGGTGAACAGATTTATTCGGTCACCGGATTCCGATTAACGGTAAATCGGTTACTGACACCCAGTAACAGATATTCCGGTTACTAAACCCCAGGAACTGAGTTCCAGACCTCCAATAATTACAACTAAGTCGGGTACTGACACCTAATAACTCAGATATTCCAAGTACTGGCCCCTAGTAACTCAGTTTCTGACCTCTAATAACCATCAATAAATCGGTTACTGACACCTAGTAACTCGAATATTCTCTTTAGTGACCCCCAGTAACTCGATACATCGGTTACTGTCCATCAATAACTCGTTTACTGACCCCAGTAACAACCAATAACTCGGTTACTGTCCCTCAATAATCAAATTATTTTAGCTTAATGTGATAGAAAAGAAGAAATACCAGACAATAATCGAGTTACTGACCCCAATAATCAGATTCCTGACACCTAATAATCAATTACTACCTTCAATAATGAGTTAAAAAGTAACTTGCTACATTTGATAGATGGTTATTAATCTCTCATAAATGTGTATTAACCTCTAAATGGGCTATTCTCCAAAAAGCTAAGTTCATGAACAAGATGAAAAGAAATCATTATCTTCTAACATTCCATATGTCTCCACCTCTGTTGCTCCTCCACCTAACCTGTGACTCTAAAAGCCAGTCAAAGTCTCACATGCCCTCGAGGTTGCCCTCACCACCAAGATTCAGTCCAGCTGATGACCTCGGTCTCCGGAAAGGAATCAAACGTCGAAGTTTCGGATATGCAACACATGTTCGTTAGAGAAGTTAAAGTTTAACTACTCAATTACACATACAAACTATAGAAATACAATTTATCAATGAAATTGAAGAGGAGGAGAACAAACCTGATTCAGGATTTGGAGATGAGTGAAGATGTCGAGTCTTCTGCCATCGTCCTTGGTCATTGTGTTGGAGCTTGGTGACTACACCGAAGGTTGAAGACTATGAGATCTAGAGAGGAGAAACGTCGGTGAGTGATAGATCTGAAGATGAGAGAAAGGTGATATTGTTGTCATCGTTATCGTCGACTTTGTCGTAGGGGTCTCACCGGAGGCAGAGTTGATCTAGGTCCAATTGGAGGCAACTTCATCATTGAGGTAGTGTCTCTGCAACAGCTGTAGGCACAGCTACACCGTCCATAGCAGATGAATCGTAGGATCGAATAGATAGGCCAACGGTGATGTCGATTTTCGCCATTGAGTCGTTCTTCGATGAAACGGATCGAATTGATCGAAGAGGAGAGATTAGAGAGGAGATCAGAGAGGCGAGATAGGAGATGATGTCAGAGAGGAGAGATTAGAGAGGAGATCGGAGAGAGATGACGTTGTGCGACGACATCTCCCATTTTGTTTTAGACGAAATTCAAGCATCGGTATCGGCAACCATAGGTTCAATCTCCACGGCGGCGGAGCTCCGTCTTGGGCTGAGTTCGGTCGTCATGTCCAATCTGGAGTGAGAGAAGTTTCCAATTCGGAGATCAAGGAGAGAGAGATCTAGCATCGTGTCGAGGCCAATTCACGTCGCTGGAGATGGTGGAGGTGAGGACGAGGTTTTCAGATAGGGTGGAGGCTAGGTGAGGTCGTCGGAGATGGTGGAGACGAGGTGAGGTTGCCAGTGACGGTTTCAGATGGAGACGGGAGAAAAGAGAGAGAGAAGAGGGAGTTTCAGATGGGGAAGGAAAAAGACGCGGTGTGATAAGTTATTATTAAGGATATACACATCTTTTTGTCCAGATTTATTAGATTATGCATAAAAGAAAAAGTTTTCATTGAAATGAGTCGTAAACTTAAAATCAGTACTAAATAACAAAATAGTTATATCAACACCTTTTGGCTTGTTGTTTGTTACGAGTACGCCGTTAGCTGTACCTGATTATAGGCACCGTAAAAGAAAAACAACTTTTTTGACTAAAGTCTTATTCTGATTGGAGGGTAGGAAGGATACTGTTGTATACAACCGGGGCCGGGTGATGAAATATTCTTCACTTTGCCGGGTGATTCTTATCGCGCATAGAAACTACGCGTGCTAGTGTACGAGTATGCTCTGCCCCTTATAAATATGCAAACATATCCCCCATACACAACCCAAGCCACTGAGCTCAGCTAGCCAGTCAGTCTTATAAGATATTTCCTACTCATCACTTCTCTTCCATACCAGTAGCTTCAAGAGATGGAGATGGAAATGATGCAATCCAGATTCAAGAAGATTTGTGTGTTCTGTGGGAGTAGTCCGGGAAAGAAGAAGAGTTACCAGGATGCAGCTGTCGAGCTTGGGCAAGAATTGGTAACTTCTTTCATTCGTTCTATTCATGATTTGCTTACTTATTCTTCGAGCTTTTCAACTTCGGTTTTTCATTGAACTAGCTACACAAGTTTGAACGTTTTCCGAAGCTGGATTCATTTAGGTCTTGAGATTATAGGTTTTGGGTTATTATTTTAACACTGAACTCCGACATAACTATGTTATCTGTTCTCTTGCTGACCATGTTCAACCTGAAGCCTCTGCTTTTGTGTTTCCAGAATAGGATGTCTCTCTGTTTCTATTACTTGTATTTTGTGTACGAATATCAGAAGTTTATCTAACAATATGAAACCATTTCATCTTCCTCCTCACTTACATAGAGCACCCAAAAGTGGGAACTTCGTAAATTATGGGAATACGATTTGGTTTTTCCTTGAAAGATTTTTCCTACTGAATATCATGCTATATGTTTGTTGTTTGCTGTTATAGGTTTCAAGGGATATTGATTTGGTTTATGGAGGAGGGAGTATTGGCCTGATGGGTTTGATTTCCCAAGCTGTTTATGATGGTGGAAGACATGTCATTGGGTAAGTTTGAGCATCTTGATCACTTCCTTTTTTCTCTTAATTACCTCTGGGGTTTACAATTTCATTGATACTAATCATACTATTTGTTGAGTAATTTTCACTCAAACTGATTTTTGTCATGTTATTGTCTTTGTAGAGTTATCCCCAAGACCCTCATGCCTAGAGAGGTGAGTATGTTCTGTAATTATGAACGTTGTTACAGAAAAGAGAGCATGATAGTGACTGAACAGAGAGCATTATCTATTTCTTTCCTTTTGTTTTAGATTTTCATCAAATGATGAATGCCTACCTCACCTTTGTTATCACATTACCAATTCTGGGTTTGTCCACACAAATTCTTTCTTTTTGTTTCACATGTGTCTTTGAAGATTCTAGGACCTCCAATTTCTGAGCTTTCATATGTGGAACCTATTTCATGTTTAAAAACAAAATCAAACAAACAAAAGAAAAACAGGTGGAACTTGTTTGAAAGATTCATCAGCAAATTCACCTGACTAATCTTGGGACTTCTAAGATCCCTTGTCCTTCTACTTGCTTTTTACACACCAATTAATAGAGTAGTAGTTATCTCAGATTTCATGATACCAGAAAAATATCAAGTTTTTTATATTTCCCTTCTTTTTCTTTTTGCCCGGTGAAAATGTATTGAGCCCACCATCCTCTATGTTGACTCATGATTGCTTCTGTGTCTCATACACTATGATAACTCTCTCCCTTATCTCCCCCAAAAATTTGCTGTATTTTTGTGCTTGTTGTTGTGCCTGTTCTGATTTTGGACTAATTTTATCTGGTGAGTTTTCAGATTACTGGTGAAACAGTGGGAGAAGTGAAAGCAGTAGCAGACATGCACTCAAGGAAAGCAGAAATGGCTAAGCACTCTGATGCCTTCATTGCCTTACCTGGTTGGTGTAAATCCTACCTACATATACCAATATACTAATTAAAATGCACTGTGTCATATGATAAATTTCCTAAGAACAATCATGTATTCATATATAGAAACTAGAATTTGAAAATACTATAATCTGGTATGAATGAAATTTGAAAGATTACATATTTTATCTCCTCGCTAATGAATGAAGGTGGATATGGGACACTTGAAGAGCTTCTTGAAGTGATAACATGGGCTCAGCTTGGCATTCATGACAAACCGGTAATGCCTGTATATGTTCTATTCCCTTTACTTCAAGTTAAACAAAGTAGCTAATGAACTGTACAGCTCCATTGGATAAATAACGTGATTCCATGTTTTGCAGGTGGGATTGTTGAATGTGGATGGCTACTACAACTTCTTATTGTCGTTCATCGACAGTGCCGTGGAAGAAGGTTTCATTAGTCCTGATGCACGTCACATAATTGTTTCTGCTCCTACTGCCAAGGAGTTAGTAGAAAAAATGGAGGTAACTTGAAAGCTTCTTCCATATTATTTGAATATATGTTTGACATGGTACTGAAGGAACTCGTTCTTAGACTCCAATTAGCGTATCATTATGTCATTCAATACTCAGTTTGGTGGTTCGAAAACTTCTTAAAATTGGATTAGGGGCTGATAAAACTTTTTGTTCTTGGATGATTTTTCTATTTAGGAATATGTCCCGCGCCATGAGAGTGTTGCTTCAAAGCTAAGCTGGGAAAGGGAGCAGCTTGGCTACTCCCCAAAGTGTGATATTTCAAGGTGAACAAAACTCATGGGCACAAATGGGATGTTCATGGCCTTCATTGGTGTAAGGAACTAATTTTAGATGACTGAAATGAACCTTCTTGAAATGGCATTTCCCTTTCGACCTGCTAGTGTAAGCTGAAAGAAAAAAAATTGACGTCAGCAAATCAAGTAGCTTGTCTAGTTAGTCTCTTCAAATGGACTTGGCTTGTACGTAAGTTTATTTTATTTTTAATTTAATTTCCAAATTTTGTGTTTATTGTAAAGTTAATGTTATTGTTCCCGTCAACACTTCCAAGTTCACTAGCTTGGGCATTGCCAACGACTGAAGCATGGTTCATGGTGTTTGATGGGTAGTAGCTACATGGCGGAGAACAGAGATTATCCCCATTTAACTAGCTAGGTGGCCAAATAGCAAAAGCATGTAACCGTCGACGCAAATCTGAAATCTGTATCACTTTTTCATTTTGTATTTTTTTTAGGCAAATGAAATTTCTTTCATTGATATCATTACAATCTGAAGAAATAATTTTCTCCACATGCGAAGGAATTGCAAGGGAAAACTCTGCATTCATATGTGAAAATAAAGCAGCTTGAGCCAAATTATGAGCCACTAAATTGGCTTCTCTATTAACAAAACTCTAGCGTTAGAAGCAAGAATAAGACTTAACTTCAGATCAGAAAAGAAAACCTATATCAGAGTTATCCAACGAACCTGACTGGAGAGCTGTCACCAAAGATTGACAGTCCGTTTCCACAACAAGGGGGATGAGTTGGTTCACCCGTGCTCAACCTACTCCTTCAAGCAAAGCCAGGAGTTCACTATGTTGGGGTGAACTAGCAGTCAAAATGAACTTGTTAAGATTCCCAAACATCCTCCATCACAGGGGCGGAACTACTATGTAGGCTGGTACGGCTATAGCCCTACATAAATTTTGGTTCATAATCCTGTAAATATACATATATACCATAAATCCCAGTTGGTTCTACTAGCTCATGTTTTATTATAGTAGAGAGGTCACCGGTTTGAGTCACAACTCTCAGTATTTTTTTTCACTATTATCCTAGTTCGAGTCTCATCTCTCCAATCTCATTCCATTTTCTTTTCTCGACCTCTCTCCTGGGAGTCCTGGCTCTCCAGTCTCAACCTGACTTGGCTCCACGGTCCACCCCGCGACCTCTCCACTCTCCAGTCTCTTGACCGGCGCAACCTCTCTAGTCTTCTGACTCTCCTCCCTTTGTCTGGGCCATCTGACCACTCCTCCTTGCTAATAGCCACCGTGCTCCAGCTCCACTGCTCCTCGCCTCTTCCTCATCTCCTCTGCAAATCGCAGCTCACTACTTCTATCTTCCATACGGTATGCTCTCTTTCCCTCTACAAAGTTTATTTCTTTTGTCTTTTGGTTTACTGCCCTGACTTGGTTTGGTATTGGATTATTGGAATCGTATTTGTTAGTTTGGAGTGATAGTGGGTTGGATCTGCGGTTTTGGGTTTAATCTGTTTGTGGTTTTCATTGGATCTATGACATTGGCTTTTGGGGGTTTGTTTTGGGATTTCCGGATCTATGTTTTGGCTTTTGAGAGTTGTACATTGAGTTTCTTATGTGTTTGATTTGGTTGCAATTGCAACTTGCAAAGGCGTCGCCATTGGTGTTGTTAGTCGGCGGCGATCCCATGTCAGCTGGCCACTGCACCTTTTTAGGGCACTAGTTGGATGGAGGTCAAGGTCGAAAAATTTGTGCTTAAAAATAGCCCTGCCCATTTTGAATTCTGGTTCCGCCCCTGCTCCATCATGTTCACGAAACGCTCCCCCTAAACCAGTCCTCCGTGTTTGGATCGACGGCAGCATCTATGTTGAGTTTAATAAACCCAACTGTTGGTTTTTCCACTTAGATCGATATACTACTCTTGGTTCAATCAAAGAAGCTCGAGCCAGTTTGAAATCTTCCCACCAACTTAATGTCAAAGGCACAATATCAGATGCCTGTTTAACTTCTCCCAGGACGAAACCAGGATTTGGAATCCGGGTAGGATAAAGATTTTGGTGTTCTTTTTATAGGGAGAAGGCCAAATTTTTTTTGAGGTCATGAGAGCAATCCTTCTATTAGCACCCCAGAGATTGTTTGGAGGAAAATAAATAGCCTTCAGCAATCTCCCCAGTAGGGAGTCTGGATTCTGAAGTAGACACCACCCCTGTTTAGCTAAATTAAACGCAAAGAGGTGTAGAAAACCCATACCACCCTCTTTTTCGGCTTACTCAGAGAATCCCAAGCTCTCTAATGCATACCTTTCTTTTCATATGTGCCACTCCACCAGAATTGAGCACACATTTGATGAAGTTCCTAAATAGGATTTTGGGGAAGCAAGTAATTATTCATGATATACGAAGGCATAGCTTGCACCACCACTTGAAGACCCTTCCATTATCCCTTATTAACTGAATCAGAAATCATAGCCTTATACCTTCTACACATGGTAGAAAGATCAGTTAACTGTATGATGCTAATGTGCTATTTCTACAGGTAGGGAGAAATTGGAACTCCTCTTCTGAGACCTCTACGTGGTATAACAAAACCCTTAGCTGTACCATTAATCATAAATGAATATCGAACTGTAGATAGACAATGCATGATAGTATCAATCCAATTCGGATCAAGCCCCAACTTCAACATTATTTTCTGCAAAAAAGTCCACTCTAGCCAATCGTAAGCCTTACTGATGTCTAGTTTTAAAGCCATGAAACCCTCTTTTCTTTTTTGCAACTTGTGCATATAATGAGCCAATTCAGATGCCACTAGTGTTATCCGAAATCAATCTATTAGGAACAAAAGCACTATGTTCTAGAGAAATAACATTTGGCAAAAAACTCTTCAACCTGTTTGCCCAGACCTTCGAAGCAATCATATAAACCACATTACATAGTGCTATTGGATGCAATTCAGACACATATTGGACCTCCTTCACTTTAGGAATCAGGACAACATTCGTAAAGTTCATATCATGAGGCATGTCCTTCGTAGTAAGAAAGGATATAACTGCATTACTGACCTATACTCCAACAAAATCCCAATACTTCTAAAAGAAAAATAGGGACATACCATCCGGTCCAGTGCTTTAGAAGGATGCATTTGGAAGAAACCAGTCTTAACTTCCTCAGATGTATAAGGAGCCAACAGGATTTGTTTCATCTCAATAGAAACTTGAGGTTGAATTGTCTATAGGATTGTATCTTGAGCTTCAATATCCGGTTCCTGCCTGGCGAAGAGATCCTAGAAGTAGTTGATCACCACACTCTCTATTCCTTGAGGTGTGGTGAGCCAAACTCCATGTTGATCATACAATCCCTTCAACTTATTCTTTTCCTCCGATTAGAAGCACTTATGTGAAAAAAAACTGAGTTGCGGTCTCCGCCCTTCAACCAAATGGCTCGAGACCTTTGCCTCCAGTAACCTCATTGATAGACATCAACTCACTCATCCTTTGAGACAACTAAAACTTCTCATTTTGATCATTAGCATCATACACTTTCTATAAGAGCACATTCAATGAATGACGAACATCGTCCAACTCTTTCCTTCTGCCCTTAAAAACAGTCTGATCCCATTCTAGCAAAGACTTACCAGAATCCTTGATTTTCCAGCAGATCTGGGGAAATCCTGGTTGTAGAGGAGTCCGAGCCCTTTCTAGAATATGGGGAAATCCCATAAGAGCATATGCAGCGGGCTTTAGGAATCATGTCAATTTGTCAACAAATTGACAGATTGAAGGAGCCTTTGCATGCAACGGTTGAAAAAGAAGGAAAAAAACAATTACCTGGCCCACCTAAAATGGCAAGCAATCGCAGAGGCAGGCGATTTGTGATTGCCTGTCTGATGGAGCAGCAATTGGTGGGACCCACGCATGTGGGTGCCTGCCAGGCACTTTTTTTTAATTCCTGACGCGTGTAATACACGCGTTCACAACGGTTATTTTTTCAACGGCTCTTCGAGCCACAACGGTTATTTTTTTATTATTATTTTTTTAAACCACCGAAAACTATACAAAATTGTCAAATTTTTCCCTATAAATACATTCTTCTCTTCTTTACAATTTGCACCACTTCTCATCTCATCTCCTTCTATCTTCCCTCACAATTTCTTTGTGTTCTTTGCAAATGGCTACTTGGCTTCCCTCCGAAGATTTACAATTGTGTGTTTCTTGGGTACGGCAATCCACTTGCAACATCTCCGGCCGATATCAATGCAAAGATAATTTGTGGCAAAAAGTTCATGACGATTATTGTAAAAATTAGTGTGGCAATCCCGAAGATCCTACACAAGGTCCTCGCACAAAAGTTGGGCTTGAATCACGTTTTCCACGTTTGAAGAAATTGCTAAAGAAGTGGCATGTATGTTTAGACAAAGCAAGAACCCGTGCAGCTAGCGGGACAAATTTGGTAGACGAGGTATGCCTTACTCTTTTTTATGTATGATTTTTTTTATTTAACATATATTAAGTTTTCTTATTAATAAATTATTTGTTGTTGTTTTGTCATATATTTCTTTATGTAACTTATATGTTTAGATTAAATTTTTTATAAAATTATTTTTTGTTATTATTTTTTAGGAAACTCAAGCTCAATCATTATATTACAAAGACATCAAAAAGATATTTAACTACAAAGATTGTTATGAAGCGGTGAAGAATCATCCTCATTTTGTGAGGGTTGAAAGTAGTACACCTTCTCCGTTTGAGCGAAATTTTCCATCTTCTCCCGAGCTCCATGGCATCGATCAACATATTGACACGGATGAGCGTATTGACTTGGATGGTGATGACGGATTCACAACACCACCGTCCAACCAAGAGAGACTTCATCCCTCAAGCCCGGTTAGGCCTATGGGAATAAAGGCGGCCAAGGAAACAAAGAAGAAGGGGAAAAAAGGTATGACGGAGAAAGATGAGATGTCTTTAGCTATTTTTCATAGTATGCAATGTAATCAAAAATCACTTATGGAGGCTAACATGCGAAGAGATGAGGAGACCCTTCGGTTGGCTAGGGAGGGATTAGAACTTGAGAAACAAAAAGAAGCAAGGTTGGCCCGATGTGATGCTATGTTGGAGTTGGAAGTTGAAACGAAAATTATGACAATGGATAGGAGCATCATGTCACCGAGAAAGTTGAAGTGGCACACAAAGAGAAAAGCGGACATCATGGGAAAAGTATATGGGAGTAGTAGCACTAGTGATGATGCTTATTATGTTAACTTTGAAGATTGATGTTGTGTTATTATTTCTTTTAAGTTATTTTATGTTCATCAATTTCTAGTTATGAAATAAATTTATGTTCTAATATTAGTAATTTTATGTTCCTCAATTTCAAGTTACTTTTATACCAAATAAAATTACAAATTCAAATAAAATTACAACACCAAATAAAATTACAATACCAAATAGAATTACAATACCAAATAAAATTACAATACCAATAAAACTCCGCAATTGATTATTGTTCATTGGCTTCTAATGCCCAATTATGCTCCACTAAATCATTCTGAAGAATGTTGTGGATATAAGCTGACTCGAGATGGTCCATACGGTCCCAAAAGGCATGTTGATTTCGTCCATCTCTTCCCACTGGTAAAAAAGGAATTCGAACCCCGTCATGATCCACAGGCCCATCATAAACTCTTGCAGCATGTGGATTTAATAGATCTTCTTCTTCCTGCTCGACAAATTCTTCTTCCACAAATTCATCCTCTACAATCATGTTATGTAATATGATACAAGTTAGTGTCGAACTCCTGTGCAACCGAGCTCCATGACGAAGGATTGCCCAACGAGATTGCAGGATGCCGAAACACCTCTCTACATCTTTGCGGTATGCTTCTTGTTTCTTTGCAAATAGTTTTTGTGCTTGTGATTCAGGGTTTGAAATAGTTTTTACAAATGTAGAGTACCTTGGATATATTCCGTCAGCGAGATAATATGCATTGTTATATCTCCTTCCGTTGACTTGAAACGTCACAATCGGGAAGTTTCTGGCAATTAGCCCTTCAAAGACCGGTGATTGGTCGAGGACGTTAATATCATTTTGAGCTCCTGGCACACCGAAGAAAGCGTGCCATACCCACGTGTCATGCGACGCCACCGCCTCGAGTATGATGGTGGGACGACCCTTTCGGCCACTGTAAGCCCCATGCCATCCAGTTAGACAGTTTTTCCACTCCCAATGCATGCACTCAATGCTTCCGATCATACCTAGAAATCCCCGCTTATTAGCTCTAGCAAGAAGCCTTTGGAGGTCAGCCTTTGTTGGAGCACGGAGATACATCAGACCATAAATACCTACCACCTGTTGGCAAAACTTCGTCATGCACTCTAGTGTAGTTGATTCCCCCATCCTGCATATCTCAGCACACTGATCAGTAGCTTCTGTTGGGGTAACAACCCTAGTTGTCTAGTGGCATCTGCTCTTTGATGCCAATAAGGGTCGTGGTTGCAAAGATCTGTCATGATGCGGTTGAATAGATGGGTGTGCATTCGGTACCTTCGAAGAAATTCTTCCTCCCTAAAGATCAGATGCTCGTTGAAGTAATCTGCCATGAGACTTGTCCCCCCAGATACCCTATTTCTAGGGTGATTAGGAGAGCAGCCCGGACGTGAACCGCATCCTTGTGGTTCATCTGAAGCATCAAGATGTGCCATCAACATGGTCGCGTTAGTCATCATGACATCCATCGTCTCGACATCCTCTTGACTGTGTTGTTGCCTCTGCTTCAATAATTTACGGAAGAAGCTCATCGTAGTGATAAGGGAATATGGAGAAGTAATTAAAGAAATGTGTTTCGAATATTTGAAAGTGAGTTGTGAAGGTTGAGTGAGTATAGAGTGAGTGATGGAGCTTATTTATGGTCATTTTCAGATCATAAAATTTTCAGATCATGTTACGTGTCGACTCGTCATTCGTCGAAAATCCTATCGAAAATCTAATGACATTATTTGGCCGACAAACACACGTGTCACTTTTTGGTTGGTCGAAAATCTCATCGGAAATCCTATCGGAAATCTATAACATTATTTGGGTGATAAGGACACTTGAAAATGCCACGTGTCGTTTGCTAATTGGTTGATTATCTTATATGAAATTCAAAAAATGAAATATTGAATCGATGAATAGTGATTGTTAAATTGATGGAGCTGCACTGCTGCATAAAAACTGACATAGAAAAGCTATTTGCAGTGAATAGTAATTGATGGAAGCAATTCAATTGATAGATTGATAGTTTGATGGACTAAAATTGGTGCATATGCTCTAACAGAGGACCAAATCTCCTTCAAACGTGTCGCACCCTGGTGGGGAGTACCACAACGTCACGACTCTAAACCAATGAGATACCAACACGCTTTGGACGTGTCCATAACCCACCAACTTAAAGTCCAAGGCATTTTAGGATTAAAAATCTTGTTTTCAAACCATTTTAACATTCACAAGTACAAACTAGAGTTTGAAAACAAAGAGGAAAGTGGTAAACATAAAGGACCCAATTTTATTCTTAGTGACAACACTAAACATAAACCAAGAAAGGAAGATTATGGAAACATTATCTCAGACTCGGTTTAGAGTGAATGACCAGCAAGTATGACTCCACAATTCTGAAGAGATGACCCCCTGCACACCCAGCTCCATCCATTGTTATCTTGTACCAGTACACAATTTCTGCATTCAACCTAATGTAGGGGTGATATCTTTTGTTCTCGCTTCGCCCAATAAGGGCTAACCCTACCATGCTAGATCAGAATCCTAACTTATGAAAACACAAATATAACCAAAGTGTATGAGTTTAAGGACCCGTAAAACAAACATTATTTAGCTTAGAATCACTTACTTTACTTTCCTTATAATCGGTACCTGGTTCGTTATATACTGCGAACCAATTACCCACTACCTTACGATCAGCGAAAGTGTCAATTTACTGGCATTAACACACTGTCGCAAGGCATTCTCAACTCACGACCACATAATGAACTCAGTACTCATAGGAGCAATGCCCTTCCAGAGATTCACAGTTATTGACACTGTGGGATTTTTGGTCCTATCACTCTCAGGTCACTCATTCGTATCTCACTTAATATTTTTTCTATGCCTAGTCAAGATTTCTAAACAAACTATTTCATTTCTAAATCATATATGCATTCACGAGGCATTGGTCATGCAACTTAAAAAAAATTGATTTATCGAAGACAACATAAATGCATCATAAATAAGAATTCTAGGCCTCTAAACATGGAAGGGTTACTCTCCCTACCTGGAACGTTGTTCCACATTATCGCACGCTTTGTCGATCAGCACGCTCCTTGGCTCCTCGTGCTCAAAGTCCTGAATTCTGATAGGAAGAGCGTCAACGATAAAGTACAAGCAAACTAAGATATCTTGACGATCATTTGGGAATGTTCAACTACCCTTTTCTTAGTTTGACCAGGAGTTGATCATGTTGACCGAGTTTGACTAGATTTGACTAATCTCGAAAAACATCAAATAGATCTTTGATTTATGACTACGTGCTTTAGACCACCTCTAATATGTAATGTTGACTTTAACTTATCTTTTCCAACATCAAGAGTACCTTAAGGTTAAGGTTTCTCAACATCGAAACAATTATGACACTTAAACGCTAACGACTTAAGAATTTAGGTTCGCGATCGGGACGCGTTCTTAAACTTAAGTCTATCGAGTTTCAAATTCAATTTTGAAGTAGCTAGTTCAGCTTAAAGCTAACTAAATTGAAGCTCGACTAGCGTTCAAACTAGAAACTTTAATATTTCTGAAAACGGAAAGTTTCCGAAAACATAAAATTTTAAAAAACGAAAAGTTTTCAAAAAAATAGAAAGTTTCCGAATGGAGAAAGTCATAAATAGAAACTATTCAGTCAAGATTCTAAAAGATTTTTGCTGATTTGTAACAATCCATGGATTCTCTAATTCCATATATTGTCTTAAATCCATATGCAGTTTATAAGATTTTAATGGATTGATTTAACAGTATTTATGTAGACTTTATAAAGTCCATAGATTGTTGTTAATGTAATAAATAAATAAATAAATAAATAAATAAATAATTCATCAAAACGCAAACAATGGAGTAAAAATGATGATGACTAAAATCAAAATGCTATTATACAATGGCATAGGTCAACAACATCACATCAAACAAAGAACTGTATCAAATCCAATCCCTCTGTTTGTAATCAACTTGCTTATAATTATATATTCACTGAAAAATTTTCATAACATAAGTTTTTCATACTCAGAAAAATAGATTTTCATCACCATCTACAAGCTATTTGGCTTGGTAGTGACAATCTTAACTAGATCCAGACTTCTTCCCAAACACAATCAACTGTAACTTGTCATAACCAGAAAGGATACCAACACCAGTAATGGGATGGAGGACGTGTGCATTAGCACCCTAAAATAGCGACTTGGCACCCTTAGTCTTCAAGATCTGAGTGAAGGCTTCAAAAGAACTCTTGTACTTGGAAGCTTCACCAGAGATCATTATCATTCTTCTGCCAATAATGTCAATTGGGTAGAAAGCAAGACCAACACCATTTATGATTACTCTTGATCTATCCAAGAGCAAAGCACAAAGAAATTATCCTATAATTTTCAAAAAAAATTTTAGTTGAAAGTCCGGACAAAATACGTAATTTAAACGGTCAAATAAACGTTTCCGTGCGTTAAGGGGTTTGATTTACGGGACTGACCGTAAGGATCTAGCCCTTAATGTTGTCGGATCTAGTTTAATTTTTTCCTATAGACATATTTCGACATAATAATCATATCAGACGGTCAAATTTTTATTTCTCAACTTTGATCATCGAAATCAAAACATGTCTACTAATGTTGTATAACTTGTTTACTAAGCTTTACGTAAATGTTCCTGTTTAAAAACAAACTCTACGTAGAAACTTCAAACACAAAAAAGTCGAGAAATAAGATATGACCGGAATGGTGAAATACGTCTACGGTTGAAAAATCACATAATTCCGGTGAAGTCTCGGTGCCGATAGTTGCGGTCAATACAATTTAGGGGTTTGACTTACGGGATTGACCGTTCGGATGAAGCCCTTAAATTTATCAGATCAAGTTGAATTTTTACCATAAACATATTTCAACATATTGATGATATCTGACGGTCTTATTTTTGTTTGTGAATTTTGATGACCGAAATCACAACATGCATACTATTTACCATTATTTATCCATATGGGGAGCCCTATCATCGAGACGTAAATGTCTCAAAATTTTTAGATGGGCAGTTGCGTCTCATCATGGTGAGAGTTTGTTGTGTTGAAGGTTCGACCGAAATACCTCATATAGATGCAGATATAGTCATTATTGTGTGTTAAGTGTTTATAAAAACTGCCTTTTGAAGCCTTAAACGAACTCGGATTGTCAAAAAAGCCAATATGTCATGACATAAGCAATGAGTTTGACTCGTACGTCCGTTCCGTTTCTAGATTGGTATCACAATAGTCAATCGGACACCAAAATATTCGTAGTGCAATTTTGTAACTAAAATTTACTTTAGCCGACGAAATACCCTAATTTCGTCAGCTAAACTTTTCAAATTTCGTCGGCAAAAGTTCACATACAATAGCTGACGAAAAAATTAGTTTAGCCGACGAAAAAAAAAATTTCGGCTAAAATTTCACTATAGCCGATGAAAAAATTAGTTTAGCCAACGAAATAATTTTTTGTCGGCTAAAGTCCACTTCTGTTTTTGGTTATTTTGTCCGTTAAAGTCTTTTTCTGTTAGTGCGCGGTGGCTACCAGCGGCGGCGGGGGTGAGTTCGGGAATTGCACTGTGTTTCTTTTCTTACTTCTCCCAATGTCTATGAACGGTGGCTACCAGCATACTAAAGGACGGTGGCTACCAACGTACTAGGGGACGGGAGTCTTGAAAGGAACCACGGTGCTCTCAACGTTACCTTAAAGGCCAACGGAGTCCATACTATATATTGAAGCCAGGCTGATCCATTTGCAATCCCATCATCGGAAATGTTATGGCCTAACTAAAATCGCAACAGCCAAAAGCAGGGAGGACATGAGTTGTTTCGTACCTGTGCAGAACTATTGTTCAGCAACGAGACAAGCCACATCAGTCTGTCAAAGTGCAGGTGTCTGCAAGGCAACAAGCCATAATGAAAAGGAGAGAAGGCCTCAATAAGTCTACAAACGGCTCCATGATCATCATTGTATAGCAAAAGCCAAGAGTCTACAAGTCCACCTCTTCACATTGTTACTAACATGCAGTGAAGAAAGGTTTCAAGACTTCTGTAGAAATCCTGCGCACAGCAAGCAAAACATTTGACGTACAATTGTTAAAATATGTCTCAAAGCAAGTGGTCTTTCACAACTCAAGCCACACGAAGGAAAAGAAGACAAGCATCCCAAGCAGTACAAATTCTAAACCGGCATGTCAAATTGAACTAACTCACTTTGTTCATTGAGTAGTTGACACTCCTACCTCCGCTCAATTGATATCTGCAAAGATAAAAGGATGACTGAGTGAGCTTTTTGCCATAGCCACTAGATTGAATCAAAGAAGACATTTAGTGTGAAAGGTGGGGAATCAAATGACAAAGACAAGGAAGACCACTTGCAGGAGCTTATGCTCTCATCTTAATCACAACAAGAGCATGGCATTCAAAATTTCAATAAACGTCAAAGGAAACAAGCGGTGGAGTGGAAATAATGAACTTATTTAATCAACTTGATAATTGAAACATATGTTGATGACGATTGACACGTCCAACTTAATTCCATGCGCAAAAGACAAAATCCTCAATTACACATTTGAAGTCTATGCTAAAGAGTAGCCACGAATTACCAAGTTTCAATTGCTCACCGGGAGGCTTAGACAAGAAAGACCAAAATGCAGTCTCACTTGGCGAGTTGAAATTCCAAACTACCCCAAGCTTCGGCAGAAACTGCTGACAATGAAAACAGACAAAGTTTAATTGTCAGAAAGAAATTCTTCAAGATCAAGGAGACACATCGAAAAGAAGTCTTTACCCAATGCAATTGTCGACTGTGGGAAGTGGCAGCAGCACCAAGTCAAAAATTACCTCCATAGCTGGACTCTTTGGATCAGACCCGATCTCCATCTCTATTCTGAATGATAATCACAGAATTGGAATTGGAGAAGACGTCTATCATGTTCTCTTGGGGTTCGGCTGTTGCAGAAGTAAAATCAGCTTCAGATGTTTTAGGTTCGCTATGGCAATAAGACTGCAGATGTTAGGCCGTGGCAAACTTCAAAGCCCACAAATGATCAAAGCCCAGATATCTTCACAAATAAATTAAGACGAGGCCCAAATCAGATAAGACGTCTCCGATACAAGTTGCATGCAACACCAAATTACATGTTGAGTACAAATCAAAATGCAGCAATGTAAAAGCCCACTCCAAGTCTCAATGCCCAATTGCAAAGCTCGGCATGACAGGTGCCAAAATCATATCAGCAGACACTCTACCAAATTAGGTGTCCACAAGAAATACAGCTGACATATTCAAAAATATATGTTTGTCAAACTCAAAAGTCGGTACAAATCCGTAGCTCTATAAGAATGAACTACGGACGGTTTGATCCCTCAAACTAGATACGTAGGCAATCTAGCGACCCATTAAATGCAACCACCATTCCAAACAGTTTTCTTAACTCCACTAGTCAAATTCATCATTCTAAACAGAATCCTTAACTTCACCAATCAAATTCACATGTCCAAATAGAATATCTGACACCACCAGTCAAATTCGACCAGTCCTAATGAATCACTGACTCCTAACCTGTCAAATTCTACCACAAAAATCAAATCAATTCTCAAATCATACAGTTAAAGTCCATACTAAATTATTGGGCTTTAAACCATAGGTAATGAACTACGGACGGTTTGATCTCTCAAACGGGGTACATATGCAATCTAGCGACCCACTAGATGCAACCATCATTCCAAACATAATCCCTAACTCCACTAGTCAAATTCACCATTCCAAACATAATCTCTGACTCCATCGGTCAATTTCATATGTCCAAACAGAATCTCTGACATCACCAATCAAATTCGGTCAGTCTCAATGAATCACTGACTCTTGTTAAATTCTACCACAAAAATAAAATTCATTCCTAAATCATATAGTTAAATTCCTTACCAAATTGTTGGGCTTTAAACCATAAGTAATTAACTATGGAAGGTTTGATCCCTTAAACGGGGTACGTAGGCAATCTAGCGACCCACTAGATGCAACCACCATTCCAAATAGAATTACTGACTCCACCAGTCAAATTCATCATTCCAAATAGAATCCCTAACTCCACCAATCAAATTCACATGTCCAAACAGAATCTCTGACACCATCAGCCAAATTAGGTTACTCCCAATAAATCACTGACTCCAGACAAATTCTACCACAAAAATCAAATTCATTCCCAAATCATACAGTTAAAGTCCATACCAAATTTTTGGGCTTTAAACCATAAGAATGAACTACGTCCGGTTTGATCCCTTAAAACGGGTTACAACCAATCAAAATACAGCCAGTCGAAATGACTCTAGTCAAATTCTCAAAAGCAAATTCACTCCTAAATATTTGAACTACATCGGTTTGATCCTTTCACACGGTATGTAGACAGTCTAAATTTAAATCTAGATGCAACCACGACTCCAAATAAATTTCTAGGATCTTCTGAAGCCTTGCTCCATATATAGCCCATATGTGTTCAGATACAAATCCAAACACATTTCTAAATACATTTCCAAATACAACTTCCATTTCAAAATCTAAGCCCTCCAACGAGTAATTCACTTGTTTGGGTTCTTGAACTACGAATGGCTTGATTCCTTCCCTAATGGTACATAGGTAACCCATTCAAAATTCTGGGTGCATCCACAAAAACAAACAAACAAACAAACACATATACACCCCCCAGTTGGTATTTTCTTTGAAATCAAAGGGGTTTTCTCTTAAAAACAAACAAACCACACACACCCCCAGTTGGTTTTTCTCTTACCACACATAGAGAAAACAGTGGCTGAAGACCGGAGAAATCTCGCAGGAAAGTTTCGATGTCAAATCAGACTTTTGCGAGAACCTTAACGCATGTGTGTTTTGAGACCACAGAGATGAGGGGCTAGATGAAAGGAATCCAAACGTACCAGCCACACGTTTAGCTGTGGCCGGAAAGCGAAGATGCGGCGGCTTCGGTTCTGGTATAAAGAGGAAGTGAGGGCCGAGGAAGATAGAGAGGGTGAAGGTGAGAGTCAAGGAAGGAGGAGAGGGTGGTGGTGTTCGAGTGAGGGGATTGACTGGCGAAGAAGTTTTAAATTTTTAGAATTTTTGGAAGAAGGGGTTTAAGAAAAAACTAGATCTGGGAAAGGATGGGGTTTGAGAAAGGTTATTTAAGAATTGAGAATGTTGAAATTGCTGGATCTGTACCCCAAATATGGATTGAAAATTTTGAAATTTTCGATCCATATTTTGAACGAGACTTAAGCGACAGAAACTTTAGTCTTCTTCATTTAAGCTACAACTTAAGCGACGAACCTGATTTTCCGTCGTCTATAAGTTTCAACTTAAGCGAGGAATCATTAAGTTCGTCGCTTTAGTGAGCACTTAAGTGACGAAAATTTATATTCGTCCCTTAAGTGGCCACTTGATAGACTAATTTATTTTTTGTCGCCTAAGTACTCTTTAAAGTGAGAGAATCTGCTTTGGCTTGATAGTTTCTGTCTTTAAAGAGTTGTTTTCTTGTAGTATACTAACATAAACATCGATGTATTATTTTGAGGTATCATGCACTTTCAAGCTCGATTCACAAAACACATGCAAAATCGAATGCCATAGTTTGTTCCTAATAAATTTTGCGGCCATGCCACAAAGCTTTCCCTTCCGCTCCGGTCATAAGTAGGCAAAAAAAGCTTCTATAAGATTCATCTAAGACCCGAATTGATTTAGGCCTCTGGCCTCACCATAGTTTTACTAAAATGTTCAAATTTTTTGTCACAAAAATTGTCTATGACCTTCTTTAGAGATACCCACGGAGAGTATTGAAAAACTTGAGATGCTCATGTGAAGGAGATCAGCTTCTACTATAAATTTGTATACGATATAAGTCAACTCTAATAGATCGAATGAAAGAAAGCCTAAATTCATTTGTACACCTTAAAAGACTCAGAAAGACGACCCTTAACTCGATTTAGATCTCTCTACAGCTGGAGTATTAGAAGCCTCTATACCACGTCAAATACCTCGACAAAATCCATTAGGTGTTGCTCCACTTCTTTGTATAAAAACTAAAGCACCCTAAATAAGACCACACAATTCGATCTTCAACTTGACCAAGAGGCAGCAGCACACGATTTGTATACATGTACGTGTGTATACAGTACGTATTGCTTGTATAATTCAAAAGAAACCACATGATCTCAAATGAGAATTTGATAGTATTGATGAATCATATGAATCCATAGTTTTTCCTTGTTAGGTTCGATTGCATATAACTACAGCAAGATACGTCTTTTCCTACATTCTTTTCTGCTTCTGTGGCTTCCACTAGCTGGGTTCATGTTCAAGACTCCCAGTACTCGTCCAAGTCGACCATCAACGTTGACTTTTCCTTTCAAGTTTAAGGGTTTACCCGTTTAGGGTTTTGACCTTGGAATTGGATTTAATAGTACTGTTAAAAATACCTGGTGTAAGAGTAATATAGTATAAGGCTTCCCGATCTCCATAGGTTATGATAGATCTTGATCTGCAGAGTCTCATATATGCATGTGTATCAGATCCTTATTTCAGTGAAAATAATAATTACGTACTACAGGAGATAAGTATATAATGTAATCGACTAGTTCGGAGGGTTATATATATATATATATATATATATATATATATACATACATATATATATATATATATATATATATATATATATTTATACATACATATATATATATATCGATCCAAGCATGCTATATAAAGTTTGTAAATATGTCGTTTCGATCGATCAGTGGCATCATGGCCCTTCACTTTCATGTCGTACACTAGTAAAAAAAGCTCTAAACGATGGAATTTTTCTGTGGCCAGTGTGGAGCACTTCGTCACTTAAGTCGATCTTCAGAGACAGAATGATGTTCCGTCGATTTAAGTCTAATTTTTCGTCGTCTAAAACCATCCAATGCAATGGAATATAACGGTCATTCCAATTCCGTCTCTCAAGCCGCATTCTGCGACGATAACAACCCGACGACTTTAAAATTTAATGCGACGGGATCCACCTTCTTAGACGACGAACTATATGCATCGCTTTTATTCTAATGAAAGAAGATTTGATAAAAGCGACGGTGATTTCGGTTGCCTAAGTGAAAAATCCTATATAATTCGCGCGTCCTCACACGTCCTCATATTCCAACCTCATCCCTTCCAGTCTTTTGTTTTACAACAGTGAAAAAAAACCCTTCCAGCCTCATAGAATTCACACGTCCCAGCCTCATTCCAGTTCCAACAGAAAATGGTCCTTTAAAGCTCTATTCTCTTCATTCACTAGCTACTTCAACTAAAGATGGTCTTCTAAAGCTCTATTCCTCTTCATTCACTACTTTCTAGCAAGGTATGATCCATAATCTCTCTATCTCTCATTTTGTTCCGGTGATTTATCATTAATTGTTGTTGTTGGTTTTGTGATGCATCCTAGTTACCCTTTCATATCTTGTGTTGGTGTGTTTAATAGATTATGCCTTCATACGTACTGAAAGATTAAGTAAGTCATATGTTTAATTAGACTAATTCAAACAATCTATCATTTATTATGAGATATTGTTGTCAGATAAATGGATGAGAAAACCAATGATTATGAATTTAAGTCAAACAATACTTAACATATCATGCATGTGAAGCTTTACGATTTTAAACATGATTTATAAATTAAGGTAATTTGAAATTAGTGAGGAACAAATTACATACAATTTTTACGAATACACACAGATGAAGTTATGTACATATACTATGCATTAAAGTAACAAAACTATGTTACACCCCACGTATTGGAGTGTTATGGGTAACCTTATAAATGAATGAAAATTAAAATATAATTTCATTTGAATTGGTTTCATTAACATGTTAAACAAAAAAGTCCAAGATTAATCTACTTACGTTTCTAATTTGGGTCAAAGAGTTGGATTTTAGTTCGGTTTCCCTTACAAATTAACAACATGCTTTTAATTTTTTATATTGGACTCAAAGAATTTCATAATCACTCTTTTCCAATTTGCATAATCACTAGTACGTACTCGATCGATATATGAGGCATTTTGAAAGCATTATCATTCTCAGTTTTGGTTTTTCTGGTCGTGCGTGCATTTTGGAAGCATATATGACTGAGAGGAAGAAGAACTAGATTAACTCAATTGCAAATTGTCCATGATTCCCTCATATTATTGAAGCAAGTTTGAGTCCAAGAAGTAGATAATTGCATCATGATGATGATGGCATGATGATACATCCATCCATAAAAAGAACCCACTGAATTATAATGTTAGTGCATACACTTTTGTGGACTTCTGCTTGGTTGGTCAGTTTAGGATATTTTATAGCTAGTTTTATACCAATATTAAGCCAGGACATCGATCGTTCCATATTTTCATATTCATACATATCATCTTTCTTACTAGTACGTATACGTACCGATCCTAACATGTTCAATTCGCAATGGATGAAAGCATGATCGAGATGCTCGGTGATAGAGTATGAGGGCTGGTCCTAAGATTTTAGCGACAAACTAAAAATGTGACATCTTAGATAAATTGTAGATAAATTATATGAATCTAATAAACTATTTTTCTATGTAGAAGTTTCATGTAAACATATTAATACATTAAAGAAGTCAAAAAATTCATAAATACATCAACAATGAAAATAAAAAGAACAAAAGAACCTGGTTCTCATTATCAGTATGAAAACATTTGTTGAAGTATATATGTATGAAAAAACTGTAACGGAAAGAGAAAACAAAAAAAGATAAAATGACACAAAATATGGTAAATTGAAAAAAAAAATTATTAAAAAGCTTCAATAAGAGTCAAACCAGAGATCTGCCAAGAGCCACAACATTTGATTACGGCTGAACTACTTCAAGCTAGCTACATATACTGTTTATACAAAAACTTTTATATATAATAGTTTTAAGTATATAATTAAAAAATTCTTTAAAAACTTATCAGAGACCGATGGTCAGAGACGGCAGCCTTAACCCGCAACCCCAGGGCCAGGCCTGTGGAGTACCCTCAATATTTGCTGTGATTTTCAATTTTTCTTAATTACAACAAGGAAGAACGTACAAAATATTAATTTATTGAAAATTTCGGTACATTACTTTTAAATTATCATGTGCGTACATCAGATTTGATATTGAGGTAGGCTGACTCCATGCATAAGTAGTTTAGCTTCATTTAGTTATATCAAATTAGTCTATTCTTGTATGAAGTTAGCTTTAAATTATCGAGTAGTACATGAGATTTGATATAGGGGTAAGCTGATCGATCGAGTCCATGCATAAGTAGATTAGCTTCATTTGGTTAAGACTCAAATTAATCTATATATCCTGCTATTAATTAAGCTAGCCTCCGTATCAGATGAGTGTACTTATCAAGGTACGTTATATGTAAAACATACAAAATGATCCACCTATGTAATTTCAATTCCTAATTAGGTATCGAACTGGTGATTACATGCACAAACATTTGACTTAAACCAAATGATTCTGTTAATTTGTTCCAAATAGGTTTTCAGACTGTAACAACCTGGTGCGACCTAATATGATCGATAACGGGATCATTTTGTTCAAAAATGATAACCAACTAATCTTCGACCGTTCTTCTTTTCTTAGGTTGTGCAACTCTAATGGCAACTCACCTACAAAAACACGACTTCATCAACTTGTTTGATAACAGCAAGTGTTTCATTCTTCCATTCATACTTTGCTTCCTTTGATTTCTATTTTCCCATGGATAAAACAAGTCCAAACCTATTTTTGGTTATATTCATCCTACAGGTTTAATTCTTGCAGCAAATGAAGTCGTCAAAGTTTGGCAAAGCCCCATAAAAAATTAAGCTTGCTGCAACGTTCAATTAGGCTTCTTTAGGCACAAGGTCAAACTCTATATTGTAACACATTATTCTCTACTAATCATCTTTTCCCTACTCAATCTCTATGTGCCCTAATGCATATACTTCCATTCCATGTAACCTCGACGTGTCTTCTTCATCGACATAAGTTGCGGTGGTGGTGTGAAGTTCAGGTTAGCTTTAAGCTTGCTTAGCTGAAGCAGAAAGAAGCTGGAGATCCCCTTGTTCTTTCTTTGATTCGGTTTTACTTGGTCCTCAAGGTACTGTGTGTAATATGACTTACGTTGTCTATGTTTCCTTTGAGTCATATATGGTCTTTTCTTAATTGGGTACATGTACTCAACCTGTAAGGACAAAACTAATATTATTCTCCTTTGGAAATTAGGTGTTGAAAATTGTTGTGCTGCTTAATATAATGGGGATTTGGGGCCATTTGGCCAATTGGGTTTTATCTAAACTTGGTTAAACAATGATTATAAACCTTCCTAATTTTCAGAAACTTAGAGCTTGATTGGTCAATTTATGGGTAAATTTTTGAGTCAAAGAGAGAAGAGAATTGTGGTTAAACACAGCAGTGCCGGAAACGCAGGCTGAGGCGTCAAAGACGGCTTTGAAGTGGTGACTATTGGGTGGAAATGTGAGATTTGTAGTGAACATAACGCGTTCATAATCAAACAAACTCCCCCCCAATTCTTAAAAAAATCCCTCATTTTGTCTCTCAATTTCTTTTAATATAAGCGTTAATCCCATGTGAGCTTTGATGCATTTTCCATGAGGTGCTTCCCTTACACTTCTTGTGCTTTACCCTTTTCTTTTTATGTATATATAAAACCCACTCATTCTGTTAGCTCGTCAACCAAATCAGGACCATCCCAGCTTAGTTTCAAAGCCCTTTTGGCTTTTGCTACCTCTCCTCCCTCCCTTTCATCGTGAACTTGACCCTCCTAAACGTGGTTTTCATTCCTGTGCTGCCTAGTTGCTGTTGAACTTCAAGTGTTCTACGTAATCTATTCTTCCCAGACAGTTATATTCACATCATCCTCTACTCTGTTTCAAAAGAGATATCACGACTCTTAGTTCATAGCTTTTTTCAGTTTGGTTTCTCGGTTTTGCATCTTTTGGTAAGTACCAAGGTTGAATATGCATGTATATACTTTAAAGGTTTACAAGAAGTTCTGAACTGGTGGATTGTGAATGTTAATTTTCCTACAGGTGTACACTGATTTTGTAGACGTAAACATCGTATGATGGGAGGATTTGATCGAAATACGAATACAAGAAGTAGGGATTACTTGGAAGGAATGCTGAGTGATTATGTTGGAGGAAAAGGCAAAGGGAAGCCTCAGAAGAGCACTTCTGCTAGGCTTGTCACAGCTCTCACTTGTCTGCAATTTGCCTTCGCAGTTTATGCAACATTCCTTCTCTACTATATGAGCCCTTCCATCGATTTACGGACCAAACCAGACTTTACATGGGCTACCAAGATTGCACAGCAATGGAAACAGTACATTATCCCACCCCACATCATTGGCCGCTATCAAGATTCTGCTTCTCTTGTGAGATTGGCTGAAATACAACCCATCACTCCCTCCGATGTCTGCGAGCACGAAAAGATTGATTTCGAGCAGAAGAAGTCCAGTGATGCTCAGATGATCAAGCTGAAGACAGAGCTTTACCATGAAGTGTTGGACTTCCAAAGCCGGAACATTGGTACTGAAACTCTTGCTCAGCTGATGGCGATGAAGTCCAAGTGGGATTTGAAAGGTCCCAACAGACCAAAAGTCACAGTGATCTTGAACCACTTCAAGAGAAAAACACTGTGTGCTCAGCTTGATACTTTGCTCCAACAAACCCTTCCTTTCCACCATGTTTGGGTTCTTTCTTTTGGGAGCCCAAATGAGCTCTCTTTGAAGAGAATCGTTGACAGCTACAACGATTCAAGAATAAGCTTCATAAGTTCAAGCTATGACTTCAAGTACTATGGAAGGTTCCAAATGGCTTTGCAAACCGAAGCCGATCTTGTGTACATTGTTGATGATGACATGATTCCCGGGAAGAAAATGCTGCAGATTTTTTCACATGTAGCCGGAACGGAGAAGTACAAGAACTCTGTTTTGGGCAGCATAGGAAGGATTTTGCCATTTAGACAAAAGGACTACACTTTTCCAAGCTACAGAAAGTTCAGGTCTAAGGAGGCAGGACTTTATTTACCTGACCCTGCCTATGATATCACTCTGGATAAAATTGTGCAGGTAGACTTCCTTTCCAGCTCTTGGTTCTTATCTGCAGAGCTGATTAAGACACTTTTCACTGAGACGCCCTTCACATTTTCTACTGGCGAAGATCTGCACCTTAGGTATGTGTTCATTTTGATTGCAATCCTTTAACTTCTGCATATATTTTTATCTGAACTGAAGGTTTACCTTGAGCACAAACATACATGGTAAATAGGAGTGTTAGCTTGAAAGTTTAGTAAGTTGTCATCATAAGTATTTATTAAATCATAGGGGTTCTAGATTTGATTCTCCATTTCTATTGGTTAACCATGATTATTTGAATGCCTTGGGGTTGAATTAAATCTGGGATTACTTACAGAGTTGTCTAGGGAACAAACTGGATCCTATTTACTCGGAACCCCTTAGACTTTGAAGTTCTAACTCTGTACTTAATCAGATCTCTTTTCCCAAGTGATGAGTTTGGTTGACGGAATCATAAACTCATTGCACTAATAATGGAGTCAACTTGTCTCTTATGCAGATGAATATAATATCGTCTATTTTTTTCCAAAATAGAATATAACAACTATTTAAAAAATACCCATTCTCTGCTCTGTTTCCAGTATATTGATTTTCTGCGTCCACTTGTTTGTCTTTTGTACATAATTAATTTACTCCATAATTATACATGTTCATTTTCTGGATTAAGCAACCTTCTTGGAAAGATGGTTCTCTTTTCAATATTCCCTAAAGCATTAGGGGCTTGTTATTGCATTCCATTGGTCAGAAAACAGTTTCAGCACCCAAACTCGTATCTGAATAGAGTCGATAGATTCAGAGTCTCAAACCTTTAAAGGTCCAAAATTTTATTTTCTTATTATGTAAACACATTAGTTTAGTAAAAACAAGCATTATATTACAATCATTAGTTACTATTTAAAAAAAATGAGTAGTATAAGTAAGCATAAAAAAGATTTTTAATGTTTTATGTCGTTAGATTTTGAGTTTATAACTTTAGTTCATGAATTTTTTGAAAAGAGAAAATAAATTTAAATGAATACTATAGTTTAAGAACCCATTTTTAAAAGTTCGACTAATGTCTGAAAATCTCAGGTGCGGGTCTGCCAGCACCAATAGGGAAATACATGAAAAGGACTTTACCACCCACAGCAAAAATGATTATTTTGATTCCATAAACAAAATTTCAAGTATTTCTTGCAAAACATTGGAATAAAGAGGGCTTCAAGGTTAATGATGTCAAAATAAGCATGTTCATAAGACTGTTGTCAATTAGATAAAAGGAGGTCTCCAGCAGCTTTCTCAAAATTTCTTCAAAATGGAGAAACAAAAACCAAATTCTCTAAAAATATTATGCTCCAATACCAACAGCTTCTCTATTTTGAAGATTTGACATTTATTAGAACAACAAAATATGGTACATCATAATTAATTATGACCAAAAGAGATTATATATTTTATTGTAACAACAAAATAATTAATAAAATATTAAATTTTTGTAAAAATTTTGTTGGAGCCCATGAAGAATTAAATTTTGAGGAATGAAAGCTTTATTGCAAATTTGGGGAAGCAATGCTCATTTTTCTTCTCCATCCCCATTTTAGGGAATGAGATGGGGAAGCTGTTGGACCTAAAAAACACTCAATATTCTTCAAATTTGACAAAATCGAAAAAATTAGGAAGCTGCTGGAGATGCTCTTATAAGTTTATAACTTAGTTTCTAAATATCTAATGATGTTCCTTTCTTTATAAAAATGCAGTTATCAGCTTCAAAAGTACAGAAATGCTGGCTCATTTGTTCTTCCAGTTGACCCAAAGGATAAGGAAACTTGGGGTGACAGTGAACATAGACTAGCTTATGTATCCGAAACCACTGTAATTTTTAAAGACATTGTTCAAGTGCGAGACGATCAATGGTGGAAAGCACTATCTACTGGTTATATCACTCAGTGGGCTGCAATGCATCCTCAAAAAATTGATGCCCTATTCTATGCTCATTCTATTGATGAAGTTAAAGCACTTGCACCCCTGCTTGAGAAATTCCGTTCCACTGTTGGAAAGAAAGTTTACATTGCCGTCTCTGGAGGCAAATTCTGCCCTTGTGAAGATGCTGCTACTGCACTGAGGTGGCCTAAGTTGGTATGCAACCAAAGGAGGTTTAAAATCTTTGATTTGGCAGTGGGGGCTCTTTCGGATATATCAAACTCCGAGATGGTAGTGCTGCAAGGAGTGTATGCTAGCATGAAAGGGTTGATCAAAATTCACAACCCGAGTGTAGTGATCGCAGTGGCTGATATTGATCCTAATGTGAAGAAAACTTTGAAAATGGCAACGGAGACTAATGGAAATGGTACAACATTGGTTCTTTTGCCAAGGCCTTCAATATCAAAGGTTCTTTGGATGACTGAGCTTCGAACAACAGCATTGCCAAGTAAGAATCCCAACTTTTCTTTTTATTCAAATTCCTTGTACCTTAAGCTAACTGAACTATATTACAAAATATTTGCCAAGCACTTGTGGGAAATTCTAGTATACGTTAATGCAAGTGAATGATGTGATGCATCAACTATATAAAATGAATTATCAAAATAGTATTATCAGTCCTTAAAGTTGTAATACGAGTCCTTAAAGTTGTAAATTTTCTAGTTACAACATTAGTCATCATGTGTTGTTAAAATGGTAAAATGTGTGCTTAAAGTGGTAATTGAGTCCTTGATAATTACAACTTTGAGAGCTTAATTACCACTTTAAGGACAAATGATGACTAATGTTGTAAATAATTTTTTTACAACTTTTAAGGTTCATATTACAACTTTAATGACTAATATTACTACTTTAATGACTCATTTTATAAAGTTAATGCATCACATCATTCACATGCATTAATTTACCCTAGTCTTACCGAGCACTTGTTAACCATTTAATTTATGTTTTGCAGATTGGAACAGAATGCGGATTTCTGTCAACATTATTACCCAAAACCGGGTGCAATCCCTTACAAGGCTTCTCAAATCTCTCAGTGATGCATACTATCTTGGGGACGAGGTACCTATCAGCTTCAACATGGACAGCAAAGTTGATGAAGCAACTATTAGATTAGTAAGCTCATTTGAGTGGCCTCATGGTCCAAAAACGCTCAAGAGGAGGATCATACAAGGGGGGCTTATTCGAGCTGTCAGTGAGAGTTGGTATCCTTCATCTGATGATGATTTTGGTCTGCTACTCGAAGATGATATCGAAGTCTCACCTTACTACTACCTATGGATCAAATATGCCCTCTTAGCTTACCACTATGATCCTCAAGTGTCTCTCCCTGAGTTGTCCTCAATCTCTCTCTACACCCCTAGGATCGTTGAGGTGGTGAAAGAAAGGCCTAAATGGAACCCAACAGAGTTTTTCAAGAACATCCATCCAAACACACCTTATTTCCACCAGTTACCATGCAGTTGGGGAGCAGTCTTCTTCCCCAAGCAATGGAGAGAGTTCTATGTCTATATGAATATGAGGTTCACCGAAGATGCCAAGAAAAACCCAGTTCAAATTCCGAAGTCCAGGACTAATGGTTGGCAAGCATCATGGAAAAAGTTCCTCATAGACATGATGTACCTTAGAGGATATGTGAGTCTTTATCCAAACTTTCCAAACCAGGCAAGCTTTTCCACAAACCATATGGAACCCGGGGCTCATATCAGCGCCAAGGACAATGTTGTGAAGCATGACAAGTCAGATTTTGAAGTGCCATTGTTGAAAGAAGACTTCCGAAATTTCTTGCCAGGTGGTAAATTGCCTCCGGTCTCAAGATTACCATCTTTGAACCTCTTCAACATGCCTGTTTCCCTTAAAGGCTTAAAGGCAGCTGGAGCCAAGTTGGGGCAGGATGTGATTGGATGCAACAATGCCACAGAGATAGTCATGGTTGATCATCAAACTGGTCTACCTGAACGCTGTGCCAGGTTCTGATGAATCGAATTGTTATTGATTATTCTTTAATTTTAAAACACAATTAGTTCTGTATCTTCATTTTTTATGTGGGAGGTTGGTGCTGAGAACAACGATAAACAAAGTCGGATAAGATTTTGGCTAAGAAATTTGGGTTCATGTTGCTCACTAATGATGTACTGCAGCCTAAAGTGGTTTGCATAACTATGTAAGCAACCAAAGTGGTTCATGTAACTATGTAAGCAAAAGGAAGGAATTAATGTTCAATCAATGAAAATTTCTCTCTTAAATGTTTCATTGTGGAAAATTTTCTGCCTTATTATTAACTTCTATTTGAGATCATATGCATGCACTGCATTTCTTCAATTTGTATTGAAAATATTAAATGGAACAATCTAATGAAGGATTGAGACAGATACATCAATATTTCGTACTTGTAAAAATTGTCCCAGTGTTGGCACCTTGCGTGTGTTGTTTGTCCTAGGTAAGTTGCGAGTTCATTGATTTGTCAAATGGTTGCAACCTCCTAGTGGCAAGATGAAACATAGGGTCGTCGGATATGATTCTGTGCATAATAGGAAAGTTGCACTTTTAACTGTTATGATATTTGTCCTTAGTACAGTTATCATTTTGTTATGTCACTGATTTGTCAAAGCAAATACAGTTGTCAATGACGCACTCTTTGCTATCATGTGCTTGTTAGAATACGTTACTTATTATAATTTGGGGTTTAGGCTCTACGTCCTCCTTGTATTCTATAGTTTCATTAATCAAGGTTTAAGGGTAACCGCATCGGCCCTTCAAAAAAAATTACACAACACAAGAATTTTGTTAATAGCAGTGTAAATCTCCCTCAAGGAAACGTCACAAACCAAGTTCACTATATGAGTAATGATATTCAATCACAATCACTTTTACAAGTAACCAATACAAACTTGATATTCAACTGATGGAACTATTCTAGTTTTCTGAATTCGATTTTGCAATCAAGAGCAGGAATTGAAAACGCCTACCTGGGGTCCTTCAATAGCAATGATCTCAAACACACATGTACAAAAGATGAAGGATGCAATGTGATGATGACCAATACGACAATGAGTATTTCAAAGTGTAGCAGACTATGCAATACACTTCACAGAAAGACTTTTACCACAAAAACTCAGTCACACGCATAATAATTTTGAAGCATATATATCGAGAAATAACGCTCCCTCTCAATCAAATCCCCATTTATCACTAATTGAGATACACAAGGAAACTTATTTGAAAAACATATCAATTGGCATTGACTATCCAACACAAAGATTCATGATTCAACTAGAAAACTAGGAAAGGAAAGAAAGGAGGAATACTGCCTAAGTATTGAAGTGCAAAAGTTGCATGATCAGAGTTAATTGGAGAAGTTTTTGTGATCCGAACAAGGTAATAAGATTTAATCATCTTATTTTTGGTAAGTACTTTTCTCTTTAACTTTGTAAATCTGATTGAGGATTTGTAGCAAAAGTATTATTTTCTATATCTGGTGCATTGAAAGAAATATATGCACAAATACTTAAGTTGATACAACTGATCTGATCATTCATTTCTTTGTGAAAACTTGCATCTTCGATAAAATTATGGAATATTTGATTGCAAGATTAAAGGTGGAAAATTCTGGAAAGTGCAAAATGATGGTGCCCTGATTGCATCTTTCCAGAAGCCAAATTTGATCTTCTCATTGAAATGCATTAGTTGAGAGGGAGTTTTTTACACTATAAATTGCTTCTACTATGGTTAAAGATTTCAAGCTTTTTGTGATCAAGTGTAGACATATTGTTGTTGTCTCTGAGTTGATTTCATAATCAAATTACAAATTGCTTGAGTGATATAGAATAACTAAGTTTATTTCTTCCTAATTGCATACAGGTTGCATTTGAGATCAGTGGCGGAGCTAGGAATTACGAACGAGTGAGGCACATTAATAAAAATTAAAATTAAATAATAATAATAATATTTAAAATTAATTTCAACAGGTAACTCCTCTAAGGTATTTAAATTACTATCATTCTTCTTTTTCTTTTTCAGTGGCCACGGTGATTTCTTCAATGTATCTGAAACTGCTGATCCTTCTTCAATAGGTTTGTCTATTTTCTAGAATTATTTCAACCTTTTAAATGCGATGAGATGAAGATTTAGAACTCTCTTCAATAAAAGTTGTCGTAATCCATCGTACTTGACTATATATAGATGTATTATACTTGCTATGGATTTCTTTTGCTACAAGAAATTGTATTAAATATGTAAATCTATTACTAAAAGGAAATAGAAAACTTAATTTAATATTAATAAAACAAAAAATACGACAATAAATAAGCACCAAAGGAAAAAAATAGAAAAAGATCGACCAGGACCACATGAATAGTTGTCCAAAAAAATGAACCAGGATCACGTGAATAGTATATATAATATATATTCTGATTTTTTTCTTATCTTATCCAAATAATAGATATATTATAATTTTTTTAAATACTGAGTAGGACACTAGTTATAAAAATAAGATATATTTACAAGTCTTTTTTACTAAATAGTAAATGGGGCATGTGTCCCAAAGGTGTTGTACATGCCTCCGCCTTGTTTGAGATTGAAGAACAAAGAACTCTATAAGAGGTCTAGTCAAGAATCGAGAAGCTGGTTGTACAGTAGAAACCATGCTCTGTGTCAGATCATTCTCTGATTGGAGGACAGGATTCTAGTGTTGAGACTAAGAGTGTTCAAGTCTTAGTTATTGCAGCTTTACATTTAGTTGAGTGAAAGAACTAAATGTAGCAAGAAATAGTTGTGTGAGAGCTATTATAGCTGAGTGTGTGAGAGCTATTATAGCTGAGTGTGTGAGATATCAGTTTGTCCAGTTCGATTTCTCGTGTGAGAAGTGAGAAGAATGTTTAGATATAGCATTGCAATTGAGTGAGAATTAGATCTTGTACTATCTATTGTGAAGATTATATGAATAATTTTGGTTGGTGTTTTTTCCCTCATTCAAGTTTTGCACCAACCTATCAAAAGTTTTTTTTTTCTAAAGTTGTTTATCTATTATTTTAATGCATTTCTATATCTTCAATAACAATTAAAGAAGATATTTAGTAAATCTAACAACAATGATAACTAATCTTTTCAGTTGATCATACGTCTCACCCTTGGACTTTGCTTCTCTTAGCTTGTCTAGGAAACCATGACATTATTTATGCAGTCCTCTTTGCTTTTCTTAGGTTGAATTTAGATGCCATATACTTACGTATTCAACATCTCTATTTTCTTTATATGCTATCAAACTTGTTGCTTCCATGCTTCCATAAAGGAGTAAGAGCAGCAAAACACTTCCATAAAAGAGCAGGAGCAGCAAAACATACCTACATCAATCACTATTAATAGATCGTAAGGATTCTGGTTCAATACGAGCCAATCGATCCCAATGGGATAGCAAATGAAACATGATCCATAAGGAGTCATTAAATGGGTCGGGCTGGTCCAGTCCTTCCAAAGTCTTATGGGCTTGAAATAACTATATCTTAGGCTAGGCCGGGTAATATAAAAGAATTAAGGCCCACAGGCTTGGGCCTTATAAGGAAAGACGGGCATTTCAGATGGGCAAAGTCCAGCCTAATATATATGATGTTTTTATCCAAAGCGGAGCCCTGCTTGTGGGGTGCTTCTTTTTGGCCCACTTTTCTATAATAGTATGTAGATTATTTTTGTAAAGTTTCATTCAATTTGAAAATCATTTGAGTCCCGAATTAGATAAAATGAATCAACAAAAAAAGAATTTGTCCAATACTTAACCATTTATGTAAATCACGATTACGAAAGCTTAAATGATCTTTAAATTTGATAAAACTTTGCATAAATGATCATGATCGATTGAATCAAGGACGCTATTTGGTTTGGTAATTACCATATGACCAAATACCGACCGATATTTTAGATATGATAAATCGACTGTATATAGGTAACTAAATATATTAAAACCAAAATCAAGAATTACAAGTCATATTTATATATACCAATTGTACCATTTTTTCGTCAAATTGACAAACTAATTGTAAATAATAATCATCAAAAGTTTAGTTACATGCTCGTGCTCTTTGGAAAAAATTATGTAGACATTTAGGCAATGAAAAAGATAGATATTTGGTCGACTAGTTTCCACATACATAGACGAATTCACTTTTTGTCGCCTGAGTTGTCAACTCTCTCTTTGAAGGAGGCAGTGGAGATTCGACTTCCCCTTTAGTTATGGTATATGAGGAATCTCAATTTCGTGCATAAGTTTTCACTTAGGTGATAAAAACTTGTGTCCGACTCCTTAGTTGTCAACTTAGGCGACGAAATGTGTTTCCTTTAAAAAAAATTGTCGTCTAAATGTTGTTTTCTAGTAGTGTTTCTTCTTGATATTCACAAAATTTTTAATGATTTTAATCTAAAGTGTGATTGCTCTATTGTGGTGAATGCATAGCTCACAGATGTGGAATCAAAGATTGTAAGCGCTACCAGAGAAACAATATTAGCCGACAAAACAACAACAAAAACAAGCCGACGAGAAAAAATTAGCTGACCAAAATTTTTCCTCATCTGTTAAACATTGTCATCGTAGGCCAAAATACTTTAGGCGACGGAAAAAAAAGCTTTGTTGCCAAAAGTTAGAAAATTTTGTCGGCTAAAGTAGATCAAGACCATAGGCGACGAAGTTTTTCGTCCCCTAAAATTCTTTAGTCAACGACACAAAACCCCTCGTCGCCTAAAGTATAGATTATAGGTAACGAAATTTGAAACTTTAGCACTAAATTTTTATTTCGTCGGCTAAAGTTCCTTAAATTTTCAGATTTGGGCAACAACACAATCATAAAAAAATGATCAAAAAATTCAAGAATCATTCTCAAATCGTTGAGTGTTGTCGAAATCTGTTCAGAATTAGTTCGTGAAGCTATATATAGATACGTGTATATATATCAAGGTTCTAAAACTCGCTAGTCGCTAGTCGGTCGGTCTGCCGCGGAGTAGCGAGTAGATGAGTACTCGGGGGAGTCCTTGGTTTTTAATTCTTAGATTAATTTATTATTTTTAAAATATATAATGTTCAAAATAATAATAAAAAATAGTCAATAAAACATTACCATATTCAAGAGATAATAATGTCTAAAAAGTAAAAACAACAATTATAATAACTCAATAAGTTCTAAGTAATAAAAGGAAATATCAAATTTAATTCTTGCAAGCAATCTCAAGCATATCATTTGTAACTATGCCTCAAATTCTTCTTCTCCATATCCATCTAGTACTCCTTTCAAATCTGACTCAAATTTAAAACTTATATCATCTATTTCTGTGACACAGAACAATAGAACAACTAAACAAGAACACAGTGTGACATATCAAAATCCAATTCGGCAATCTAAGATAGTGAGACTGTGTGAGTCAAAAAGCTGCAAAGTGTGAGAGACTGAGAGAATAGAGCGAGAGACAGAGTTAGAGAATTAGGTTTGAACAAAAACGACTTCGTTTGTTTTTTTTCTTTTTTTTTTCTAACTGACCAAGTTCACTGAGTTGGACCGAGTTGATGGAGTTAGGCCGAGTACTCGGCCGATTTTCTTCCGGCCGACTACAAGCACTGAGTATGCGAAAATTAACTCGGCAAGCAGCCGAGTAGTGAGTACTCGTCGAGTACTTGGCTGAGTTGACCAAGTTTTAAAACATTATATATATATATATATATATATATATATATATATATATATATATGTGTGTGTGTGTGTGTTACATATTTGAGATCTTTATGCTCTACAAATATTAGGCATACATTTCAAGAAGCAAATGGTGTGGGTAATAGAATTGTTCATCTTGCTAGAGGTAATTTCTTAGATGAAATGTTGATAGATAAGAATTTCGTTATTAATTATTATTCGGGATGTACTGTAGCTTAAAGTGAGAAAAAATTACCCAATTCCATATAAAAATTACTTTTTTAAATGAATTGTTTACGTCAGTTATATATATATATATATTATAGCCTACCCCATCTAATAAATGTATCATGCGAGATCATTTCGTGTTGGTGAGTTGATCGGGGGCTGATAACCTTTACTTTTAAAATAAATATTATATAAAAAGTGAAATTTACACACCTTAAATTACAATCTATATACTGTGACTCACTTTTTATGTGGAAGATTTAAAAGTATTAATATTTTAATCTCTCCAACTTGTCTAGGATATGGACACTTGACATTTTTAGATACGAAGTGAGTTATGTGTGCATATTATAATTTAAAGAGGAAATGTCAATTTACCAAAAAGTTTGGCATCCAACTTCCCATTCAAATATTTTTTTTAAAAATTGACCATTTGAACTTTTAATAAGAGAAATTATACTCATTAGTTCTAAACTATTTAAAACATATATTATCTTAATATCATTATACCCTTTCTCCTTAAAAATTCTTGGAGAGAAAATGAAAGAGCGAGAAGACTTGACCGCAACCACACAGATTACGGTCGCCGAATTCTGGTCATCGGTCGCACACCAGAATGATTGTTGGAATCCAGAAGTCAGAATTACTGGCCCTTAGTAAACATGTTACCGACCCCAAAGAGAAATTACTAACCCCCAGTAATCTTCAAATGATAAAATACTAACCCCAGTAAACATGTTATTAACCTCGAATAATACATTATTGATCCATAGTAAACATATTATTGACCCTAATGATAAAGTGTTGACTCCTAGTAACCCCAAATAAGAAATTACTAATCTCAATAAACATGTTACTAACCCTCAATAATAAATTACTACTTCTAGTAAATATGTTACTAACCATTAATAATAGCTTACCAACCCTAGTAAGCATGTTATTCGCTCTAAAAAAATAAGAACAAGCTTCACAACCAAACCAACAATCTCGACTTCAATCCCAGCCTCTACCTCATTCCTTCTCTCTAGAGATGGCAATGAGAGTAGAGTCAGAGGATTAAAATAACATACACATACCTTATTGCATTCTCCATACTCGTACCCGCTCAAATCACTGTAATTTAATAAAGGGGAGTTTCTGTTCTCATACCTTTTGGGATTAAATTCTCATATAGCCCCAATTATATAATAAATTAATTTAAATAAATTACTAAATATGAAATTAAAATTAAATACTAAAATAAATAAGTTTCTTGATACAATTCAACAAAAATGAATATAATTTTTTTCTAAAAATGAAGTTTCTATAAATATTTATTAAGAAAATCAAGAAAAAAATATTACAAAAGAGTTATACATTAAAATCTGTTTATAAATTATACATATATTTCAAATATATATATATATATATAATATAATATTTGCATCCTAAACAGGTGAGGATGAGGACGAATATCAAAATGCTATACCTGCCCCGTACCTGATTTAAAAATCCAATACTAGGGATCCTCATATCCGTTACTCGTTTATCCTCGTATAACTCCTGTTTTGGCCTCGCTCCCAGTTCAGGTGGAAGTTAGTACAAAAACTTGCGGGTGACCGCGGTATAAAGTAAATTACAAAGAAAGTAAGAAGTTCGCGGGACGTGCCACAACACAGATGCAGAAAAGAATGAGTATGTGCACCACCTAGCTTCGTGTCAACCGACTGTATGTCTCAGGCGTCACCTTAGAGGAATAATTTACGAGTAGTCTTCTACTCTCTATCTATACTCGTGTTAGACGAGTAGAGCAATCACAGGGAATGGGGACGGAACGTCGCTAGATCTCTAGCTTCTCACTAAGGGTGGTTTCGGAGAACCGATTTGGTCTTTTGTTAATGCATGAGGCTTTAGCGTCAGATCGTAATTCAACGAGGTCAAGTTGTTGCTTTGCTTGTAGTTGAAAGCTGTTGTTTGATTGTTTTGCAAATGTGTTTGTGTGTCTAGTCTGATCCTCAGGTCTTCTTTATATACTGATCTTAATAACCCGATAAGGATACGGACTTTGACCAATTCAAATGGGTTTTGACTACTGCAATACTGCAATTGGAATATCATGACTTTAGTTACAAACAGAATTTCCTAGGTCGCTAGTACTGACCTACCGCTCATCAAAAACTTACTAGACTCTAATGCGAACTCATTTACTAAAGTTCATACAACACACGCGAAACGACCTTGTCACGTAGGACAACATTTCGTCTGCCACTATTACTTTGAGCCGAACCAGTCAAAGCTTTATTTTTTGGACCACTAGTATTGGCCTAAAATTCTGCCCAACATTATTATAATTAATTAGTTTCAGACCTAATATATTAATTGGGCCCCAACAACTCCCTTGTCAGGGTCGAATACCTGTGTATACCCTACTCGTAAGGGATTATTGGCATCCCTACTTTCCTACGGTCCTATACCAAATCTACCCAAACCAGCCTCCATCCTATCTCTCCAAATCTGATCCACAACCTCCACATGGAATTCTTCAACCGCCAGTCATGGTGGACAAGGAGCGGCGCGACATCGAGCCTGGCCGGAGATGTCGCACATCAATCTTGGTCCTCGTGAAGAGGCAAGGCTGGTGTCCGATCAAGGCTAACGTCAAGCATCTGGTGGTGGTGATGAAGCGGCTCCTGATTATTCAACAAGATTAGCGATTAGCCAAGAAGGCCGATCATCGGGAGTAGCAATAGGGCTTAGTTTCGTCGTTCATGTTGAGATATAGATTCAGTCATTGTGGTCAGATCGAATTTGTGAGGACGTTGTTAGAACTGGGTTTTGAGGTTGACAAATGTGATTGACATCACCCGAGACGTCGACGAAAGTTGAGATCGTCTTGTCGTCGGCGACTTGGCCGCCACTTGTTTGGTTGATCTGATGCAAACGAGAGAGAGAGAGAGAGATGATTGTCATCACCAGAGACGTCGATGAAAGTTGAGATCATGTTGTCGTTGATGACTTGGCCGCCACTTGTTTGGTTGATCTGATACAGACGAGAGTGAGAGAAAGAGAGAGCACGAAGAGAAAGATATCAGCTGGGAGAGAGAAGAAAGTGAAAGCTATAAGGATATATATGTAATTTCTCATGAAAAGTTGGAATAGTCAACAAAAATTTTTTTAGATCTAATAGGCAATAATATTTTGTATAAAGGGGTTCCATTAACTCCATTGAGGACCTCTTTGTTGAGGAGTAGTTGAAAACTTTTTCGTTTCATCCTATTTTCAATTGCATATCCATATCTCAACTGTTCAGATTGTAAACATATATGAGTAGGTCACCACAAAATATTATACAAATTGAAAATCGTTATGGCATTCATAAATGTGATGCGCCGATTATAAATTTGAACGGCTCTTGTTTGACATATTTAGACCATCCATTGATTTGATCTATTTCTATGTCTTAACGATCACCAATTTGGCTAAAAATTTGTAAAAGTTATCTACTTATATAGACCTATAAACTGAACGGTTAAAATGAAAAAATATGATTGAAAAGTAGGTTAATAAACAATTAAGAAAAAAAATCTTTAACTAGTCTTCAACAAGGTGCTCAATAGATTCCTTTCATATCTTGTATTGTAGTAAATGGTCATTACTTTTTTTTCTAAACAACTTATTTCTTGTTTAACCCATATATTGCAACTTTCACATTAGTTTAGTTTCTACATGAATTCGAGAAAAAAATATCTCTCTCTCAGGGTGGGCACAACTCGGTTAAGATTGGTTTAAGGTTCAAACCGTAGGGGAGACGATGTCACTAGACCAAATTGTACTGGGAAATTTAGAAGTGTAACTAGAACCCCTCTTTTTTAAAACAAAAAAAATCTCAAAAAAGATACAGGATTTTGAACTTTTAATGTCGGAAAATACTTACATCAATACTGGTATTGATGCGTGCGTGCATAATCTCTTTTATTTACATATTTTTATCAATGTAAAACATAATCTTAGCCGTTCAAAAGTTTAATTTACCAATCACGATCACTTATGCAAAAAATCAATTTAAAAAAATGATCATTTGCTCAACCAAATGCTTCAATCAAATAGACATTTATATGGTGAAAGTTAGCAGTCTCATGAACGACCTTCTATTTAATTGATGCATTTGGTTGAGGAAATGATCATTTTTTAAATTGATTTTTACATAAGTGATCGTGATTGGTTAATTAAACTTTTGAATGGCTAAGATTATGTTTTACATTGATAAAAATATGTAAATAAAAGAGAGTATACACGCATGCATCAATACCGGTATTGATGTAAGTATTTCCCTTTAATGTCGTTATTTCTTTTTCAAAAAATTTGTTCCCTAATCACACCTCTTACATGTCATTTATTATCATCGAATTTCTGATTTGTGAACCACGCACAAGAAACTTCTCCATTTTTAAAATCTTCTTTTCATTCTTCATTGGTTTGTTTCAATGGCGAGAAACCACAAATTCTAGTAAATCGTAGAGCACTACACTCTTCAAACTAATCAATAAATAGAAATATACTCACACTTAACGCATAAGTAACTAATGAGAGTGAATGCTCTCTCTGTTGTGTGGCGGCCAACCCTAGGGTTGTGTCGTCCGATCTCTTTTTGGTCGGTCGTTTGATGTCGTGGCCCGTACCCGACGAGCTCTCTAGTCTCGTGTATCACCAGGTTCTCATCCCTTTCGCATTAGGTCTCGTCCTCCTCAAATCTTTCACGCAACAACGTTAGTCTTGCTTTTGACTATGGTGACGGGCGACGGTTATGGGATCCCAGATCTGCTAAGGTTTGTGTTGCCTTCATTCGACGATGGTCGAGATTGATGGGTTTGTTCCCCATTCGAAGTCGGAGTCTCATACTTTTTGGGTGGTGGGGGAGATCACATCGGTGGCGTCATATGCATGACTCTCGATCTAGTCTTGGGCAGGGTTTGGAAGATTCACCACAACGCGGCCCGAAGGATTAGTGGTTGTGCAAGAGTGGCGCTTACCGTCGTGCTTCAGTGCGGTGGCGGGTTGAACTCAATGGTGTTATTTGGGTGTCTAGGGTTCATGTGGGCCTGGACTCATGCCTGGTTTCATTTCACAAATGGACTTGAGTTTGGTATTTGGGTGCCCTAATCAACTTCACTTGGGCCTGGGCTTTTGCTTCAGGTCGGATTTAGATCCAAATGTAGGACCCATGAAGCAATCTCATCCGGACTTAGATCTGAGTCAGCTGCTCATCTTGATCTAGTATTGGTTCTCATTCTTAGGAGTTTGTTTGCTAATTTTCGAGTTTCTTACACCTTCGGTTACTCTCGAACTCCTGGTGGGCGAATCACGTCTCTTAGGTGGTCATACCATTGGTTACAGTTACTATCACATTTACGCCACTATCATGTTATATCATTTATATGCAGCTAAGCAATTTCATTCGACATCAAGTTACTTCCTAAATACTTCTCATTATAGATATGTATGTGCATCTGGTTATGTTTTCTTTTTTGTTATAGATGTACTTGCACATCTTGTTATGGTTCTTTACATTCCTTCGATGAATTTGCATCATGGTATGTACTTTTCAATTATTATTCATACACTTTCGTCCTGGATAAAAAACGCATAAACTGCAATATTTGATTATTTTCGCTAGTTTAGAATAGCTTTCCCATTTCCGTAAATATCCTCCATATAGAAGAAAAGACAGAAGTAGAGATCGATACGTTTATAGCGGAGCACGGGGCAATATCGTCATACAGAAAATGGAGCCAAAAGCCTAGAAAACATACCATGTTAATGATTTTATTTATAATTTCTATTCCAAACTACTCTCTTCATTTTTTCTGGGAAGAAACTAAACTCTCTAAATCTCCATATATCAGTGACATTCTCTCCCTCCCCGATACGATCGTCAACGCGTGTAAGTTTCAAACCCTAGAAACCTCTCCCCTATGCCAATCAATATATTTGGTCTTTTGATTTCCATTCGTTTTGGTACGTTCATTCATACGTTCTTCTTCAATTTCATTTGATTTTCACCTGCAATTTTCATGAATGGTGATAAAGGATGTAAGGATTGGGATGAAATCATGGTATTGATTGTGAGTTGTGATTTTCTTGTTGAATTAGGAGTGAAAGGTGACGGCTTTTGATACAAAAGATTGGGAGGAGATTGAAGAATGCAATATAATAAGTTGCTGAATGAGCTTTTGAGTTGAGTGTCTGAGGGACAACAACACAAATAATGGGCACTGTAAACCGCAGGTGACAAAACGACTCATATGTTACTCTCTCTGTTCTGTTCCTCTGATGTTTTTTGTTTGATTGTTAATTTGGGTTTTTACAGTGGAGTTAAAAAACCAAATGACAGTGCCAGGGCTATTTTCTATACGACTGTGGGAATTCTCTTTGGATTTGCTATTGGTGTCTCATTGCAGGATGCTTTTCTAGGAAAGGTATTTTTATTTAGGGTTTCCCACCACAATGGTTCTTTTCTTTTTTTGTTGAATTGGGATGATGCCTCTATAGATTATATAATGTGTTTGAAATTTTTCGCAGATTAGGTTTTCACTTCCATCTTTTAATGTACACTTTGCCATGCGAACAACTAACACAAACAAAAGTCTTGAGGATGAAGGATCAGAGGGTGTTCCGAAGGTACTGATCATTGCTACTGTCTGATATTATGGTTATTGTTTGTTTTTCATTTTGCTCAACTTTGAACAGCCCTCATTATATAGTCATAAACGAATTTAATTATGATGATTCAACTTGAAGCTTGGACAGTGTAGAAAAATATATGATGTAATTAGATGGGAGATGATTAAATTTCCGGCAAAAATTAAACTGCCTTTAGAGGTGGTACGAGCTGATATGACCTTTATATATTGCTGCCAGTTTCTTAAAGCTCTGCGTTAAGGAGTTTCTGTAATCTGTTTCTATCTTAAATGTATCCTTATGTTTGTATGTCAATGCATGCTCATTGTCACTGATCAAGTATGCTTCCTTCTCATTTGCTTGTCAGATCTTACATTGACAATAGTGTTGGCACTGAATTTGTTTAGAGTCGTAAAACTTTTTCCTAGTCTTAGTGCCAGCCATAATTTATATTCATCATATGATTATTGTTGTTTGTTCATTTGATTACAGATATATGTTCCAACAAATCCTGCGGGTGCCGAAACACTACCTCCAGGAATTATTGTTCCACAAACAGATTTATATATGCGCAGATTATGGGGTGAACCAAGTGAGGTATGATGTTTGATTGTTGTAATGAAAGTAGCAGCAGCTTAGGTTATTTAAAAAAGTATTGCCTAAAATTTCAGAATAAATTAGGTTTCATTAGTTTTATACTTTTGGAGTAGAAGGGGGTCACTGAAACGAAACTCTAGTTTTAGATCCCTACCTTTGAAGCTTTAATTGTCCATGCTCCTTTATTGTTTAGGCTTCTGAAAATATCTTACCATAACAATTTTTGAATTTGCAGGATCTAAAAACGAAGCCAAAGTACTTGGTAACATTTACGGTTGGTATTAATCAAAAGAAAAATATTGACGCAGCAGTTAAAAAGGTTTTTAAACGTGCCATTCTTTGTATTTTACTTCATTTTATTTATTTATATGCTATTCTGCAATCCTGAGATTAATTATTGTATTTTGGTAGTTCTCTGAGGATTTCACAATCATGCTTTTTCACTATGATGGCCGGACTAGTGAATGGGACGAATTTGAGTGGTCAAAGAAAGCAATTCATGTTAGTGCAAAGAGACAAGCAAAGTGGTCAGTATTGGTGCCTTTCATGGTGTAAAGCTATCATATCAGTAGCTTTCACTGATGAGCAAGCTTTGTAGTTTGTATAGTTGTTCATTCTTGGCTTGCATTCATATGTAGAGTCGACTTACCGTAGCCTGTTTCATTAGATATTTTTCAATGAATTGCAGGTGGTATGCAAAAAGATTTCTGCATCCTAATGTTGTGTCAGCTTATGAGTATATATTCATTTGGGATGAAGATTTAGGAGTAGAAAACTTCAACGCCGATAAGTAAGTCTCTTTTTCATCCATAATATTTTCTAGTCTTTTCATTGGTTTTTTTGTCATTCTAGTTTCAATAATCATATCTCTTGTAGCTTAATCTGCCTGTCATCCATGTGATTTCTCAGGTATATCGAGGTGGTTAAGAAATACGGTTTGGAAATCTCTCAACCCGGTCTTGAGCCCAATAATGGGCTGACATGGGAGATGACAAAGAGGAGAGATGACAGAGAAAGCCACAAGTACTCTTTCTACTTTCATACTCATACTGTTCGTCTAATACTCAGACTCTTGTCTCATTAGATGGCTAGAAATGTTTGTTGTCTAAATTAATTTTTCACCCTTTGTTGTGCCTGGATTAATAAACAGGGACACAGAAGAAAAACCGGGCTGGTGTAGTGACCCACATCTGCCCCCTTGTGCAGCGTATGCTCTCTCTCTCTCATTATGTATATATATGCACAATGTCGATCGATGTCCTTTAAGAAAGCGGATATGTCTCACTTGATACATTGTGTCCATTTATAGCTTCCATTGAAGTGTTTGAATTCTTGGCTAATTTCATTACCAATGTCTACTTACAATATTGCAAGAGTAAATTAAAATTGATCTTGAAGGAAGATTTGTTAGATGTCACAGCCAGAAATTTTGTTCTTCTGCTTAAATCTGAATTTCTGATATGCCATAACACTTCTGAGTGAACATCTTTCAGATTCGTGGAAATAATGGCTCCTGTATTTTCTCGGGAAGCCTGGCGTTGTGTCTGGCATATGATTCAGGTATGCGTACTATGTCAAGATTTTCTGGCCAGTTTATTTACACTTGAGAACTTCAACTTATGAATGATTTTTTCATGACATCTTGCACAATTGGTAATGAAATGCTTTTATAATACTTGTAGAATGATTTGGTGCATGGATGGGGACTGGATTTTGCTCTCCGAAGATGTGTAGAGGTTAGTAGTTTTTTGCGAGTCGTTGTTCATATTCTTCTTTGTCTTCGCCAGGATTTTGTTTTTGTTATGCCTTCCATTAATTGTTGGTTATCTTTGAATTTCATACTTTCAAGCTTTAGTAGTATTTGCATGGCAAAATGCACCGTTTCATTCAATTGTCCCATTATCGATTACTGCCCTCCAGTTATTAACCTATCTAGTTGCTGCATATTCTTTTCTTCTTCTTTTTTAAGCAAGGAAATATTAAAGCAACAAAAAATAAAGGTTTAATACTTTCAAGAGATGCTCTTCCTAAACCCAGGAAACAATGTGTTCACAGTAGGGCAGCAATAACTACTCTGAACTGTGCCTGTCAATACCAAAGAACTCGAAAACAAGTGCGACCCAAGGAACTAGGAAACAAGTTCGACCCTGTTGTAGTTTAAAAGATAAATACTGAATATATTTGAATTCATTTTTATGCAACTTTTGATTAGTTTTCCATACTTGAGTGGAAAGAGATATTCTATCTCACCATGTATATATAGGGTAAGAGCACAGTAATCTTGTGTTTTCATATGAAAACCTATCACCTACGACATCAATCTGTTTATGAAATGCAATAGTTCGGAGTATGGATTACCAATTTACCAGAAACGGAAGGATCTTGCTATCCACATTAATTTGTCTGTGGCCCTGTACTGTTCATTTCTTTCAATGCATCTATTAATTGAGGTAGGCCTTTGAGAAAACGTAACACTTGTATTTTCCATTCTTACTGTCTCACTAGCCCGCACATGAAAAGATTGGAGTAGTTGATTCTCAGTGGATTGTTCATCAAGTCATTCCTTCCCTTGGGAGCCAGGTAAGTCATTAATCGTACGTATGTTCTCTAGTTTTGCATTGTTTCCCAGATTTAATCTCCGGTTGGGTTTAATGTATAAGGGTGGACAGTAGGTTACGGTTATAAAAGGTTCAGGTTTTAATCCCATCTTATGTAGCCAAACATGTATTGGGGTCTCTCTCTCTCTCATGTGTGTGTGTATTTGGACCTTATTGTTATGTCCTTACGCTACATAGAGATCAAAGCTAGTATGCCTGTGTGTTCCCTTAGTTTGCAATAGAAAATCCCAACAACATAAGGGGAAAAAAGAAAGAAAAGGTCAATACATGTGATATAGCTGTAAATTGGGATGGCTAACTCTGCAAATTTTGGTTATAGGCTTTAAAAACGGATACCTCTGTCTAGACTTACATGTATGAGATGAAAGTTGGTTATTACCACATGTTATAGCAACTCTCTGATAAATGTAAATGCATATTGTCTGATTTGTAATAAGCATATTGTCGACTTTGCATGATGTATAAGCCTTGATCTTAATAAAGTTGTATACCATCATCAATGTTCAGGGACAGGCTGAGGATGGAAAAGCTCCCTGGGAATCGGTACGTGACATGGTACATGAAGATCACTGCACATTCTCCCTCACTTTCTTTGAATCTGATATAAATGCTCATACATGGTTGGATTTAATATTTTTATTCTTGCACGGTCCTCATGCAGGTGAGAATAAGGTGCAAAAATGAATGGGCTGAATTCCAGTCTCGCCTACTTGATGCAGACAAGGCATACCTTGCTCAGAGAGGAAGAGGGTAGAGTATGAATTTGTTCCTTCCAAACAAAAGCATCTTCCGCCCCCCATCCCCATCCATTTTTCCTTCATCTTGTACATGTTTTCCTTCGACGGCAAAGGGGGTGTCAGAAGAATACGATTCCTTCTGTATTAATTTTCACTTTTCTGAACCAGATTTATGTATCCACACATTCTTAGTTTTATAGGAGGAAGAGAATTTTCACCCGCCAATGATCCGGTTTCTCCAAGGGTACCAGACATTTATCGATCTTACCAGCTTCATTGTTTCAAGTTAATTTCTGATTCGAAGTCAGAAGGGAGTTGGATTCAAATTCTGCCTGGAGTTTTAAACCATAAATCTGTATTTACTCAAGTTTAATTTCATACGAACTGCCGAAGGAATACTGCAGTGCTGAGTTGCATGCTTCAAATGTCTTGTTCACCAAGTTTATCAACCGATTTTCAGTAACAGACGTTGCAACTTATTGAGGCTTAACAATCGTCTGATGAAAAAAAACTATTACGAGTAATGTTATCACTTATCAAATATTTTCCTGTCACCTATTTTCAAATTTAATATCGCGGTTTGGGAGAGCCAAGTAGAAGGCTAGGGTTCATGCTTCGAGCTTTTCTCAAACTGCTGTTCCACCAGACACCAGTAATTATCGAGACAGACTCTTTATTGCTCAAGCTGAAACCTTCAGTCGACTGGCCTAAATTCTTCTAAATCATGTATTAGCAGCAATTGCAATACAGCAATGGAGGCCAATCAGGCCATGCCTTGCATGTCAGACTTTGCCTTATCAAACACTGCTAATTAACGCCATTGCACACATGCATGTTAGCAGGTTGATTGATGTAAAATCTTTTCTTTCTGCCCAACCTTTTGTTTGGCTTGATGAATATAAACTTGTCTGATGTAATTATTTGAAAAACAAACCTCCAAAATTTAATACACACCATTCTATCGGTAAAACAAAAACAACTCATTGAAAAGACAAATGATGGATAGAAAAAGAACAGTCTATCCCTAAGGCGAAGACGTTCGCTTTTGTTCTCTCTGCGTTGATTGAATTTTCAGTTCCTATTACTCAATTGTCGATTCCAGTTGTTCGTGGGGATAAGACCTACATGAAAATCAATGAGGCCCTATACCAAGAACAATTGAAGAACTTCAAAACCATCTTATTGGTAGGCTGTTGTTATGTAAGGGTTCAACACCATTGAAGACCTACGCTCTTAAACAACTACTCAAAGATCGTTGGAAACCCTCGGCACCATGGCGTTTGGTTCCACTTGTGAAAGGTTATTTTGACATTCACTGCCAATGCAGATGATTTACGACGAGTTTGGAGTAGAGGAACCGTCTCTCTTGTAGATGGCCTCTTCAAATTAGCTTAATGGAAACCATATTTGTGCCAGGTGATGCCCTCTCATATGGGAAATACTTGCGTCAATACCGGTATTGACGCATGCATGCATACTCTCATTTATTTACATACTTCTAACAATGTAAATTATAATCTTAACCGTTCCAAAAGTTTAATTAACCAATCAAGATCATCTCTGCAAAAAATCAATTTGAAAAAAAATCGTTTGCTCAACCAAATACATCAATCAAATGGACGGCAGTTCATGAAGCTGCTAACTTTCACTATAACTGTCCATTTGATTGAAGCATTTGGTTGAGTAAACGATCATTTTCCAAATTGATTTTTTGCATATGTGATCTTGATTGGATAATTAAACTTTTGAACGGCTAAGATTATGATTTACATTGGTAAAAATATGTAAATAAATGAGAGTGTGCACGCACGCGTCAATACCAGTATTGATGCAAGTATTTTCCCTCTCATATTCATACGCTCAACTTTGTGGGTCAGACTTTAAGGGTTAAGCTAAGATTACTAGCACCCCCGACACCTTATGGAGATTGCTCGGGGAGTGGGTACTCTATTGCAACTGGACCGAGCTACAATAGAGCGTGAATTTGGATATTATGCCTGTGTATTGGTTGACGTAGATGTTGCTAGTGACTTGCCTTCTTCATTGATGGTGGAGCGGGAGACTCATTGCTTCCCCATAAAGATTGTATATGAGAATATGTGCACCCGTTGCCGTATGGTTGGTCACACAAAAGATCGATGTTGTTATAACTGGTTTGTTATAGTGATGCGTATGGGTGTGTGATGGTGAAATAGAGACAGTGGAGCATAATATTTATAGTGGTTCACCTTACCTTCAGTGAGTAAAGCTACGTCCACTTAACATGTACTAGTCTTTGATGCTTTAATGACGAATTACAAAAGTAGTAGTCAATGTAATTTCCATACTAAGAGGGGGGAGTCTCCTTTATATGGAAGAAGGAGACTCCACTCTTTTATACATTTTCGATGCTAGACAAGAGGTTCAAAATGTGTTCTGTGAGAGCATGTTGGGGAGACTGGCAATATGACTTCCCGATATCAGATTGGCGACTTTCGAGTGTTGTTGCGTAGCTTGTATGACAGACTTCGTGATATATATAGTGGTTGAGTCCCGCTATGACTTGCGGGCCCACATAAAAAGTGTTATTTATACTAGACGATGTAGGCACATTAGTGGCTACCCCAACAAGTCCCTGAAGTCCCTAAGTAAGAGAGTCTTCTTGGTTTAGGAGTTAAAACCCAAGTCACTAAGTATAAGTAATGTCAATATGACGCCTAGCCCTATCAGTCCATGTGCTCCTCAATCAAGGAGAGTCGCTGTCTTTTTCCGTTCACTAATATGTGATGAAGTGTTGGTGCATCTTTTGCCTCATCGTCTTATCGTGAATCTTGGCATTATATGTCGCAAATGACACAGTCTCACCTTTTGTCTCAAATGGCGTACTCTTGCATTTTGTCGCAAACGGTGAAGTCTCATAGCCTTTTGGTGCAGATGGCGTACTCTTGCCTTTTGGCGTAGATGGTGTACTGTCGTCTTTTGGAGCAGATTGCGTACTCTTGTCTTTTGGCGCAGATGACGTAGTCTCAAATTTTGGCGTAAATGACTTACTCTTGCCTTTTGGCGCAGATGACGTAGTCTCGCCTTTTAACGCAGATGACGTACTCTCGCCTTTTGGCGCAGATGGCATACTCTTGTTTTTTGGCGTAGATGGCGTAGTCTAGCCTTTCGTTGCAGATGGCGATCTCTCGCCTTATGGCTATTAGCGTAGTCTTGCAGAATAATATGCATGTTTTCCAGCACACATGTAACAAAGATAATACTGTCATTCTCGTATGGCGATAATGGAACATGATACACTTATGTCGTAAGGTAGATTCACGCTTACGGTGATAAGGTAATGGTGGAGACATATCTGAGACTTATCCTGTATGGTAGATTCACGCTTACGACGATAAAGAAACTGGAGATTAGCGAAGACTTATCCCATAAGGTAGATTCATTCTTACGGTGATAAGGAAACTTGAGATTACCAGAGATTTATCGAGTAAGATAGATTCACGTTTACATCAATAAGGAAACTAGAGATTACCAAAAACTTATCCCGTAAGGTAGATTCACGCTTACGGCGATAAGGAAACTGAAGATTTTCTGGAGACTTATCATGTAAAGTAGATTCACTCTTACGGCGATAAGCGAACTGGAGATTCACTAGAGACTTATCTCGTATGGTAGATGAACGCTTACAACGATAAATGGATATTCGTAGTTCTCCTACCGCTGCAAGGTTTTATCTCATATGGCGACAGAGTAATCAGAGATAGCCAGAGACTTATCCCGTAAGGTAGATTCACGTTTAAACGATAAGGAAACTAGAGTTTGTACTGGAGATCGTATCGTTGCACTTTTACGGCGATAAAGTAATGTATATCGTTCTCCCATTTTGATGGGGCAAGTTTGTTGTCAATCATGAGATTAAGTCAATCGTTTGTTTATGTGACTTGTGAAAAAAATCCATCATTTTTGTTACTAAATGAAATCATTAGGGGATTATCTATATTCTGGGCATTGACTCTTGGTGGACAAGAGTGTGTCCAAGAATAATTGTTAGGATAATCCCGTTGCATTTAGAGCATAGTAACATTTGCAAAAAATGTGGTTTTTTCACGTTTGACGATTGTTTAGTCAAGTACACGTAAAAACTTGTGTCGGGAAGTCCCCGAGTTTCAAAGTGTTGTAAGAGCCAATTCTCATGTGATGGACAGTCCCCGGGCTTGGAGAATGTTTATGGAGCTCATCTATATATGTCAGGTAGTCCTCGGGCTTTAAAATGTAGGTGAAGTGAATTCATGCTTAGACATTGTGATATATGCAAGTGTATAAGTTCTCGAGTTCTGTTATGTAAGTAGGGAGTGCTCTAGTATATGTATTTTTCAACATAGTGAATGACATAACAAAGTTTATGTATGCAAAGTATCATGACATAGAAACATGACATGTAAGCAAAGCAAGTGCTAGTGAAGTTGCTAGCTGATGTCATTTGGTAAGCATGAAAGATGGCATAGTATGTTTGACAAGTAAAGCATGGTAATAACTCTATGCAAAAGCGTATAATGAAATTTGGGCAGGATGTCAAATGGCACAGTGCACGCTGGGGTGTCAAAGGGCACAGTACACGCTGGGGTGGACGCTAGGTGCCAAAGGGCGTTGTGCATACTGGGATGCCAAAGGGCGCAGTGCACGGTAGGGTGCCAAAAGGCGATGTGCACGCTGGGTTGTGAAAAGGAGCGGCACTGTGCACGCTGGGGTGTGAAAGGGCGCGGCGCTATGCACGCTGGGGTGCCAAAGGGTGTTGTACACGCTGGGGTGCACACTAAGGTTCGGTGGATGGACTCCAAAAGGCGTTATAGTCCCGAGGCACTTCTCTCTCTCTTTTTTGTAACCGCCACAAGATATCGCCATTTAGGAATTTTAGAGCATAAAAACATTAATTACTAAACTTAGTTTTTGGTAGTGACGAAATCTTTTGTATCAGGTTCTCACATACGACGCTAATGTTAACATGTACTAGTCTTGGATGCCTTAATGACGAATTACAAGAGTAGCAGCCAATGTAATCTTCATACTAAGATGGGGAGTCTCCTTTATATAGAAGAAGGAGACTCCACTCTTTTATACATTTCTGATGTGAGACAGGAGGTCTAAAATGTGTTCTGTGAGAGCATGTTAGGGAGGCTAGCAATGTGACTTCATAATATCGGATCGGTAACTTTCGAGTGTCGTTGCGTAGCTTGTATGACAAGCTTCGTGCTATATATCGTGGTCTAGTCTCATTATGGCTTGCAAACCCACATAAAAGATGTTACTTATATTTGGCTATGCAGACATATTAGTGACTAGCCCAACAGATGTCAATGGCTAAATAGTGATAAGGAGCCAAGGAACATTAGGGAAAAGCTTCTTAAAACTCCTCAAAAGGTGTCCCATCAAGAGTATAGGGTGAAAACCACATCAAAGTTATATAAGCTTAATATAGTTGCTGATCAAACAGAGAGTACTAATCATGCAATTGAGTCAGTAGCTTTGTCAAATGATGATAATCGTGTGATTACACCTATTTTCCAGGTGTTGATGAGGGCTCACCTCAAGGGGGTCAAGTTCATGTTCTTCAAGTTCAAAACCAATCTTTGCAGGTTCAAGAAAATCAATATGCTCTTTTAGCCCAAGAAGCTATCAATGGCGCTTCCAATGACTTAATTACAGAAATTGCATACCAGGTGATTAATGAAATAAGTGATCAATCTTTTGGAGACTCTGTAACAATTGAAGTTGCGTCTCATGTAGCACGGAGTTGCGTCTCATGCAGCACCGAGTGTTTCTAGTCCAGGGTTAAAGAAGGTTGCGCGTGAGAATGTCATTGCTCCCACAAGATCTACAAATGTTGAAAAGGTCCCTCAACTAATAATTGTTTTGAGATCCTAGCTCAAGTGCAACAAGATGAGCCCTCTGTTGCAAATGAAGAAAATTTAGTTGAACTCTCTTCAGGATCTGGCTTCTTTAAAGTTAGAAAATTATAAAGTTAGTCAAGTTCATAAAATCTAGACTCTTTATTTAATCTAATAGTTTTAAATATGACACATCATTCTTGGATCAATTTAGCCTAAACCATGGTTAATTTGGGTTAAATTTCTTTATTTTTTATATGCTTAAATGTAGCTAACAAGAAGAAAAAGAAGAATTAAAGAAAAAAACTGCTACGCGTCAGTCGAGTACTTGAGTCGAAAAGCTATCAAGTCATTCATTAGAATAATCTTGTATTTACCTTCAACCAATCTTGCAATTCTAAAATCATTAAGTCATGGCATCATCGTTTTGTTGGGTAAACAGAAAAAATCACAGATGTATGATAAAAATCTTTATCACCTGAGAATGTTGAGATTATTGATAGACGATCTAGTATTTCTCTTTTTTGATGGTTCAACATCCTATTTGACAAGAGCAAAGAAAATTTAAGCCTAGACATATATGACAATATATGACAAACCCATAAGTACAATAATACATATAATATACATAATCTTTATCACCTGGGTTTCTTGCATGATGGTTGAGCTTCTTAATACTATTTGATAAGAGTGCATAAAAATTTAAGTTCAGCTGCATAAGATAAACTCATATGTGCATGATAACAATTTTCTTACCTGGGATTGATGAGGCACTAATTGATTCTTATCAGTTGAATTCTTGTTTATCTTTTCTGATGGATGAACGCTAGTTGACGCCAAGAAGGTGAGACTTGAGAGGCCATAAAAGTCTTTTTATTTTTGTTAAAGAAATATAACCCGAGTTAACCATAGTTTAAACTAAATTGATCTAAAAGTGATGTATCATATTTAAAACCATTAGATTAAATGGTGAGTCTAGATTTTATGAACTTTACTAACTTTATCATTTGTTAACTTTAGAGGAGTCCAATCCCTCCCCTCAAACACTTTGGTTGACAATGAAGATTCTGCTCTAGTAAAACATCTGATCAAGTGGGTTTGTTGGGATGATTTGGAAAATTAAGAATCTCTTGGTCATACACATTATGTTTCATCTGCTAAGATCAATTTTGAAAGTTGGTATCATGAGAATGAAACTACATCAAATGAGAGACTTCTTTGTGTTTTACCGAAACCTCAACTCAAAAAATTCAAGGTAAAGCAATGCCAATGTCTATTTGAGATTTGAAATATGTGATAGACTAAGAAAGTTTGAAAAGAATTTATAAAATAAAATTTTAAAAAGTCTTGTTTTGGAAATAAAAATGGATTCAGTAAAAGAATTTGCAAATGATACCTATTTTGGTGGAATTTCAACTGAGGAATTTAAACAACGAAATCATTCGTTTTCAATTCCATTGAAATTTTAAATTCCTTATCTGATAATGTCAAACGAGAGAATTAAGTCAATTAACCCTTCGAAATTGTGAAATCCTTATTTTTAATTAAATTCCTGAGAATTCACTTGTATCCAAACACACAGTACGTAATTAAAAAATTATTTTTTGAATTTCACGATGTTGAGTTTTAAAATGACAAGAATTAGTATTTATACTAATCTCAATTGAGGGAATTCAAAAATTACACTATTTTGGATGGAATTCAACTCGAAAATTTAAGTTCTCAAATTTCACTCTTATTTTTTTGTAGAAATTGCTAAATTCATAGGATAAGTATCTAAATAGGGGAAACAATTCTAAAAAATTGAGGATTCTCTGTTTTTGATTAAATTCTAGTGATTTTAAGTGTATCCAAACACACTGTTATAGAAAATTAGACCTTTTATTTTGTTTTTCAATTGGAGTGAGACCAAAGTTGTCTCTTCACCAAACATTAATTGAGCTTGAGGAGGGTGCCAAACTACTATGCTTGCATTTGCAGAAACCTCACCTTCCTAAAAGAAACGTTTCACCTATCACCTTCTTTCCTGCTTGTGTGCTAAGACTGATTGATGTAACCAACGTTAGTCTTTCAGTCCGTGCTTGTTTTTTTGGTTAGTATTTTTCACCTTAGTAATAGAAAAACTATGCAAGGGAATCCGTAGACTCAATTCATGGACCAAAAAGTTCTTCTCTTACCCAATACGATTACTAGCACCTACATCTTGATTTCCAACATTCAACGTGCTCTTGCGTTAGCTGAAAAATTCTGTTTAAGCAGTTAAAAATTAAAAGAGCCAAACCTAAGTCTTTTATCTTATATAGCTAGTGTTATCTACGTGTTCATATCGATCGATTAGCTGAATGCGTGCTATCATGTACAATCTTTCCCACTTCACATTTGCCAACAATTTATTGGACTCAAACAAAAAAGGATGCAAGAGTAACTGTGATTTCCTTTGTTATCTGTTAAACAAAGTAAGAAGATAAGTGAAAACCTAAGATAATCCATTCCATTGCATGAAGAGGGAAGGGTGTTTGAGGCACACAAAACAATATGAACCAGTGCTTCTTAACTGTAAATCTTGTTGCTTAGATTGGCCGTCAACCTCCTGTAATCTTAAAGGGAACAACGCGATATAACAGGACCCATCATTCTATAAAACTAAACGCCGTTTGGCACCAACTTTAAAATTTAGCTAGAGCCTATATAATAAAAAGCCTCCAAAACCTTGTAAATATATGCATACATTCTCATACAAGCCACGACCACCTCTCTCTCTCTCTCTGAGGTTTGTTCTCTCAATCCAATCCATCTCCAGTTTATGAAGCCTACGCTTCTTTAGCTCAAACTTGCTGCAGTACTGGTGATTTAGCATCATGGAGTTGTAGCTAGAAGCCGTACGTGCATCCCACGTACATTCATTCATCAGAGTTTCATTGAAGGATTTATCTCTTTCTCTGCGATCATAATTGGTGAAGATCTTTGCAAAGCTTCAGAGCTTGCAAACTGCCGAGAGAAATTTCTGGTTTCTCTGAAAGGTTCGTCCCCGGCCGGCCGACGGCCGTCCTTTTCTTTGTCTTTTAATATGTTTTTTTTATAAATTTAGCTAAAAGGGTGCAGCAACAAATTGATGAAGTCTTCTTCAAGCAAGGACGTTCATTTCGTCTCGACCAACTTGCATTGTTCTTCCATCATCGTAAAACAAATAAGCCATAATATTTTTGAAAACATTATATGTACGTAGTTGGATAAATGATTAACACTATCGTCATTCTGTAGTCCCTAAGCAACTTAATTAACATTTTCATGTATTGATCACTATGCATTATTCCAATTACCTAGAAGTTTTAAAACTTTCCGATAGAATAGTAAGATTTATATATCAAATGCCAGCACCCGTTCCTTAATTTATGATCTAAGCATTATTTGGAACTAGCATTTGGCATGGCTTCGTATACTGTATATTCTTTCGGGTAGTGTACGAGTACTCGAACCTATATATGATCTTGTTTCCCTTTTCAAGCAGCAATAATACATATCATTGGAGATGGGAGAAATGACCGGCTTCCAATTGGGCGTTATCGGTGCACTGTTTCTTTCAGTGGCATCATCTGTCTCCATTGTTATATGCAACAAAGCCTTGATGAGCAATCTTGGCTTCCCGTTTGGTAACATTTTCTTTTTGTATATTCAATTATTCAATCATTTTGATAACAAATACACCAATATATGCATATATTTTTGTACAAATTTACATATCCATCATTTGTAATTTTGAACAGCGACTACACTTACCAGTTGGCATCTCATGGTAACTTTCTGCACACTTCATGTGGCAAATCGTCTCAATTTCTTCGAGAGAAAATCAATTGACATGAAGACTGTCATGCTCTTCGGCATTCTAAATGGTGTTTCAATTGGACTGCTCAATTTGAGTCTGGGATTTAATTCTGTTGGGTTCTACCAGGTATATATACACTGATTTCATCTTGAATAATTTGGTGCGACTTGCCATTATACCTATGTATTATGAATTAATCATCAAAATTCTAATCAATATGCTAATTGTAGCACAGTAATATGCTAATTGTCTTGAAAGAGAATCATATTCGAAATTCGAAGTAAGAATTTTGGATGTGGGATTTTTTCCATCGATGTTATAACTTGTCTATGCTTAATTTTCAGATGACCAAGCTTGCAATCATACCATTTACTGTGTTAGTGGAGACTATTTTCCTTAAAAAGCAATTCAGGTAAATGCATTTTCAATTTATCCCCAGCCTTTTATTCAAAACATATATACACACTATTAAAGTTTTAAATTATTAATCCATGCCATTTCATCCCTCACAATAACTCTTTTCTTTTATCTACGTTTTACAGCCAGCAGATTAAGTTTTCTCTCTTCCTTTTACTTGTTGGAGTTGGCATTGCCTCTGTGACAGACCTCCAGCTCAATTTTGTTGGAACCATTCTCTCGCTTCTAGCCATCATCACAACCTGTGTTGGCCAAATAGTATCCTTCCTACTTCTATTTTCTATATTATATGTTCTTTCTCCAACCACTCTTTGGTATCTTATCTCTTTCCAGTAGGTTTGACTCCATCTATGGATTGCTTGTAAATTGAAGATGTTGATTCTTAACTTAGGCGTTCAATTTCAGCTAACAAACACAATACAGAAGAGGCTCAATGTGTCTTCTACTCAACTACTCTACCAGTCAGCACCTTTTCAAGCAGCTATCCTTTTCGTCTCTGGACCTGTGGTGGATCAGTTCCTCACCAAGCAAAGTGTCTTCTCCCACAAATACTCCCCCATAGTCCTGGTATGTATAGTCTCCTTTACATAAATTTAACTGCAACTATATACACAGGACACTAGTACCTAATGAATAAATCACAAATGCAGATGTTCAAGTAGAGTAACATTCACTAATAGGACACTAAAATCAGAATTCACTTATTACTATCCAAAATCTGATCACGATTAATGCATATATATATACTCTTGATGCTAATTAATTTCATTAGGCTAATTAGCTACACGATTGACTATTTGTGCAGGTATTCATCATACTCTCTTGCGTAATAGCTGTGTCTGTGAACTTTAGTACGTTTTTGGTGATTGGCAAAACATCACCAGTGACATATCAAGTGCTAGGGCACCTCAAGACATGCCTTGTTCTAGGGTTCGGCTATACATTACTACATGACCCTTTCACCGAGAGGAACATAATCGGAATTCTGGTGGCCATTTTCGGGATGGGACTGTATTCATATTTCTGTGCACAAGAGAACAAAAAGAAACAAGCAGCTGATGTTAAGGATGGTGCTCCACTTTTGAGTCAGGATAAAGATAGCCATGAGGTTAAGAAATTAACCAAGAACTCTCTTGTTTGAGTACGTGAGTGAGTGATTGATAAATAGGAGTCTCCTAAGAAATTTTGTTTGTCAATAAATTTGTTCATTTTCTTGTATGTCAATCCCGGAACTGGCATTTTTTTTATTTCCCTAAGGATATATAGGAAAGCATGTTGAGATATCAAATGGCAAACTATATAAGGTATTTTACCACATGATCGAGTTGTAACGTTTTGAGGACAAGATTATAGCAGTACGTATACGTAGGTAGGTAGGTCGGTCAAAATTGCATGTTTAGCTAAAATAAAATGAGGCATATATGTCGAATAACGCTTTCCTATGAATTATTACTTGAATTTCATTTTGAAGAGAAACTGGTACCATTGAATTAAATTACATTATTTTTTTATATTAGGGAATTCTAGTTACACCATACATCCATTCTTTTTTATATTATTATTTGACTTTATCAACTCACATAAAACAATAGATAAGTTAATTTATTATTTCTATCTCATGACTAATCTCTTTAGGTTTTTCATTTCATTTTCATGATAGATTTTGTCTTCAATCTCATAGTTGGATGTGATATTATATATTTTGAATTGCTGTTGTTTTCCATCAAATGCAATTTTACGAAATTCATAAAAGCAATGTCAATTGTTGTTGTTCATCTTCTTGATAACAGTATAAATTTGGGAGTTGCAGATATAGGGTACTCGATCGTATTTTGTTTTAATGTCCCCACTACCAGGATAAGCACTTTAGCCGACGAAATTTTTTCGTTGGTCTGTTCATAATTTTCGTCGGCTAAGAAGTCGTCGGCTATAATTCGTCGGCTATGCTTATAGCCGACGAAATAAAGTCTGTCGTCGGCTATACTCCAACACTTAGCCGACGAAATAATATAAAAAATTCGTCGGCTATAATCCAAAACTTAGCCGACGAAATCATATAAAAAATTCGTCGGCTATAATCCAACACTTAGCCGACGAAATAATATTAAAAATTCGTCGGCTATAATCCAACACTTAGCCGACGATATGGTAATATTTCGTCGGCTAAAGTTTTTAAAAATTAAATAGAGAATAGCCGACGAAATTAGCACACTTTCGTCGGCTATGATACTTTTAGCCGACGAAATTTGCCATAATTCGTCGGCTAAAGGTTGTTGGAAAAAAAAAAATTAGCATAGCCGACGAAATATGGTAAATTTCGTCGGCTATAGTACTTTTTATACTAGAAACCCAAACAAAATTTATACATTACCATCCAAGCAAGCTGCAAATTACAGAAACAATTTCATAACCAACAACAACACACCATCTAAAGTAACATAAACATTTTGCATTAAATTTTCAATTCATAAATTGTTCATAAAACCTAAAAAGTAAATTAATATTTGTTCATAAACCTAAAAAACTAAATAAATAATTGTTCATAAACTTAAAAAACTAAATGAAGTCGATATCGTCTAAATCAATATCTGCTCCAGGATGAGGTTGTTGGGGAGGTTGGAGAGGTTGGGGAGGTTGCGGCGGCTGAGGTAAGACAATAGGCGTGGGCATGGGCGGAAGCGGAAGTCCCTGCTGCTGTGCAGCCATCAAATCTTGCATGTACTGGAACATCTGCTGCTGCTGTGTCTGCTGGGCGGCATAGACTGCTACATTGTACTCCTGTAGAGCGGCAGTATATGCTGCTTGGGCGGCCTCTCTCTCGGCAGTATATGCTGCTTGGGCGGCTTGCTGTTCCCGTAACATCTGAACTTCCGCCTCAAGCTGAGTCGTTCTGCTGCTGGTCGAGGCTCCTTTTTTCTGAAACCCAGGAGTGGTTTTCAGTACCCCCTCGCCCTTCTTTCCCAGACCCCGACAGTAGAAGTTATTTCCTCGCGGTGGGAAGGCTGTGCCCATGATCCTGGCCCCAACGCTGAGATCCGAACTGTCGATCCGGGACATGGCTTCGGACATGTCTTCCTCTTGCGTGTCAGGCCATGTCTCCCTGACTATAGCAGCCATCACCTCGTCACTAGCCTGCCTCACCCTCGCCTAATTTGATAGGAAAAAAAATTAATTAACATTTTAAAATATATATATACATATAATTTACTAAATTTTAAAACGTAAAACGACTTACAATATCCTCCTGGGAGTCAGGATATGTCTTCTCGTACGTATAGACGTACCGGTTGACCTCTGGATGTTCCCTGGCCGCCTCCTCCATCAACGATGCGAACGGTCTAGAACCGGCATGATGGTTCCTCATGTTGCGTTGCCGGTTTTGAGCGTTCACCCGGGAAACGGCCTACAAAGGAATCAAATTAGTAAAATATTTTAAAACGTATTAAATATAATTCAATATAATAAATAATTATTTTTAATTACCTGTTTATGTGGGTTGTTGAATTCCGATATCAGAAGCCAACGCCACTCGTACTCCCTGAACTGGAACTCAAGGGGGGTGCCGGAACGTTCGTTCCCATGTGTAGTCCAGTGGGTCCGTAACTCGTTCTTCCACTCCTTGTACCTGTAATACGCCAAAAAAATATAAATATTATAAATTATACATAGTTTTTTTTGTCCTTAACTTTGCAACGTACCTTCCCCCGTGCACAACGTCCGCCCAGGTGTTCCTCAGGTACTCGGGAACGTCAAACCACACCTGCATTTAAACATTTATTAGTTTAGACATTCATAAATCTACAATGTAATAAATAATGTTAAATATGAATTTTGTTATACTTACCGACATGGCGTTGTGGACCATGTCCTTAACCACCTGTGGGACCTCGCCCCAGTCTGACCACAACATAGGGACGCTATCCCTAATAAGCGCTCCCACGCGGCCAGAGTACATCCTCGTCTTGCCGCCCGATACAACGTTCCCATCCTCGTCAGTATCAATGACGATCCTTCCCGATGTACTCACTGTCTTCTCGAGAGCTTTCCCCGTGACCGGACCTCTCTTCTTCCTTGTCGGCTTGGCTCCGACGGTGCCTATCATAAATTAATGATTAGTAAATTAATTTTATTATAACATTATAACATAACAAATTACTTATATAATCATTACCTGAGGGCGTTGGGGCGGATGCGACGGACTCTGACTCTGTCGCCGACGATGATACCCTCGCAGAAATTAACTCTGTAGCAAACGGCACGAACAGATACACCGCTGATGGGGTCACCTGCGGGGGTAGTGGATAAATCGGCGCCCCTGAGTCATCGACTGCAGGTATTGCCGGTATGAATCACGGAAGGAAGAGAAGAGGCGGCGGCATCTGTACCCCGGAAGACCCACCCTCCGATGCACTAGGGCCCGGTGCCGGTGCCCTATGTATCTCAGGCATACGTGGTGCAAACACCTCCGCCTGAGTCGGAGGCCACAGCTGCCTCGAGGAGTGAGGGACGCTGGGCTGCCTGGAGGAGCGCGGTACGCTAGGCTGCCTGGAGGAGCGAGGGGCGTCCGGCTGGCCTGAGGAGCGAGGGGCGCTAGGCGGCCTGGAGGCGGGAGGGCCATCTGGCTGCCTGGAGGAATGTGTCGGCTCCAGAAGAGACGCCCGTCGGGACGTCATTGGGTCCTGAAACGACCCTCGAGGGTTGCTAGACGTTCCCTCTGACGATTCACCCCTTTGGCCCTTCGAACTCTTGGATTTGCTGAATAATCCTTTCATCCTAAATAAAATAATTAATATTTTGTTAAATGTATAAAATTATAAAAAAATGAACAACATTAACAAAAATTTATTTTTATATACCAATTAATATTGTAATATACGCAAATATATTAAATATACCATTCAATATTTTTAATATACCCAACCATATTAAAAATTTCTAATTTACTTAATACACTCAATTTCCAAATATATTAAAAATCATCAAATACACCCAAATACACCCAAATATACACCCAAATTCAGTAAATACACCCAAATACACCCAAATACACCTAAATACACCCAAGTACACCCAAATTCACCCAAATTCACCCAAATATACACCCAAATTCACCCAAATATACACCCAAATTCAGTAAATACACCCAATATCACCCAAATACACCCAAATACACCTAAATACACCCAAGTACACCCAAATTCACCCAAATACACCCAAATTCAGTAAATACACCCAATATAATTCAACATTATCACAACATAATACAATTCAACATTATCACAATATAATTCAACACAATTCAATATAATGCAATATATTGAAAAAACAAATGAAATTTGTTCTATAATACAATATAAACATGAAATTGCATACCTAATTGGTTTGGGAGATGAGGGAGGCGGAGTGGAGGCGGGAAACCGTCGAAAATGGTGAAAGAAAATCGAGAGGAGAGGGAGAAACCGTCCGGCCGAGAAGGAGAAAGTGGAGAAAGTGGGGGTTCTGTCGCTGGGTTCGAATATATAGGAAGAACTATAGCCGACGAAATTTTTTTAGTAATTTCGTCGGCTATAGTTCAACTTTTATCGGACGAAATTACTACGAATGTTAGTAATTTCGTCGGCTAAAGTATATTTTATAATTATTTAGTAAGTTCATGCACAATTTATTTGTTTTATCTTGTGAAACGAAAAACCGACCGTCAGATATCATCATTATGTTGAAACATGTGTGAGGGTAAAATTTCAGCATCATCGGACACACGTAAGGGCTCGATCCGCAAGGTCAATCCCGTTGGTCAAACCCCTAAACACAAACAAACGGTGATTTGGCCACCTAAATTACGTATTCTGTCCGGACCTTCAACTACAAATAGTTTCATATCGAGGAGACGCAACTAGCGGTATAAAATTTATAAGAAAAATAACCGTCGGAGATAGGGCGTCCTCTATGGCGAACGAATAGAAAAAATGCAATGACCGCAAGTATTGGCACCGAAACTTATCGGAATTACGTGAAATTTCAACCGTAGACATATTTCATCATTCCGGTCATATCTTATCTCACGACTTTTTTTTGTTTGAAGCATCTACGTATAGTTTGTTTTTAAAACGGAACATTTACTTAACACTTAGTAAATTAGTTATACAACATTAGTAGGCATATTTTGATTGTGACAATCCATCTTGTGAAACGAAAAACCGACCGTCAGATATCATCATTATGTTGAAACATGTGTGAGGGTAAAATTTCAGCATCATCGGACACACGTAAGGGCTCGATCCGCACGGTCAATCCCGTTGGTCAAACCCCTAAACACAAACAAACGGTGATTTGGCAACCTAAATTACGTATTCTGTCCGGACCTTCAACTACAAATAGTTTCATATCGAGGAGACGCAACTAGCGGTATAAATTATTATTTTATTCATTTAACTTTAGCCGACGAAATATTAGGGTATTCGTCGGCTATACTTTAGGGTTTAGGGGTTAGGGTTTAGCCGACGAAATATTAGGGTATTCGTCGGCTAAGATACTTTTAGCCGACAAAAGTGTGCTAATTTCGTCGGCTAAAACTGTCAAATAGATAAAAAAAACAGTTGGTTTAACCGTACCCATAACAATTTCCTGCATATATAACCAACATTAAGATACATTATGAATTGTAGAGCTTGTACCATATAAAACACATCAAATTGTATTACAAATTCAAATAACTAAGAAGACTCGTAATCAGAATCATCTGATGAGTCTTCTTCGGTGTCAGAATTAATTTCCGGTAATCTATGCATTTCTACATCACAAGAGTCGTCGTCTGTTTCTTGATTTGGATCCACATCAATAAGGTGAGCGTCTAAATCACGAATTCGAACCGAACGACCCGGTTTAAAATTATTAAGACGAATTGTAGAGGAGTCAGGAATACCTATTGCACTGTGTTCTTGATACGCAACATTTTCTTCCTCGTCTTCGGCCTCTCCAAGTGTAGCCGCCCGGTAAATGTTTCGAGGGTGCACAAGATTGACTACTTTCCACGCGTCACCCTTAACAAGGTCATCAAGATAAAACACTTGTTTCACCGATGTCGCAAAAACAAACGGGTCATCTTCGTAACAGCTTGTACCAGTGTTCACCGATAAAATCCCGTACTGATCAATCTTCATGCTCTGCGAGCTTCTAGTATCAAACCATCTACACTTGAACAGGTGCACGGTCATGCCTTGCCCATAAACGAGTTCCACCACTGAATCAAGAACACCATAATAATCAACTCCATTCCGGCCACCATGCGCCATAACCCCAGAATTCTGTGTTCTTCGTCTGTTGTCTCTCATTTCACATATAAATTGCACGTCATTGACCTTGCACATCGGGTAAACTCTTGACATTATCGGCTTCATAGCTAGAAGTCTTAGTTCGTGAGACCAATTTGGGTGACCATCAAATTGAATATGGTTCATCTGCAACCAAAGATTCAATGTATTATAAATATGAATAATTATGCAATCAAGGAGACTTGCAACATACAGAATTAAAGAATTACATACCCAATCGCCAAAATAGTTCGCGAACTCCTTGTTGTGGTAGTCGAGATCACCTTGAATGTCTGGACAGTGTAGATGGATGTCTTTCCAGTATTCAACTTCTTGACAGTTAATCAATACCCACCAATGGGCTATGACGAGCTCATGGGGTTGCAACTTGTAGGACTCGGGTAAAATTCCATAAACTTCAACATCATTTGAGATTATGGAAAGGTTAAACTCCGGTTCATCAACCGGTATGGTTTGTGGAGTTTCCTTCAATGCTCCTAGATACAACTTTATGTAGGTGACGCGCTCGTGCGCAATATATGCTTCTGCTATACATCCTTCAGGCGCGGATTTGTTAGCCACATAAGCTTTGTAGTCTCCAAGTTGTCTGTAAATAAATAAATTTGTTGTCATATGTTACGATTATACAATGAACATGTACAATAAAAACATTAGGTGTAAAAAACATACATTTCCATAGGATACATCCAAGTATAGTGTACTGGACCGGTAAGCAACAATTGCTCGGGAAGATGGATCATCAGGTGCGGCATGATGTCAAAAAAATTTGGAGGAAATATTCTCTCAAATTTACACATGATATAAATAATGTCCTGTTGCATTTCCCGGAGATCAGATTTTGTCACTTCCCTTGTGCATAACTTCTGGAAGAATCTTGACAACGCTACTAACGGCTCCACCACCTGACGGGGAAGGAAGGGTCGAATGAAAATAGGGAAGAGACGTTGTAGCAGAATATGACAGTCATGACTCTTTAACCCGTACATTTTATTGTCCTGAATGTTTACACACCGGGCTATATTTCCTACGTAGCCTGAAGGATACTTCACAGAACTCAACCACCTGAAAATTACGTTCTTCTGTTCAGGCTTCACGGTGTACGGAGCTTGAGGCATTTTTTTCTTCCCTTCTTTCAACCACAAATGTCTTCGTATCTCCATTTTTTTAAGATCAATGCGTGCCTTCGGACCGTCTTTCGTCTTTCCCTCCAAGTTCAGCACGGTTCCCACCACACTGTCACACACATTCTTTTCTATGTGCATCACATCTAGGTAGTGCCTGATCAACAACTTACTCCAGTATGGGAGTTCCCAGAATATGCTCTTATGTGTCCAAAATTTATACCTGTCGGGTCTGTCAGGTATTGCCGCCACTATATCGGGATGATTGCTGAGCTGCCCAAAATCATACTCATTAAGCACTGCTAAAATTTCTTCCCCTGTCCATCTTCTAGGAGGCACACCAAGTTCTACAGTCCCATCAAATGCCTTGTCATCGAACCGCCATTCGTGATCATACGGAAGGAGAGTACGGTGACCCAATCTACATATCTTGTTGCAATGACTACTGCTCCCCTCATCGCTTAGACACTCTGGACAAGCCTTGTATCCCCTAACAACGTTGCCCGACAACATCCCACGAGCAGGAAAATCACTAATGGTACCAACAACCATAGCATGCATCTGGAACATCTCGTGCATGAACTTATCATAAGTGGGATGACCAACGTCCCAAAAAAACTTAAGCTCTTCAATCAAGGGTCTCAAATATACATCGAGACACTTCCCTGGATAACCGGGTCCCGGAATCAACAAACTCAACATATTGTATTCCTTCTTCATGCACATCCATGGAAGAAGATTGTATGGTACCAAAATCACCGGTCATACACTGTATTGAAGACTCATGTTGCCAAAAGGATTGAACCCGTCGGATGAGAGCCCGAGCCTCACATTTCGGACCTCAGACGCAAAATGAGGAAACTCCCTGTCTATATGCTTCCAGGCCTCCCCGTCAGCAGGGTGTATAAGGGTATCTTCGCCTTACAATTCCCTATCAGCGTGCCATCTCATAGATTTGGCCGTGTGTGATGACATGTACAACCGTTCCAGCCTATCCCTCAACGGGAAATACCGAAGTACCTTCATAGGTTTCCTATTGCCTGCAGGAGTCAACTTATACCTGTCACTCTGACATACTGGACATGTGTCAAGGTCACCAAGGTCATTCCCTTCTGGATCTTTACCCCAGAAGAGAACACAATCATATCTGCATGCATGGATCTTGATGTAGGAAAGCCCAAGATCTTTCAGTATACATCGGACCTTATGATGAGTGGTAGGAAGACGATGACCGTGGGGCAGCATCGAAGCAGTGTACTGTAGATACTCATCAACAGCCTTCACAGTCGATTTTGTCTCAACTTTAATCTTCATAACATCCATCACACTTTCAAGAACCGTTTTCTGACAACCGGGGTACACAGGGGTCTGTTGGAAAGCAAGTAGTTTGTTGTACCTGTCAATACCAGCAGTGTTGACAACTCTAGGGAAGGGCTGCACCGGGTCAGACATATACGGTCCTTCAGAGCATACACCCCTCTCATAAGGAAACATATCGTTGATGAAGGCCGTTGTTGGATCGTTGGATGTACTGCCCGTCTCAGAAAATTGCCCATGATCATGCGGACCCCTTGATGATGTTTCACCGTGATATATCCAACATGTGTACTTCTCCCAAAACCCATTACTTTGAAGGTGCTGCCAAACCTTGTCAATTGGAAATTGATACATATCGCTGCGACACTGACATTTAGTGCACGGACAATAGAAAATTGTATTCCCTTTAGCATTATTGATCACATATTCAATAAAACTAACAACTCCTTTAGCATATCTTTTGTCCCATTTTGGAAGCGAAATCCAACTCTTATCCATATCCTGAGAAAATAACATAATATATATGTATAAACGCTAATTAATTAAATTTACGAATCATTCAATTTATATTATATCTGCAGTTAACGTACAATTAATATATATATATATATACATGCATATATATAATAATTACTAATTAATATAATCAAATTAATATATATATATAACAACAACTTCATATATATTATCAAACCCAAATCGATCAACTCAATCACACTCAAAACACAATATAATCAACTCTAATTAAAACTCAAAATCAATGTGCATAACGAAAATAAAACTCTGAAATCAACTCAAAAACAAGATATATACATATACGTACCTATATATAGCGCCACAAACTAATTTCGGACAGATTTCGACAACACCCAACAATTTCGCCAACCCCAAAACTTTTTCTCCCGTTTTTTCTTTCAAATCAGCTACTGCCTAGATCTGGAAATATAAAGCATTTTAGCCGACGAAATTATATATATCGTCGGCCAAAGTTTTAAAATTTCGTCGGCTATAGTTCACAGACTATAGCCGACGAAAAAAACTATTTAAGCCGACGACACAACATTTCGTCGGCTAAAAGTCCACTTTAGCCGACGAAAATTTCACTTAGGCGACGAAAGTTTTTTTCGTCGGCTAAAATAGACTTTAGCCGACGAAAAAAAATTTCGTCGGCCTGTTATTTTTTTTTTCGTCGGCTATGATACTTATTCTGGTAGTGCCCCTTGTTGTAAGTCTGCAACTAATAAAACAATTCGGATGTTGAACGACATCATTAGATGGTGAGGGAATTAAAGGTTCTCTTAGTAACTAGCCAAATTGGGAATCAATCAATTTGTTAGGAACGTTCTTCACTCACTATGATCAATTGTTTCATCGCAACCTTCTTTATTGGATTTTAGAAGTTGTTTTTTTACTATGTAATATATTTGACTGTGAATTCTAATTTGACAGATTGCATTCAATGATTTTTTTTTTCGATTATGTTGCATTCAATGATTTGATCTTTGAATCTTGTTCTATACCTTAAACCTTTGACTTTGGTCTCTACTGTAATCTTTAGAACTTTGTGATCGATGTGGGTGATTCAAACTAATCAACTGACCAATTCCCAGGCCAAAGCATTATAGAAGAACATGGAAACAAAACAACTCAATATATCATATAAACTTGGTTTCTGGGTATTTTGGTAAATATGAAAGAGGTGTACTTAGGTTTTAAGTATATCAAAAGGTAAAATGGAGATATAATAAGTAAATAAGTTTTACTCAATAGATATAGAAGTGTAACTAGAACCTCCATTTCTTTAATTTTTAAATTATCTGAAATTCAGATTCCGAATAAACCTGTGCCATTTCCAACAGGCCCAAAGGGGAGATTTTCTTGCACGCGCACGCAGGAAGGGCATGCCGTTGACCAAATCTTCAGTTGGGCCTAGCAATTCATCGAAACCAGTTAGGCAGTCAACACACCGCCCGTAACAAGTGTTTGGGAAATCATGGTCGGAGGCTCAATATGATCTTAATTCACACTACATGACATTTGATTTTCATTTCTTTACTTTTTACAAACTACAAAAAGAAAACATCCAAAAATGAGTTTAATTAGATCATTTCTAATTATATATATATATATATATATATATATATTATACGTGGTGGTAAGCGGTATTCAGTATGTATCAAATTAATAAAAAAATAAAATATCATCATGTTCGGCTACTGATTTTACTTTTACTTCTTTTTACTGCATGTCCAGTTGTGAAGCACCAATTACTTGGAAGATAAGAAAGAGAAATGGGGGTCACTTTATCTCTCCTAAATTGGACGACACAATAATATTGAATTATTGATGTTGCAACTATGGGACTCATCCACTGCAACCTCGTCGTGCGTGTCCAACAAGAAGGGAAGGGTTGCGAATGAAGGGTAATGGATCCTTCAACACATTTGGAGGTGGAGGTGGAGGTGGAGGTTAGGCACTTCGAACTGTAATTCTGATTTTGTTTCGGTTTCGTATCGAAAATTGACGGGACGAGACAAAATTTTAAAATAGCGGTACCGTTTCGTCCCGATAGTTTGGAAACTGGACGAGACGGGACGGGATCATCCCGAAAGTATAAATGTACTTGTATCTGATCATAACCGTCTGATTTTTAGGATGTATAATATCTTACAATGAACTCAAAAACACTCAATGAGACGTCAAAAACCTAAATATAAATTCACAATACTAGTTTCATACAACAAGAGTTAGATAATTCATTCACATTTGTTGATGAGAAGTCAAAAACCTAAATATAAATTCACAGTACTAGTTTCATACAACAAGAGTTAGATAATTCATTCACATTTGATGATGATGATCATATGAAAGATATCGTTCGCCACAACGAAGCTATGTAGTGATAACTGAAGCTCCTTTGATTTTTCAAACTTGAGAGTTTTCTCGAAATCTTAATTAATTAGTTAGATACAAATTACAAACATTTAATTAATTGGTTATTGATTTCCTTTTCATTTTTACAATTTGTGTTCCTTGTACTTATATAGCTAGAGTTTGGAGTTTAGAACTATGACAATTATACTATGAAAAAAGTAACACCATAGAATATATATATATATATATATGAGAAATTAATACACAATAAAACCCTCATCAATATTGGATGAGTTCATATTGAATTTTATATAAATAGATATAAAATTTCTTCAAGAATTTAGGATCAATTTATCTCTTCTATGTTTTTTATTTTTATTTTTCTATCGTTGCGGGATCCATGTCCCGTCTCGATACCAAACGGGATCGCCCCGTATGAAATACGATTCTAAAAATACAATCGCATCCTGTCTCGTCCCGATAATATATTTTCAGGATGAAACGGGATTCGACGAATCTCGTCCCATCTGATTTCATGCCCAGCTCTACTTGGAGGAAGAGGTGTTGGTGATTAACTCAAACCCTTCGGAGGGAGAGCTAGTCACAGTCTGAATCGATCTTAGGGCTAGGGATAAGTCTCTACTTTGATGATTATATCTCTTTATAGGTATCTAGCTTCTTCTTCTTTTTCTATAAAGAACCCTAACATTTTGGTTCCGGCCCTATCAAAGTGAGGTATGCGTGCTTCTGTGGGATTGCGATTGCGAGATTTGTCAAACTTGACCACTTCATCCCCATGCTAAACCTACTAAAACCTGTTGTTTGTATCTAGTGTCCAAACTTTATTTATACCAACCATGTCACCGCTGGTACGCTACAGACCACGTCCTTCCCGACGGCCGGCTGATAATCGTTGGCGGCAGAGGTCAGCCCACTTACGAGTTCTACTCGAAGGCGAAGACCACCGACCAGGCAATTCATTTTCCGTTTCTGGAGGAAACGAGTGACGGGCCACAAATAGAGAACAACCTCTACCGTTCGTGTTTATGAACGTCGACGGCAACCTGTTAATTTTTGCCAACAACAGAGCCATTCTCTTCGATTATGTTGCGGCGAAGGTCGTCCAGGGTATTTTCAGAATTCCCTGTGGGAGTAAGAAATTCCCGCGCTAGAGTTACCTGGCTTTCGATGTTGAGAGCTGGCAACAATTCCCACGCTGATCATTATTAGTGTTTGATTTATTACAGGTTTACTAAACACTCCATATATCTTACCTGTGTTACGTGTCCAGCAATGGTAAAAATTATATTTGCCCCACGTTCTATTCTCACAACAATTTCTTACCCTCGTTCTACAGCTGTAAGAACAAACTTTATCTCACGTCATGTGGTGACAACAATTCCTTACCCTACATCCTGCAACGGTAAGAACAAATTATGCCCACGTCTGATGGTGACAACAATTCCTTACCTCGAATCCTGCGGCGGTAAGAACAAACTATGTCCCATCTTCCGTGGTGACAATTTCACCTTATCTCACGTCCTGCAATGGTAAGGTTCAACTTAACCCCATGTTTATGGTGACAACCTGACCACACCCCGCGTCCTGCCGTGGTGAAGGTCGAGCTAGTCCCACATTCTATGGTGTCAATATTGCCTCACTCCACGTCTTGCGGTGGTAAGAACCAACTTAATCCACTAGTAGAATAACACCCTTAGGCAAAGAAACTTTTCCAAGACAAAAAATTTTCATCGCTTAAAAAGGTCTTAATCGACGGAAATATAAAGGTCATGGAAATTTTCGTCGCTTAAGCTCTTTCACTTAAGCGATGAAATTTTTTTACTTAAATGACGGAACTGTTGCATAAGCAAATATTACTTAAGCGACGAAAAGTTTCGTCACTTAAGTAAAATTTAAAATTTTTACCATTTAACGCTCAAAAAATGAATTAAAAATTTAAAACTTACTTACGCGACGGAACTTTCCGTCGCTTAAGTAAAATTTCAAATTTTAACCATTTGACGCTCAAAAATTTTGAAACTTACTTAAGTGACGGAAAGAAGTTCTGTTGCTTAAGCAAATAATTCAAATTTTAAAATCTCGCTCAAGCGCTCAAAAATTTTGAAACTTACTTAGCGACGGAAAGTATCTCCGTCTCTTAAGCAAAGAATTTAAATTTTAAAATCTCGCTCAAGTGAAGAACAGAAGAAGCAGGTGAAGAGAAGAAGAAGAAGAAACATTTTGTAGAACAAAAAACAATTTGGTCAGAAATCCGCTGGAGATTTTTTTTTGAAAAAATCTAAGCCTTAAGCGACGGAAACATTGCGTCGCCTAAGGTATGTTTCCATCGCATAGGTACATGGCTTAAGCGATGAAATGATGGATTTCCGTCGCTATGAAAAAATACAATCGAGCTTAGGCGACAAACTTTTCGTCTCCTAAGCCTTAGGCGATGGAAAGTCGGGCTTAAGCGATGAGACATTTCCATCGTCTAAGGCCATTTTTTTCTACTAGTGATCCCACGTTCTGTGGTGACAATATTGTCTCACCCCGCGTCCTGCGGTGGTAACGAAGGCGCCTAGGAATCATAGTATAACTGTAAACCATATTATACAAATTGTGGCTCTATCGCTGTTTTTGTCACAAAATAAAACTAATGCTCTTTACAAAAAGAGGATATCAAACACATTGATGTGTTGTGTAACTGGCGTCATAAATAACATTCCTTAACATAAATGATGTTTTAAGAGCGAGGTAGCTCACGACCAGTGCTCGTCTCAAGGAGACGATAAGTACCCTTGCTGTAAAATTTAGTTACATCATATAGGCCTTCCCAAATAGGCTTGAACTTCCCAAAGTCATGATCTTTGATGTCTTCGACAAGTCTTTTCCACACAAAGTCTCCTGATTGGAAATGTCGTAGTATGACATTTTTGTTGAAATACTGGGCCACCTGAAGCTAGTAGCTAGCGAGGTGGATTGTTGCCGCCTCTCGTCGTTCCTCTAAAAGGTCAAGGTGTCGTGGGTTTCATCTGCCGGATCGCTAGACCTTGGTTGAGGTGGGAATTTGGCAAATTGCCCTTAATGTTTGTGGTTAAAAAGATGGCAGAAGGACTAATTGTAAACCATTCCTCCGAAATGTTAGGCTGGGGTCGATGTCTTTGCCGATTGGTACTGTCTCTTCGATGGCTTGAACCTTGATGACCATTATTGTCCTTATCGTTCCATGAAGCAATGGTTGCAGTAAAGCGAGCCTCTCAAGCTTCCTTGGCCCTTTCTATTCATATTTCTCCTTCAACCCAAGCTTTTCGCCAGGGGCTTGCTTGGTACTGAACTGAGTTGCCATGTGTTTGCGTTGTTTACGACCACAAAAGTATTGGGAAATTAAGGCTCAACTCAACGACGTGTCAAAATCAGGTATCGATCGTGGCTTGAGATCTTGAAACCAAGTTGATGCAGGTCCCGTGAGGCTAATGGGAAAAAAATTACACATAAACTTTGTGTCAGTTGTTTCAAGAGACAATTATTGTATATATCCCTTAATATGAACGACTGGATCAGTAGTTCCATCGTACAAACAGAATGTAGGGGTGGTAAATCATTTGGGCTTCATTGTACCCAATATATCATTGGTGAACGAGGATTTCCCAATGTCTCTTGCGATCTCGACTGCAAGTTCTCTAGGACCGACCATTTTGCATTCATCAATCATTTTTTCCATCTTCTCCCGTCATGAACCATTGTGTGGTATCTTGGACTGACCGGCATTAGCGTTGTTGACCATTCCTCTATTTAATAGTTCAATAATCCCATCAACAGTACGCCTGTCTGAATTATCTCCATGGTTCCACAAAACCGAAATAGGGTAACTTCTGCCCTACTTCGTATTATTGGTGAGAGAATCTCTAATCCAGAAATTTTCTTCGCCAACATTCCCTAGTGGGGATCCGAAGAACTATCCAAGCACCGGTTCAACAGTACTCCTCCCACTAAATTTGACTCAAAATTACATTGAGGCTGTGATTTTAATATGCGGTGGAGCTCCGAAAGAGTCATTTTCCAAGGCGCGTGATGAGGGTGTTTTCTGGGAGGCTCTCAACACCTGTAGTAGGATGAGCACCACGGACCCACAGTGGACTGTGGAAACCATGCCACAACCGCCCGTGATGACTGACATGGTGTTGCTGATCACCGCAGCCTTGAAAGGAACCGCAGGCTGGGAGTTAAGCCGGGACCCGATTCTACACCCGGTCCTCTACTTGCGTGAGAAGCCCATTGGGTCCAGGTTTCAGATACAAATGCCGGCCTCCACTCCTCGCATGTAACATTCCACCGCTGTTTTGGTGCCGGACGAACGAGTTATTGTCGAAGGTAGCAACCCTCATGACAAGTACAAAGTCGCTAATGTTTTGTACCCAACAGAATTGAGCGTGGAGGCATTTGCACCGGAATATATGGACTCCAGCTTCGATCCTGTGCGGCCGGCGAAGAACGGGTCGTTGTATTCTCTCTTGGTGGTGGGAAGGGCACACGTCTGGGATCATTTTTGCTCACGATGGTCTCTTCGTCGTTCAATACTCACTCATTCTCCCTAAATGCATAAGATAATATTTTTTTAGTTTTTTAGCCAATTTGCTACCATAGCTTTCATTATATTGTCAATTTGCTATCCTACCTTTTTTTGCCATTTTGCTACCCGAACTTTCATAAATTTGTCAAATTGCTACCCAACCGTCATATATGTCTTTTTCTGTTAGGTGTTTCGTCAATTTTTTTCCTGTTAGGTGTGTCTTTCACGTGAGAGAATTTTCATAATTTTGAATTCAAATTGGGTTTTTATAACAATTGAATTTATCTTTTTAAATTCTGAACTTCATTCAGGAAAAATAATATAATATATAGATTTCGATCAAAAAAGAAAAACACATCCATGGGATTGAATTGATACCCAGTTCTTTGTTTGTTTTTCTCGTCTCATGGATCTATTTTTCTTTTTTAATCAGAATCCATATATTATTTTATTTTCTTTATTCTGAATGAAGTTCAGAATTTAAAGAGACAAATTCAATTGTTAAAAAAACCCAATTTGAATTCAAAATTATGAAAATTCTCTCACGTGCAAGGCACACCTAACAAGAAAAAAATTGACAGAACACCTAACATAAAAATGCATATATGACGGTTGGGTAGCAATTTGGTAAATTTATGAAAGTTAGGGTAGCAAAATGGCAGAAAAAAGGTAGGGTAGCAAATTGACAATATAATGAAAGCTATGGTAGCAAATATGCTAAAAAGCCTATTTTTTATTCCCTTTAGGTCCCAACGAATATATAAAGTAATAATTAATTAATTAAATAATAAAAATACTATAAAATATAATAATAATAGATAAATACATAAAAATAAGTGTAAATAATGTTCTTCATACAAAATAAAGAAACTTATAACAATCTTTACTTTCTCAATTTAGTAACTCCTAAAGTATCCATCTATGGTTCTTTGATTTTTTCTTGTATCTAAACCAAATTGAGCCTCATCCTTAGTTTTTTGTAAGGTATGCACTAGATTAGCTACATCTTTCTCATTTTGTAGCAAGTAATTATTCAAAGTTACCGCTGCCTAAAATGCCTCTTTGGAAGAAACTTATGATAGTGCACAATTATCATCTGGATCATGTTTATCTTCAGTAGTCGAGTTCATGACTCCATCAATGATTTCTTCATCAGTAGGTGATTTCATCACCGTCTCATTTTCACTAGGATAATTCAGAATATCCTCAACTTCCATCTCATTTCCATAACGGAGACTAGAAATTGCTTTAGGTAACTTGTGAATGCCTTCATCTGCAGTAATAATGTCAAAATTGCTTATATGTTATTCTCCCTCTCTTTTTAGGGAGAATAACATATAAAGAACCAACCAAATTTGTAAACACAAAAAAACCTTTTTTCACAATTTGTTAGACAAATTAGAACACCAGCCTAGACTCAAAACCAAGATATAACAGGTCTGATCCGAATTACACTAATAAACTATCATAATATCCTCTCGTCCTTATATATCTGATCCTCTATTTCTCCCATCATCGTCTTTTTCTACTCGCTCAAAACCAAGTCTCCTGATCTGCTTCTCTCTCTCTCGTCGCTCCTCAGAAGACTCCACTGCCTCACCGCCACACCAATTGACGGTTCTCCACCGTACCTCCGCACCAAACCATCGCCGTCCTCTCCCTTCGTCGGTCACCACATCAGAAACAACAGTAGCAGTATTGCATCGTCCTCCTCTCCTCTTAAAATCGTGATCTGGTTTTCGTCTACTCCGTATTGGGCTGTTTAATCTGATCTGGTCGTCACATTGATTGCCATGTACCTTGTCATGATTTGGTTTGAATTTGAAGCATTGCAGACGATGGAACAAAGCTTGGAGCATGGATTTGATCTTCAATTTGTATAAGGTGTTCATAGATTTGATCTTCAGTTGGTATAAGATGCTTGATGATCTAATTCCTCACTGTCTCTTATTCATCTTACTCAGTAGCAGTGATATAGATGAGGTTGATTGGTTTGGGTTTTGGTTGATTAGTAGGTGATTCAATATATAAATGAGGCTTGTTTTGTGAACATGATTGAGGTCTATTTATAGGAATGAGGTTTGTGTATCTGGTTAAACCATTTATGTACTTGATAGATGCAGTTTTATTGCACGATGGTATTGCATACTACTACTGCGCGGTGGTGCTGCATCTTGTTACTAAGCAGTGATACTGCATCCTGCTACTGAGCGATAGTGCTTTGTGCTGCTACTGAGTGGTGGTGCTACTGTACAGTGGTGCTACATCCTGCTACTGAATGGCTGCTACTGCATCCAAGACAGTAGCACCTTCATACTCGCAATGGGCAGTAGCACTTTAATACCGACAGTAACACCTTCATACTCGGCAATAAGCAGTAGCATCTTCATACTCGTCAGTAGGCAGTAGCACCTTCATACTCGGCAGTTGGCAGTAGCACCTTCATACTCAACAGTAGGCAGTAGCACATTAATACTCGACAGTAAGCAGTAGCACCTTCATATTCAGAAGTACACAATTACACATTTATACTCAGCAATAGAAAGCAACACTTTCATACCGGCAGTAGCACATTCATACACAACAATAGATAGTAGCACCTTCATACTTGACAGTAGCAGTAAAAATGTCAAAATGTCATGAATGATAATTTGGTAAAATATATAGTGACACATGACATGTGGATATCAACTTATCCTAATATTTCATTAAGGGTAATTTGATAAAATACATAATGACACATGACATGTGGACATCAACTTGTCATAATTTGTTAATTTGTGTCATTAAAAGTGTAAGATATTGTCTAAATGATTTATTTGTAAACTAAAATTTGGTTGATAATTAAATTATAATTTAAGATTTTTTATGATAAAATTTTTTAGAATAGGATAAAACACTTGTCAGTTAAGACAAATATCATGTTAGTAAATAAGAAAAGAAGACGTATGAATTGTAATTTTAAAAATGTAAATTTCAATTCCCATATTTTAACAAGGGCATTACAGGTAAAACACATATGGTGAAGTTTTAGAGGATTGGCTTTATAGCAACTAGCCTATGTATCTGCTCGATGCGCGGCCAAACATAAATAGTTTGAGAATGAAGAAACTGGTACATGTTGTTTCTGTAAAGATATCACACATTTTAGATCTACATAATCCATCTACTACAACATACCACTGAAGCAACTAAAATATGCTAATTCAAGAAGAAGAAGAAATGTCAGGTTACAAACTAAAATTGTAATACCACAAACTTGATCAAAGAGGAATTGCATATTTCTTCTTCAGTTTATAGATCCCCAACTTTCCTCATCAATTATCTTTTCTATTTCATGCAAAATATGTCGAGGCAGTTATGGTTCCAGTGTTGACTTCTTTTTCATTGGTTGTGGACACGTTCATGCCAGTTTTTCTTTCCACAATCTCAACTCCCTTTAGTAGTTATCTTTTCTTTTTGTGTTGTAATTTCATTAGTTTGTCTTCTAATTTGTTTTCTACTGCAATAACCCTATAATCTGTTTTTCAAAGTTAGCCTGATAGAGAGGGTAGTTCATAATTTGATGATTTTCTTAAGCTTTTGGCTTTATTATAGTTGAGATTGAGATAGAGATGACTTGTATTTATTTTTGAATGATTTTTATTTAACCTTTTTCTTTCCAATTTCAACCCATTGCAATTTGCAATTTTACCATGAGTGATATTTTTGAATATTCTGGAACTAGAATAATTACTCAAATGATTTTTTAATCTCGTTAAAAAATAATGTTATGTATTTACTCTGATTTTGTAAAAGTCAAGCGGCCAAGCCACATTGTCAATATGCCTTATAGTCAGTATCAATTGGTCTAACGGTATAGTCTTCTTTTTAGAGCAACATCAATAGAGTAGTCATGCAGTTTAACTTCTTAGCCATTAGCAACTTCAACAACGCTAGCCATTTGTAAGTCAAATTTAACTTAAAATAGCTAAAATGTTATTTTGGCTAGCCCGTTTAGAAATATTGTGCGCATCAGTGCTCCATATTATAGTTAACATTACATCAATATTATTCCTTAAATAAATATTAAATAGTTTAAATGTATTTATATATCAACTAAACTATCTTAAAAGGAATGTATTAAATTATAGCTAGCCTTACTTGAGTCATCTCGCTAGCTAAATATAGCTAGCGAGATAGCTGAAAGTTAAAATATTTTAAATTTGGCTAATCTGTTGGAGCTCTGAAAACATTAAAAAAAAAACTAAACACGGTCTCCAATATAGCTAAAAGCTAAAATAGAGAGCCTGATAAAGTTGCTTTTAGAGAGCGAGTTTAGTTTTTTATCAGTTTTACTAGCTCCAACAGACTAGCTATTTTATTTAGGTGGCTAGCTATTTTAACTTTTAGCTATCTCGCTAGTTAAATAGTTAGCGAAACGAGACTTTCTATAATTTATGTTAATTCATAGTATTCCTTTTAAGTCATTTTATGTATTATTAAAACACATTTAAATGAACTTCTTTATTTAATCAATAATATAAATTAAACTTTTGTTGAAATAGAGAATACTAGTGTAAATAGATTTCTAAAATGACTAGCCAAAATAATTTTCTAGCTATTTTAGCTTAAATTTGACTTAAATATAGTTAGCATTGTTAAAGTTGTTCTAGAAGGTTGTAAATTATACTCGCGCAGTTATAATATATAATAAAAAATCACATTGTCAACATAACCGCACCAAAAAAATAAAATATGACCAGAATTCTGTCCCGTAATTTTGACTTTTGAGAGCCAATTTCTTCCTCTTTTCTTGTTAGTTTGTCTTGTTGTTGTATATTGTGTTCTCTTTTCCCTAATTCATCTCTCTTTCTTTTTTTAAGAATAATGAATAATTCATTATTCAAAGGGATGTGCCCAAATTACACAGCTTGCAAACATAAGACGAAAAACTATAAAGAAGCACGGTCTCTAACTCAATCAAATTAGAAAGAGTTCTATTATGGACCGATTACCTGACAATAAAATATATAAATACAACAATATAAATACATTTACGACACACCACCAAAACATGCTAACATTACCTCGTTACCATTGCCGCCAGCAACTGTGGGTAAATGAGAAATGCTGATTGATGTCCTATGGGCCTTATCACAGCCCAAAATAAACAGCGAAAAACAACTCTCAAACACGAAAAACAAAAAAGGCCTAATCTTTGGGCAAAACCGTAATTAGAGACGTCATTATTTGCCTGTCAATGTTTGTCTCATTCATGTTGTGCACTCTTGCTTTTAACAGAGAAAGAAGCCTCAATACTCAGAGAGACAGAGAGAAAGAAACCCACCTACAATTCCAAAGACCAAACTCCGTCCCACACGGCTTTGCATGCACATTTTGAAGACTCTTTGATCGAATTTGAGAGTTGGGTTTGTTCAAGAGCCAAGCTTCTAAAGATGGGTTCGTCCCAAAATTATCAAACAATGGAGGGTTGGCTTTATCTTATTCGTTCTAACCGGATTGGCTTACAGTACTCCCGCAAACGCTACTTTGTTCTTCAAGGCCATCTTCTTCAGAGCTTCAAATCTGTCCCTGTTTCTGGAAATCAGGTTCTTTCTCAAACTTTACTTCACTTCTTGTTCTACTTGCTTTGAATTTCAGTTTACTTGAAGAAAAATTAAAGAAAATATGGAATCTTGATGTCTCTGTTTCTTGTCAGATAATTTTGTGATTTCTGGTATTCAGTTGCTTTTTCTTTTATGTTTCCTTGTTTTTCTTTTTATTCATGGGTTGCAGAGGTTAGAGATGCCTTTGTCTGAATTTTGGCATTGTAGTTCTAGAAATAATTGCAGAAAATTATGCATTCTTGTCTCTACCGTCCTTTTCATAGAAAAACTTTTGACCCTTTTCATCATTTATCATCATTTCCTCTTCTTTAGCACACTGCACACGTTAAGATATTTTGCTCTTGAGAATTGTGTATCCATCCTTCAGCTTACAGAATTTTCATCATTATGAGGTTTATATACAGATAAGATCCGTACTGTTTCTCCTTGTTCTGTTTATCAGGATCCTGTAAGAAGTGCTGTCATAGATGCATGCATTCGTGTGACTGACGATGGACGTGAGAGCATTAGTAGAAAAGTATGTATCTTAGACAGCTCCTAATTCAGCAATGTATATATTAGTTTTTTTTTGCTTATTACTTTAATGGCGATGGTATATTTTATTAACACTGTTTTCTGCAACTTATAGGTATTCTTCATATTCACACTGTATAATACATCAAATCACAATGATCAACTTAAGGTATGGTAACTATTTTCTCAAGAATCTGTCTCTCTTGCAAGTTGATGTGAGAATAATGTGATTATAATTTCATAGTTGGGAGCAAGCAGTCCAGAAGAAGCCGCAAGATGGATTCATTCATTTCAGGAATTGGCTTTAAAGGTTGTAAAACACTTCTGTTATTCTATTGTAGATTCTTTTGCTAATTTGATTCTAATGTCAATTAACCATGCATATATGCAGGGTGGTCCTGATCTTGGGAGTAACGTTTTGGAATGTTCAAGTAGCATGTGGAAGTCCTTTAGGTGTGATGATTTATCACCTGTTGTCTTATTTAATTTTCTTTTTCACCCGGTCTTGTAAATTGGTGTGAATACTTTCATTGGATGCCTAATCAAAGTTGGGGTTACGGTTATGATTTATCCTTGGTAACCCTTCAAAATTATGTTATCTAACTCTCTCAGCACTAAACAGTTTTCATATACGCAGGTTAGGTGGATCCAATAGGGGAAGTCGTATTAGTTCTATAGATTGGACCCTTTGCTCTTCTACACAAACTGATGCTGTGACATCAGATGTAATTGCTCCTTCACCTTGGACAATCTTTGGTTGTCAGAATGGTAAGAACCATCTTTGAGCATTTCCAGGTGCTGAAACTACATTCTAAGTTTATTCAATTAATGCAGGTCTACGACTATTCAAAGAGGCAAAAGATAGGGATTCTCATGGGAAGGTTGGTAGGTTATATACTCATTACTTTATGTGGTTGTAAGAAAAGTCATTTGTGTTGTTGACTGTGTTTCTCTCATGAGCAGTGGGATGATCATCCTGCCATCATGGCAGTTGGTGTGGTTGGTGGAACCTCAGAAGCCATATTCCAGACACTTATGTCCCTTGGTCCCTCAAGATCAGAGTAAGTTCCCCTGAGACTTGATACAGAACCCAGTGAGAGAAGGGTGGAAATTACCAAACCAAATTTTAGAGTAGGAAACCCCCAGGAGACACAAAACAAATTGAAACTAGAACTCTTTGAATTTACAATGCTAAAGAACTGTCCAATACAATGACACTCATGCCTATATATTGAGGCTGTATAATTTCAAATTAAGGTATAACCAAATTAAACCCAAAACTCAAATATATAGATAATGTCAATCATAAGCAAGTTAAAAATCTCTTGGTGATTAATTACACCCTAGCTGTAATCTAAAAGTTGAATATATCAATGGATATCCTTCTGTCACCACTCCTGAACCTTTTCTATTATTATCAAATGTTGGAGGAGCAACTTGTATATTTCATGAAATCTGATGTAAAGGTATAGTTCCCCCTTGATCCATATTTGCATTATTCGTGTGGTTAATCACTCAATCATGATCTCTATTTTCAAGCTTGTTTGTGACTAAAATGGACTCGCACAATTTGGCTTCTAGATGGGACTTCTGTTTCTACAAAGGCAGCGTGGTTGAACACCTTGATGGGCACACTGATATCATCCACAAGCAGTTATATAGCGATTGGTTGCCATGGTCAGTCCCAGGGTGGTATTATATTTGAAAGTGTTCTAAGGCTGACTGTTTGTGTAGTTCTCTTATAAAATCAGCATAATTTATTGCAGGGGTATGAAGCCAAGAGATTTGTTGTTGCGGCGCTATTGGAGAAGGGAGGATGATGGGACATATGGTAGTATTCCAATGAATTGAGTAAAAAACAATAGCAATACTTTTTGACATATTTACTGAAACAAGTTATAACATCCTTTGGTTTCTTTGTCACAGTTATTCTCTACCATTCTGTATTTCACAAGAAGTGTCCATCTCAGAAAGGCTATGTCCGCGCCTGCCTTAAAAGTAATGTATGCTTAGAATTTAAACTTTATATTACTCTCCTAGACCGTAAAGCAAATGATTGTCTTGGTCCTTTGAAAAATGAGCAAGAATGGACGTGTCTTCATTCACTGAGTTTAACCATGTTGATGTTGGGTGGCGGGGGATTGTGTGTGCATCTGTTGAGCCTGATGCAGTATTAAATTAGATTATCTCAAGATGAATGCTAATTTTCCTGGAAAGTCATGCAACTTTTCACCTCTGTAGTGCCTCCCATCTTAACAAAACTTGTTGTCCTTTTGCTTCTTGCAGTGTATAATCTTCATAACTTCCTGTTTAATATAATCTTCATAACTGCCTGTTTGATGGTATATTAACTATTTTCCTTTTAACTGCCTGGTAAGTAAATAATTTGGAACTTACCTTGATGGGAAGATTTTAAGACGTTTACAACTTTCTTGCAGGTGGAGGATATGTTATATCGCCTGTGAACCAAGGGAAACATTCAGTTGTCAAGCACATGCTTGCAATTGATTGGAAATACTGGAAATCTTATCTACAGACATCTTCATCCAGAGCTATGACCATCAAAATGCTTGGAAGAGTTGCTGGTAATATTTTGCTGTTGATTGATAGATCTTTTTATGGGTTTCTGTCATTACTTACAGTAGTTTGATGCTCATTGAATCAATATAATATTTTAGACTGTCCTTCTATTGGCAGCATTACGAGAGTTATTCAAAACAAAAGTAGGAAACTATTCTTCCTCGGAGTTTTCATCTGGAGAGCTAAGGATAAATTTTGGTGTGCATCAAAAGGATGGGTATGGAGAGGTTGATGCTCTGACACTGACTGGGGATGGGAGCACTAATGAATATGTATCAGAAGCGGAAAGATCACCGTCAGAACATGCTAGTCTTGTTAGCTTGAATGATGCTTCTGATGAATTCTTTGATGTACCTGAGCGTCCATACCATGATGAATCAGAAACTGACTGGACTCCTGATTTTGGCTCTGACATATATTCACAGGTAATCATGTGGGTTTAAATCTGTCACTGTTGGATTACAGTTTTCCAACTTTATGCTCCATTTGGTTATTGCAGGACGTAATTGCCACTTGATTTTGTACTTTAGAAATTGCTAGTTACATAGTTTGGTAATTGCAGAACATGAGATACACACACATGTATGTGTTTGCACCAATCTTATGTGTATTCCTGTGCACTTGTTCACTTGTAAGCAATTTTAGATAAATTTATGCCCTAATATGTCAACATGTTTACCTTTGTACTGATTTTCCATTCTTTATCCCACTATCTCTACACAACAGTTTTTGACTTGGCTTCGATTGTATTCGGAATTGCAGGATATACGTCACCCAAAGTTATCCACTGCTGCTGGTTTCGTGAAGAGATTGCATGACCTTGCAGGTTGTTATAGATAATTACTATTTTAGTCTAAGATAATTATTCCTTTGCTATCTGTTAGTTGTCTATTTGTATGGCTTGATGATTGCTGGTTATCATGTCGTCAGTTCAGAAGAGGGGCTATGTGGACCTACAAGAGATGGCCAGGGAAGACAGTATGTCATGCTACTATGGGTCCACATTTCCAAAAGATTCAACTTGCTCTTTGGCTTGCAGTTGGACTGAGACAGACCCTTCTACTTTTCTAATTCGTAGCAAAAGTTATCTTGAAGACCGTAAGAAGGTTTGAACAATACTATGTTTGTGATATTGTTGCCTAGCATGAGGGTTCTAAAATGAAAAATAAATAAAAATTTATTGTCTTATGTTCCATATGTTTGTTAGACCCAAAAGTTGTGGTTGCACAATTTGTGCTGTCCATGTTGAGATATATATCCCACATCGGGAAAATGAGATCTTATTTGTGGACTTATAAGGATTTGGGCTACTCTCTATTGTCAATTGGTTTTAGAGTTGAATCTCATACTACTTTATCATGGTATAAGAGCAAGGTTACCTACGTCCACGTATGAAGCGCAAACGCCACACGAACTCCACGTCACCTCATATGTTGTCCACGTGTTAGGCTTGAAGATTCAATACACGTGTGGGGCGTGTTGAGATATATATCTCACATCAGAAAAATGAGACATTGTCTGTGGGCTTATAAGGGTTTGTGATACTCTTTCTACTGTCAATTTGTTTTAGAGTTGAACCTCAGACTACTTCATTAAGATATATATCCCACTTCAGGTTTGGGCTACTCTCTCTATTGCCAATTGGTTTTGGAGTTGAGCCTCAAACTATTTTATTATGGTATCAGAGCAAGGTTACCTACGTCCACGTGTGTTAGCATTACCGGCTACACGCACTCCACGTCATCCCTAATGTTGCCCACGTGTTAGGCTTGAGGGGTCGCCACACGTGCAGGGGCGTGTTGAGATATATATCTCACATCGGGAAAATAGGGCTTTGTCACAGATTTGTAAGGGTTTGGGCTACTCTCTCCATTGCCAATTGGTTTTGGAGTTGAACCTGAGACTACTTTATCAGTTTAAGCTTGCATGTCCTTTGAATGCTGATTTAGGATGGTCTGCTTTTGGAGCGTTGATTTATCTCTTTGCTCTTTCAATCTCTATTTCTTTGTTAGTACATGTTGAATGAGAACCTCTTATCTGCCACAACAAAAGATAATGTGTGTTTAGCATTAATTTGTGATAATGATGACTAGGAATTGTTAATATAAAGCTCTCTAAGGGAGCTGCTATTGCACTCCCTCAAAGTGAAATGGCATTTGAAAGTCAATATTTGTATTCTTAGAGAGTCACAGAATGTATGGGGAGGAGTGCAACTTGTAGTTCTCTTGTTCCTAATTTCTCTTATGATACTTCAGTTGGCAGTTTGTAACTTATTGTTTTGGTCCTTTTTGTTTCTTTCATGTTTCAGGTTAAAGCAAAGGGCACATTGATGCAAATGGTTGCTGCAGATTGGCTAAGATCCGACAAGCGTGAAGATGATCTTGGGGGTCGTCCTGGGAGCATTGTACAGGTTATTTAAAAAAACTTGATTTTCAAGACATTTCTTAGCCTCCTAATCCTTGTAAACTTTGAAAAGTTGGTACAACCATGATTCAGAAAATGCTTTGTATTATGCAGAAATATGCAGCGAAGGGTGGGAGTGAATTCTTCTTCATTGTGAACATTCAGGTAAACCAATCATAATTTTCATGGTGTATCTGCCTGTTATTGCCTATCAGTTCTTAACTAACTATGTTATATTAATCAGGTTCCGGGTTCAACCACATATAGCCTCGCACTGTACTATATGATGAGTTCTCCGGTTGAAGAAGCACCCTTGCTAGAGAATTTTATAAAGGGGGATGATGCATATAGAAATTCAAGGTTTAAGCTCATACCATACATATCTCAGGTTAGTAAATGTGGTAATTGCATAGTTAGTCTTTGCTCAACATCTTAGTTAGAATATACAGAAAAAATGTATAACAGCACCATTTACCTGATTAATTTATACTGGTGTGTGTGTGCCCACAACTTTTACTGGTGTCGTATGAGTATCCTGATCCAAAGTATGAAACTTATATCATCTCTATATCTCCCTTTCTGTCTCAAAATGATCTTGAATCTGAAACACACCGTATTGGTGAAAAGGAGGCACTGCCAGTCTCTTTCTTTCGTTTTTACATTGAAAAGAGCATCAATTTTTGAGCAAAAAAATCACATCCCTATGTATGATACGATTTGGGTCATGTGATTTGATTGTGTCCCCAGGGTTCATGGATTGTTAAGCAGAGTGTGGGAAAGAAAGCATGCCTCATTGGTCAAGCACTTGAAATAAATTACTTCCACGGGAAGAACTACTTGGAGGTACATTTTCAGCAATAGCTATGTTTCTTGGTCAGCAACACACCCCTATGGATCTTTATAATATGTTGCTTGGTTCTGTAAGCATAACTTGCATATTAAATTATAAGGTTTGATACTATCATGAACCATATATTCTTTAATATGAGAAAATACATATCTCTGCTTTTTAGTGGCAGTTCTGTAATAGAACAGTGGGAGGGTGTTGCTAGGAGCGCCTAAGATAAAAATTTGGTATCCTGCATATGTTGAGATTTTGCCCTTTTTTTAATATCTGTTTGTGTTTTATTCAGCTTGGTATTGACATTGGATCATCAACAGTCGCAAGGGGTGTGGTTAGTCTTGTCCTTGGGTACCTAAACAATCTTGTGATTGAGATGGCATTTTTGATACAGGTAAGCATCTCTTTTCTCATATAGTGACAACCTAGTTTTTTAAAAAATAAAAATTATTAATAAACTCGCACACCCTACATATGTCTGAGAGGTTTGAATCCGTGACCTCAAAGTTATCAATTAAACACCCTAGTTTGTTTTGTCTAAACGTGTCCCTGCTTGCCTAATTGTCAATCTGTCTTTCCCAGGCAAATACACCTGAGGAGCTTCCGGAGTATCTTCTTGGGACCTGCCGGCTTAATCATCTTGATTCCTCTAAGGCCATATTAGTGAAACCATGATCGTCCCAATTATAGTCAACAACGAAATGTAAAACATAAATTATGGAAAAGCAGGGCTGGTTGCTGGAAGTAGTCATTCGTTTTTATTCATTCAATTTGATAATGGGAACGAAGGCGTAGAATTCTAGATATTGTTAGGGTAGATAGTTCACCATTGTAAAGATGCCATTCATCATTAGTTATCATTCTTCTATTCCGATTTGTGATTCACCTTCCCTCCTGTCTTATTTGTCATCATCTATTATCAAATGTTGCTGATCCCTTCGTGTCTTATTCAGCTTACTCAGCTTATGGGTAAAAATAGTATTAATTACCAGCTAATAATCTGAGTGAAACTATGCATTAGTTAATACTACTCATCTAAATAAGCTGAATCTTCCTGAGTGGCGTATATGCTAAGAAAATGATGGTAGCCTTATGTTTACATCCCAGTCATCAATTTCCAAGTGAATGAAACATCTTCGGTATAGGTTTTCACATTGATAGGAGGTAAAAGAGGTGACTTGATTCTTCGGTGTATAAAGCTCTAACTGCAACGAGGTATCAGTAAAAAGCCACAAGTCTGCAACGTGTTAGATCATATATTGTTTACTAATCGCCAATCGAATTTTTTGTTATGCAAAGGTTGACGTTAAAATGATCATGCGTGTGCCAATCCCGTTTGATTTTGCGTAAGGGTAGAGCCATAGAGCTACCCAATACCCAACACAAGCACTACAACTCAGACACAAAATCGAAACTTGTTGAGCGGCTGCATCAGAACGATCGAGCAGTGAAGAAGTTGATTAAAACATTTGACAGATCTAGCTTAGTTAGAAATCCATTTTTGCCATTATCGAATGGGTACATATATATCAGGAACCTCCATATCATGCAGCATAGCGTGCATGCAGGAGATAGAGGTCGTGTGTCACACTCTCACACAGAAGAGGTGTTTTTAGTGTCATGCTAGAGAAGGTCTGTAGAATATTAGCCGGAAGTCCGGAACTTGTGTCGAGATGTTGGAGGAAGCGAGGAACCCTTGTACACTCGTCGCTATAGTTTACTAGAAAGCCATTATCTGAATCCGATTGTTTATATATAGTGGTTTGCATAAGTGCTGACAAAGTAACATTAATGATTCCAAGTATAAGTGCTGGCAATGTAATGATTATTATCCTAATTCTGATAACATTCAGAATTAGAGGGCAAGACGAGTTGTCAATTTGTGTTTTGATCTAACTACATTGTGACATTTGAGACCTAAACTTTTTGTGAATAATCGTATATAAGAAAGAACTGCAACATGGAAATGAAACCCTATCTTTTATGCTCAAACAGGAAATGAAACTTGTGAAAGCGCAAACGACACGGTATGTGGATTATCTTTATATTGATAATGTATTAATTTAATCATCTTTAAGTTGTTATATTTTAACCACAAAATATAATACAATTAAGAATGATTCATGCACATATATGTTATATTTTATTTGTCACTTTTCTGATATGAGATCTTTCTTCTTCAACACTCGCCCTCACGTGCAACCTAACTTTTTAAGTCAGCACGTGAAACTGATTAAGAAACTGAATTCGGACCCCATGGTTAACCAAAAAAAACTCTGAACTCAAAAAAAACACCAAACTCTAAACTCCGAAAGAACCAAACCAGAGCCATGACTTCTAAAAGAAAGCACTCGGGCTCATAGAGAAGCAACTTAAGAGGGGCGCGCTCTGATATCATGTCAAATCGTGACCCGTTGATCATTCTTGTACCGTTACTGTCTAAACTTGTTAGATTTTAACCACAAAAACACCTCTGTACAATTAAAAATAACTCATCCACATATATGTTGTATTTTATTTATCGCATTTCTAATTTAAGATCTTTTCTCTTCAACAAAACTCATTCCCTACTAATGAAGGAAGAAAGGACACGCTTTGGAGGTCTGGAAGAACATAGCATACGGCAACAGTTGAAAGTGGTTAAGATTTGAAGGGATATATATACATATAAATATATATAGAGAGAAAAAATTATGTCTTGTTGTATGACATGCAGAGAGACAAATTTATGCCCACTAGCCCATGCAAAGCATGTGCTCCCCCTCTCTTCATGTAAAAAACAGGTTTGTATCAGATACCGATTGATACAGCAGACTAACCCATATATGCATAGAGAATATATATAAATTCTCAGGTGCAGAGGTCGGCATTAAAGGGTTTGATACAAATGTGTGATTTTGTCATACTTTTCGATCTTAGTTTCAGATCTTAACCGTTCAATATCTAGATATATATATGTATAGATTATCTCTGTAAAATTTTATCTCATTTGGTGATCGTTAAGGCATTCAAATATGTGATTTACCATGAAAAAAAACTGACGGTTCCGGTTAAACTGTTCAGGAACCGTCCGTTTTTTTCATGGTAAATCACATGTTTGAATGCTTTAACGATCATCAAATGAGATGAAATTTTACAGAGATGATCTATACATATATACCTAGATATTGAAAGGTTAAAATGTGAAACTAAGATCGAAAAATATGACAAAATCACATATCTACACCAAACCCATTAGTGCGGACGTCCTTAACCAATCCTCCCTATATATATACATATATGGAGAGAGATCACTCTCGGGCTCGTAGTGGTGGGTCTGCGCCCTCCTCACTAAACAGAACAAAGCAAATACAAAAGCTTGTATAGTAAAAGCTAAGCTCCACAACCACAACACCACCATGGCGCCACCATGTACCCTTGTCGAAACATGACACAGACACCCTGTGTCGCACTCCCACAATAAACAAACAGCGCCCTTAACACAGCTCTTGTTAATCTTCCACCACCCCACAAAATAATGCACCATATATGATTTAGTGACTAAATATTGATCCTAATTATTCTTTCACTTGGAGAGTTGGAGATCATTACTCATTAGAATAAGTAAATTAAAAGTTGTGTTGAAAATCACCAGAACTTAAGACTATTTTGTGATTCTTGAGCTTGAAAACCAGATGCTAATATGATTATTGTAAACTCATATCAAACGTTTCTAAACATCAAACATTAGGGGGAACTCTACTATTATTTTGAGCCTAAAAGATGCGATTAATACATCTTTTGATTGATTACCTAACCACTTGATGTGGGGTGATGCAGCGGAATATAAATGAATAGATTGATTAGAATTCACCAACCGGTTTTGTCTTGAATTCATGAGAAGAACTGAAATCCACCAGAAAAGTTGAGATAAACTCAAAGTATTTTTATAAAATCAATGTTATCAAAAACAACTGATAGAGGCTCCTTATATAGAAGCAAAGAACCCTACGGCTATTAACAACAAAACCTAAAAGCTTATGGATTAAAATAAAATAAAGTCTAAAACAAACTAATTAAAATAAAACCAAACAAACTAATAAAAAAATAAAAATGTCGGTGAGCCGTGGTTTGGTTGGTTAAGGTGTTTAACTGACAACTTTGAGGTCACAAGTTTAAACCTCACGAACATATGCAGGGTGTGTGAGTTATTAATAAAATGTTAAAAAACAAACTAATAAAAAATAAAACTCAAAAATAATTAAAAAAGTCTTCTGAAAGCTCAATGAACGTAGATGTCTGCTAAATAATTTGTCGCGATTAAACGGTTCTCCAATCTTTATTTTCCGTCGAAAAACGACTCAATTCATTCTACATCAGGAAGTGTGCACTGATGTTCTGGTGGTGCAAAATTAGTCCCAAAAGCATTATCTGTAACAATGAATACGGTCATACAATGGTCAGCTGATCGGTCTAGTGATTCATTTTCCTTTCAATATAAATTCAACAGTTGGATACGTCTAAATTATGGTTGAGAAGCCAACAAGTGAGAAGTTAAAACTGAATTTTAATAGTTATTTTTTTACGACAAAAGATATTGACACACCTTGTGTGTAACAATACAAGGAAAGAAATAACAAACTGCAACCATATAATTTTCGTGCCTGTCAAAACAAACCATATTTTCCAGTTTTCCCCGATTGGGGAGTGTGACCAAGTTTCCCATTTGAGCAATCATGTTTTCCAACGTTAGTTTCTCTAGAGATTGTGTTGCTGGAGCCAAGTTGTCTGTACGGAGAGGAAAAACTTTTTTGAGAGTCGTCCTAAGCTTTCCGATCTCCATCATTTGTGGTGAGTCTCGACTCTCTTTGGTGTGGTTTTACCGAGTTGTCTCAGATCTAATGCTTCATGTCTCATTCCTTTTATCTTTTTCTTTTCCCCAACCCTTTACTAATCAAATTGCCCAGATCTATAAGTTGTTCTAATACTATCACACAACTCCACCTCTCATCTTTCAGAGTATCTTCAATACACGACTATGTATGTACACGAAACATGTGTTGAGATTAGATGATATAATATTGATACATGAGTAGTCAAACATATAAATTGTTATGAATAGCTAAAATTATGTCGTGTACATACACGGCCGTGTATTTAAGAATTTTTCCTCATCTTCTCTTCTATTTTTTTGATTTACCAAACGACCTCAACCTTACATCGTCGGTTTGACCGGGGTTTAAAAGCTTAACTCTTTTCTTGAGAATTGCTGTCGTACCGGCACTTCATTGGGTGTGGACGAAGCTGGACCAGGGGCGTTGTATAGCATGGTGGTATCCACCACCACTTCTGTCATTTTTATTTTCTCTTCAGTTGGGTACTTTGTTCTTCTTGTGCAGACAAGTCTGGAATGGAGGATGATGATTGACGAACTATTGGCCTCCGGTGGTGAAGCATTAGGCGTGGCTAGTCACAACACTGAAATTGTAGATGGTGGGCAACAACCATAGCGGTGACGACTCTTACTTTGTTGTAGATCTCTGATATCTAGAATTTTTGATTGTTTTTAGGCTTTTGAGCTGCCACTTGTATTTTAGTTTTTTTATTGCTAGGTTGTCTGTTGTAGTTTTGAGTTTTAAACTCTTAATGTTTACTATATATTACTCACGTAACATGCTTTCACGAATGAATATCCATTTGACCAACAAAAAAAAGTTTCCCATTGGAGCACACACAACACACAGACTCAATCGTCTTCCTCATAAAAATACAGACAAACACAATTCAACACCCAAAAGGTCATATTTGGTATGCTCTGAAAATATTGAATCTTTGGGGACCAAGGTCGCCAAAAGGTGGGACCTTTCTATTCATCGTCTTCCCTGCCGTGTCTGCTACACTCCCAACACCCGTTTATGAGACAACACCCTCCATTTCGATACCGGTTGGTTTCCTATACCTCGATTTTTGTTCCCTTCTTATGGGTTTGTGGATTCTCAAGAACCAATTAGAACTGGTCATGTTTGTATGAGTTCATTTTGAATGTTACAGTTGTTGAATGTTTTTCGGAAAATCGACAAATTTGCCTAATTGTTGTTAGCAGCTGTTGGGGTAGGAAGAGGGTGTATGGATCCTACTCTGAAACTCTCTATCCTGCTGTTGCTTCTCGGATTTGGTATGTAATCTCTTTATCATTTCATTTGCATCCCCATGTTGCAATACCTTTTTCTTGTGGGGTGATATAGAGTTTCATAATGTATGTAGATTTGTATAATTGTATTGCTTTTCAATTACTTTGGGTTATTGGGAAATTGCGGTTAATAGTGGGCAGGCTGTTGATGTTGTGGTTCTTCTTATGATTTATCTACAGCTTATGTATCGGTGAATGCCTCAACTTTCAAGAATTATGGGCATTGTGAAGGAGTTGTTAAAAGATGGGCATTCTCTTCACTTGAACAAGAAGTTAAAGAAGATAAACACACACTGAGGGATTTGCTGTTTTTTCTTCACATCCCCAGAACAGGCGGCCGCACATATTTTCACTGGTAATCAAATTGTTTCTTCGCCCTAAAGATTAATACCAGGCGTTGCTGAGGCGTATTGATTCATCTGGCTATGTTGGCACTTGCAGTTTCTTGAGAAAGTTGTATTATAGCTCTCTGGAATGCCCCCGATCTTATGATAAGCTGCGATTTGACCCAAGGTAACATCTTATCTTCCTGTTGGTGTTTATTTTGACTTCACTCGTCTGGCGACACTTGCACCTACAGTTTCTCCAACTTTGGAATCACCAGAGTTCAAGTAGTTTTAGTAGCAGACAATCATATCATTTGAGTTAATGTTTCTTTATGTCTAATTGAGCTATTAAAGTTACAAGGATGTCTTTAGATTTGACGTTGTGTGTACGTTTGAGTGATTTCAAGAAATGCTGCACAGAGACGTTACAAGTTCATCCACATTATTTGGAGAGGGGAATGGATATCAAGAATGCAGTGATGTGCTTCCAAAGTCAACTTACTAGTACTGTTAGACTGATAAACACTGTCTGCCCATTATGCAAGCTAAGCTTTGGGGCTTTAGTGTTGCTTAACATAGTATCTTAGCATTGGGTGGCAGAGGTTTTACTTCTGGAATATCCTTTCTCCATTCCCTATCTGCTTCCTGGTTGCTGAGTGCATGGTGCAGGGTGAGGTGCACCTGTATGTTTTAATCCTCTCCTCCCTTTCTTTGCCTGTCAAGGTACAGGGTGCGAACATATAGTGAAATAGAGATAGATAATGAGTCATGGGTTGCTGTAAAAAGTATTTTTTGCTTGTAACAATGACATTAAGGCTTGAGTTTTTGTATCACCAACATATTTTTGTGGGAGGTAGACAGTAGCAGCCTAATTGGATGTCTTACAGAACTATGTTTTTTATCTTCAATATATTTACTTTATACTATTCCCAGTTAGCATCTTTAATCGGTGTTAGTAATTACATGGTGCAGAAAAAAACAGTGCAGATTGCTGGTTACTCATGATGATTATAGCATGATGTCGAAACTTCCAAGGGAGAGAACTTCAGTAGTGACAATACTTAGGGATCCAGTTGACCGTGTTTTTAGTTCTTATGAATTTTCGGTAGAGGTAGCTGCTAGATTTTTGGTACATCCCAACTTAACTTCTGCAACACAAATGGCGAGACGTATGCGGTCAAAGACTAAAGGAGTAAGCACATTGGACATTTGGCCATGGAAATACTTGGTTCCGTGGATGAGGGAAGACCTTTTTGCTCGGGTATGTTTTCCTCTCAATTGCTTGACCCATTTAACCTTTGTGGTCCCGTAGCTTCTGTACTTTGTGATACTTCTGCCAAAACTATCCTTGAATTATAGCTGCAGTATTTCTCCATAATTATCTATATTTTTGTTTTGTGACAGAGAGAGGGTCGAAAGCTTAGTGGTACATTTGATGTTCAGAGCGATGACCCATACAGCATGGAGGAAGTTGTGATGCCATTACATGAATACATCAATCACCCTATAGCTCAAGATATTGTTCACAACGGTGCAACATTCCAGGTAGTTCATTCTTTTGCAGCCTCTATTAAATCTTTACTGTTTCTTATTTATTCAATTAATCTCTTGGATGCCCCACCAATGACCAGCAAAAAATGCTAAACAACTTTGATCCGATACTTGATGATTCTGTCATTATGTTTATCTTGAAATTCTCATGGCGTGAAAGCAGACCATTGATTGAATTTCTTTTACATGTTGACCGACTGATCTAAGTTTTGGTGCCATGTTTGAATATTGGTCTGTATACTGAAATAACATCTAATATTTTGAATTTTGGGTGGTAGGGCTTGACTCGTAGATAATTGTGGAAGGTGTATCTTCCACTGTCGCACAAATTTCATAAATATTGTCTCAGGATTTGAACTCCTAATTGTGAAATGTTTCAAAATGTCTTATTGGCTTCATTTGGCATTGAATTCTGTTGATTTTGGCTTTGTTAGTGTTTACAGGCTTGTTAGTTACAATGTAATAATTGTATGAGAGTAACAAAGTGGACTTATTTTCACCTTGCACATGATAGTGTGTTGGGATGAGAAGATCACTAGTGACATTACCCATATCCTCTATGAGAGTTAAGAAATCGAAGTGATGAAATTGAGTGGGGAAGGACATGGATATAGCATATTATAATATCTGATAGGTTGATGTATCATGGATGGGTAATGTGTTTCCCAAATTATCCATTGTATGCTTAATAGGGGTAGCTTGCTTCTTGAGTTCATATTCTTAGTTGATGTGTTATCGATATCTTTTTCCAAAGCTCTATTATGTTTTCATTTTTGTAATTTTAAACGGCATTTCTCCACAACCAGCGACATTTTCATGTTGGTTTGGTCATTTCTTGCAATTGGAAATAGTACTTTTGGATATATGTTTAGGATATGTCAATTGTAGTCACATGGAATCAAAGGGGCATGATCAATTGCAACCAAAGATCTATTTTATCAGAATATGGATATGCAAACTAATTAATGGGAGTACCAAAAAACTAATTCATGGGTGGGAAGTTGACGAAGGTAACAAGTGGTACATGGTATGTCCTCCAAAGTCCAAACATGTTACTAAAGGAATAGAGGTTAGGAACTGATATTAGAAACTAAGAGATGGATGCTATTTCGAATTGCATAGTAATGCATATTCATGGAGAGAAAAGCAAGGCTTGTCTACTCCTTGCAATATGGTCTATCATTATAACAAATAGATCTTTTAGTGCATATTAGCTGGTTGTGCTGGGTTCCAATGTTGTGATATCAGCCAATTATGTATGTCAAGGATCTCCAAAAGAACACAACAAACCAAGAGAAACAACCACATATAAAAGACACAAAGAACACAGATTTAAGGTGGTTCAGAAAAAAAGTTTGCTTATGTCCACCGGCAGGAAAAACACTCTTCTCCACTATATTAATAATGGGTATACAAGAATGAATAAGAAAACATGGACTCTCTTCTCTTCCTATCTCTCTCCTCTCTGCCCTATCTCTCACCCTCTAACCGAGAATGAAACACACTGCTCTTTCTCTGTGATACAAAACGCTAGAGCCAAACCCCTCTATATAGGATATTAGAAACCCTAAACCAAATAGGAAATTCTATTCCTATTAGTGCACAGAAATCTTCTCTGTAATCACCAAAGATTACAGGTATACTATCATGAATAAGGATATCCATTCCTTATTGGAACACCAAGAAAAAATATCTTAGGAAAAACCCAACAACCAACTCATAATTATGAATGTAGATGCAGCAAGCTATGTTTTTATTTTAGTATAAATAGTTCGGGAGGAAGCTGTCCTAGAGGAAGATCTTACTATACTTTTTATCAGACTGACTTTTGAGTACTACTGGATACAGTCTATTCTTTATAGTGGTCAAACTACCATTTTGGTTATCATCATTATTTTTTCTAGACTATTCTTTGGTTGGTTTCGGTTTTTCTACAATAATGTAACAGATGTGGATTCACCAGGGGCTATATAATTGAGTTGAACTGTTAAGTTAGCTTTATATTCAAGTATTTTTCTGTACAGTATTATATTGATTTATCTGATCGACTTTCTTAATTTAAAAGGTAGCAGGATTGACAAACAACTCATATCAAGCTGATTCACATGAAGTGCGCCATTGTGTACAGAAGTATAAGCGTCTTGGTAAATATGTTCTTCAAGTTGCTAAGGTAATAAAACAAAATTTCTAAAGTTGGCCTTGTTGTTTTTCTTTGCAAATACTGTTTCTCGTATCTTCATTTCCATCTTCTAAGTTTTGACTACGGTAGAGATTTGTAAATCTTGCAGAAGAGGTTGGATGATATGTTATATGTTGGTCTCACTGAGGAGCACAGAGAATCTGCAACAATGTTTGCAAATGTGGTTGGGGCACAGGTGATTTCGCAGCTAAGAGGATCAAATTCTAATGGGGAGATTAATGCTGCTAACAATAAATCTGGTTAGTGTAGTCTGTTTAACATAACAATTAAATGGAATTCAGTGCTACAAACACAATAAATATGAGATACACACTTAAACTTTTAAGTATGTGATGCTTTAAACCTAGATGTATTAGCGTTACCAAAGTCATGCGTGGTAGGACTTTGGATAACATGTCACAGCGTTTTCCATTCTTTTGATAATATATATTTAGGTTTGACTGAGGATGCATCTGGGCTTTATCTTATTCTTCTTCTTGTAATACAGAGCAGACCTACTCAGTTTCAGATTCCAAGCCCAATAATGATGATCTTCAGGTAATTAGCAACGACCATGAAATGGTTGACATATGGATATGGGTTTTAGTAACTTTACTGAACCTTTTCTATATATGACAGAGCAGCACCCCAGATGGAAAGGAAAGTGAGATTGGTTCAACTGAAACTGGTGGAGCTGTGAAAGAAAATGTAAGCCATTTTGCATATTGACATGAGGAGAGTACATCTGTTTTCCACTATTAGAATGTTGACTTTGATTCTCTCTTCAACCTTAGATGACTGTGGGAGACCTTATGGAAGCTTATGGAGATTGCATTTCTAGTTTAAGGAAGGCCCAGACACGCAGGCGCGCCGCATCTTTGAAGAGGATCTCCCCGGCAAACTTTACAAAGGAGGTCGCACTAAATTTTTATATCTATTTTTCCAGACTAGCTACTATTGTGGTTTATGGCCCTAGGATCTCTTTTGGTCTTTACTGGTACTTTATACGATTTAAGCAAAACTATAGGATAGATGAACTTGAAGAACAGAAACACATCACACCAATTTTTATAGTGGTTCAGCCAAATCCTGGCTTATGTTCACTTACGTGAACTCTCTTGAGAGATCACTAGCACTATAGAGAATAACAACTTGATTACAAGTAATTGTTGAAATCCCTATGCTAATCCCTAACTCCGTGCTAGATCTCTTTATCATTCTTGGCTCCCGGTTTTCTGTGTAATCTGTCCTCACCTTAGAAAACCCCATGCAGCTCCTATTTATACTGAAGATGAGCTGCTGATACAACATGGTTTAGGATTCCTAAACCTAATAGACATAAGTCTATTTCGAATCCTAATAGAATTTTGGAAGACTAACTTTCCTAGAACTTACAGAAAAGCTGCAGCGTTGTCCTGTTTTCATATTCTAGACTTGGATTTACCTACTGAATCCTAACTCCCAAATCATTTCAACGAGCCAAAAAACACAACAATCTCCACTTTGGTGAGTTGATACCAAATGATTGCTGCTCCCTTCAGGATATCTTGAATCTTCTTGAAGTAACCCTGAACAAACCTACCCCCAAGAACCTTCACCTTGGCAAGTGAGGAGGTGCTCCACCACAACTTAGCAAGTTGTGACACTGAGCAAGTCCAAGAAATGCTTGAACTTCTCCATGACAATGGTCTTGGTCAAACAATCTGAAACATTCTACCTCAAATGTGTTTCTTCCTCAGTTGTTATCTTCCTTGAGCTGATCCAAACTTCAGTGCGATGATCACAAACATCAACATGCTTCATTCCTTGAAACACTTGATTCCTTATCAAAATGATGACACCATTCTTCACCACAGCTTCTTCTTGAATCCCAAACTCAGTCATTAACCCATTAAGTCATAACGCGACCCAGTACATGATCTGCAAGATGCAACTCTATTGTGCTCCTTGCCTTCTTGTCCATCTTCTGTCAACCCTTATCTGCCATATCAACTGTCTTATTGTCTGACCTGTGAACAACCTTGTACAGATCTTGTAGAATCAGTACACTCTTCATCCTCCGCCAAAGCGTGAAGTCTTCTTTGCCTCTTAAAGACTTAATAAACAATCTCGCATCTTCTGCTTCGACTATGCCTTTGCTGCCTTCCATCGCAAAGTACCTGAGCCGAAGCTCTGATACCACTTATCGTGGTTTAGGGCCCTAGGATCTCTTTTGGTCTTTACTGGTATTTTATACGATTTAAGCAAAACTATATGATAGATGAACTTGAAGAATAGAAACACAGCACGCCAATTTTTATAGTGGTTCAGCCAAATCCTGGCTTACGTCCACTTTCGTGAACTCTCTTGAGAGATCACTAGGACTATGGAGAATAACAACTTGATTACAAGTACTTATTGAAATCCCTATGCTAATCTCCAACTCCCTGCTAGATCTCTCAATCACTCTTGGCTCCTGGTTATTACAAGTACTTATTGAACTCTCTTTTCTGTGTTATTTGCCTCATCTTAGAAAACCCCCTGCAGCTAAACCTAATAGACATAAGTCTATCACAAATTCTAATAGAATCTTGAAAGACCAACTTTCCTAGAACTTATAGAAAAGCTACAGCGCTGTCCCCTTTCCATTCTATACTTGGATTTACCTGCTGAATCTTAACTCTCCAAATTGTATCAATGAGCCAAAAAACACAACAGCTTCTTCCATCTATGATCCTTTGCAAATTATTAGTGAGGCTGCAAAGGATTTGTTTCTCTTTTCACCAAAATGTGCTCTTTTTGCCTTACCCTTGTTCTGTGCTCTGTATAGATGCACACTATATCTAGAACATAGTTTGATGCTATTGGTTTTTAAAATATAATAATGATTTTACCTATTCCTCGTTTTTTTCTTGTTGCCTTGTGAAGTGCTGTTGAAGTACTTAAATGTGCTGCCATGTTGAGTAGCTGTAGTTAATTCTTTTTCCATAAATCAGTTTCTGTCTTCCCTAGTTCTCTTGGACATTTTGACATTCAATTTATTACAGGCGCGCCTCCAGGTTTCAGAAGTGGTTCTCAAGCAGATAAAGCAACTTAACCACCTTGATTTGGAGCTTTATAAATATGCGAAGGATATCTTTGCAAAGCAACACAACAATACATTGCAAACGTCTGGTAGCTCAGTAAGTCTCTAGATTCAAGGCTTGAAAATCAATAGATAAGTACCTATATGTGTGGCATGATGTTTTTTAGACTAGTCTTGTTGTTTCTGATTGTCTTTCAATTGATAAATATTACAAGTAATTAGGAATTTTTTTTTTCAAAATTTGGATTGGGAACTGAAAATGCTGTTGAGCCTTTGTTATATCAAAATATAATAACAAACAAGTATAGAAACAATCTCTGAGCTGTTGAATTCTTTGATGTAGATTACTTTCTTAGATTTTTATTTATTTCAAAGCGTGGCATTACTGTTTACTAATATACACTATGCACATATGATTATCAAGTGAGGGGTTCTATTAAAGATCCTTTGTTGAGGATTAGTTGAAGACTTTTTCGTTTCACCCTATTTTTGATCGCATATTCATATCTTTACCGTCTAGTTTGTAGATATATATGAGTAGATCATCTCTACAAATTTTCAAACAAATTGAAAATCATTAAGGGATTCATAAATGTGATTCACCAATTATAAACTTGAATGATTTATGTTTGACATATTTAGATCATCCATTGATTTGATCTATTTCGATGTCTAAACGATCACCAATCTGACTGAAAATTTGTAGAAGTGATATACTTATATAGACCTATAAAATGAACGGTTGAGATAGAAAAATATGATTGAAAAGTGGGTGTAACTATCAAGGAGAAAGTCCTCAACAAGGTCCTCAATGGATCCCCTCCTTGGTTATCAATTCATTGAGAACATTTTACTTATTTGTATGCCTTTGTCACATCCCTCGACATGTTTCAAAGCATTGGTGCTTCATCTTTTTTACTTTTCATCAGGAAGCAATTTTTTTACATACCAGCTGATGGTGCAACAGAACTTAATTCCTTTCATTAAAATGTATTTGTAACTGCAGGACAGATGGGAGAAGATGTTGCAGAGTTCAAATGGCACAGGGATAACATTTTGGAAAGTGATCTCAGTAGGCGTGACTCTTGTTTTAATCCTTTCAGTCTTCTTTGTTTTTGTTAATGCACGAAGAAGATCGTTGAAAATTAAATTATGATTGTATCTTAAACTGTATGATCACAGGCTTCAAGACTGTTTGGAAAATATAGAAAGAACCGACGCCTTCAGTTAGATTCATCCTCGGCTCAACTTATTTGTTACAAGTATTTTTGATATCTGGGTATTGCCCTAGAGCATTAAGCATTTCATTGGTTCAAACTGCCATCCATAAATCCAAAAGGGTCTGATAGAAAGCCCACCAAGGGGACTACAGGTTTTACATGAAGTTTTATTTTTGTGATTTGGAGTTTGTTAGGACTGCTCTTCTTTGCAATCTGATCCTCAACGATCTTAGTGGTGAGAGATTGCTGGGTATATTGCACCGTTACACATTTTACTGTTGGATCTTCATTTTGGTCAAGCTATATTGTTGTCTTGTTGGCTTGTCCGCATGTAGACAAGCACTGACAATTTCTAAGGACTGTCAACCTCTTAGATCTTAGTACGGTCACCAATTATTCTTCCCTTTCTGCACAGATAAAATGTCGTTGGCTAGCTTGTGATTCATCATCTTGAGGCGGTGATGGTCTTCAAAGTTGAAAGTAGGCAGGGCATGAGACGAGATTGAATCCCGTCAAATATATTATCGGGACTGAATGAGATGAGATTGTATTTTTAAAAATATATTCTATACGGGATGATCCCGTTCAGGACCGGGATGAGATATGATAAAAAAATATATAAAAAACATAGAAAAGCAAAATTTATTATAAATTTTTAAAGAAATTTTATTTCTATTTTTTATAAAGTCAATGTAAACTCATCCAATATTAATAAGAGTTTTATTATGTATAATATTCTCATATATATATATATATATATATATATATTCTATGGTGTTACTTTTCTATGGTATAATTGTCCTAGTTCTAAAGTCCTAACTCTATATAAGTAAAAGACGAACAAAATTATAAAAATGAAAGTGGGATCAATAACCAATTAATTAAATACTTGTAATTTGCATCTAACTAATTAATTAAGATCTCGATAAAACTCTCAAGCTTGAAAATAAAATGAGCTTCAGTTATCGCTGTATAACTTCGTTGTGGCGGCCGATATCTTTTATCATCATCAAATATGAATGAATTATCTCTTGCTATATGAAACTAGTTTTGTAAATTTATGTTAAGGTTTTGGACGTCCCATTAAATGTGTTTAAGTTCATTGTAAGATTATACACCCTAAAAATCAGACGGTTATGATCGGATACAAGTACCACCATTTTAAAACTGTGTCCCGTCCCATCCCGCTAATTTTCAGTACGGGACCGGAACAGAATCGGGATTGCGGTACGAAGTGTCCAGTCTTAGTTGAAAGTATAAAACATAATGAGAAGTGGTCTTGAAATTCAAATTCTTTATCGGTTTGATATAGTATTTCAAGATATGTTTGATTAATTCGAAAAACAATTGCAGTCAGAATTTGCTGGTTTTATCTATCCGTGTGCTTGCTGATCGGATTCGCTATGCTCTTGTACATACACTCTTGTACGTACAGACAAAGCATACAAATCGGGATGTATACTCAGAAAGACGTCCCAATGAGAAACAATTTGGATGACATGATGGACGAGAAAAGTGTTTGAAAGAGTGGCTCTCTTTGAGTCAACACCACGATCTGTACATTAGTGTGATCATATTATATTATTAGAATTGATTACAAAACACTAGTTGAACTATCATCTTATTTTTATTTTCATACCTAATTATCAAAATCTTACATTTTCATACACTAAGTTTTATTTCGTTAACATTTTGACAAGGGCATTTTCGTGCTCTTATACCACTAACACCGTTAAAATTTAATGACATTTCATCATTTCATTAAATATATCATTTTTACATTTATTTAAAAAAATAATTTATTTTTAGGCTATTAAATACAAATAGAACAATTTACTCTAGCAAAAATATGTAAAAAAATAAAAATAAAAAAATAAAACTTTTATTTTTGCAACAATAGTGATAAAAGTTAGTAGACGTCTTGTATGTATATATGAAAATTAATATGGATGTTTATAAAAATCTGAAAGTTCGAGAAAATATCAAGGATATTTTTGTCTACGATCACAATAATCCATTGATTTAGGTGAATAAATGGTGTTCTCAAGTACGTTTGAACAATAACAATGAAAATATTTAATTTTAATAACAATCTTAATGTATAATTTTTATATCTATCCGATGTTTTATATTTAATCTATTTTTGGTCAAATATACCAATTTTACATAAAATTTGATAAATTTTTTATGGATATTCGATTTTTTTTATATCCATCGAGATTTTCTTTTTTTCGAACCACCTATATTTTCATGATCGTCGATATTTTAGTCCTTGATTGTGATTGTTTATTCTTATTGACTTGTAATTTATCTAATTATAATTAATGAATTCAATTGTAATATTTAATATTTTATTTTTCTTAACATGTAACTCTAAAAATATACATACATAGTTCTACTAACTTTTATCACTATTGTTGCAAAAATAATTATTCAATTTTGGATTTTTTGAATATTTTTGTCTAGTATGTAGAACATAACTGAATAATTATTTTTGCCAGACTAATTGTATACCAGACTTACGTGGCTTAACTGAACATAACAAAATATACAATTAATTCTAAAATCAGACTTAATTGTATAAGATACCAGACTTATCTGAATAATTAATTGTAAACCAGACTTACATGGCTTTAGAAAAATGTATATTAATTCTAAAATCAGAATAATTGTATACCAGACTTACCTAGCTTAACTGAATTGAACATAACAAAATATACAATTAATTCTAAAATCAGACTTAATTGTATAAGATACCAGACTTATCTGAATAATTAATTTTAAACCAGACTTACATGGCTTTAGAAAAATGTATATTTTTTCTTTAATTTATAATTAATTACAAAACACCACCAGAACTATGATGTTATTTTTATTTACATACCTAACTATCAAAAACTTGCGTTTTGATACTAAAAGTTTCATTCTGTTAACATTTTGATACCCTGACTACTAACACCGTTAAATTTTGAGGGTATTTTTGTCATCTCAATGTATATTATTTTTTTCATATACTTTGACAAAATAATTTATTTTTTAAGGTTATCAAATAAAAATAAAACAATTTACTTTAGTAAAAATATATAAAAACAAAAAAAAAACTCTAAAATTATATTTGTTTTTTCAATTGTAGTGATAAAAGTTGTGCAAAATAAAAAGAAATACTACAACTATATATATATATATATGGATTTACATGTTGAGCAAAATAAAATAAATCAGAATACTACTACTGAATTCATTATAATTAGATAAATTAAAAGCCAATAAAAATAAGAAATAATAACATAACACCACCAAAATAAATTATTTTGTTAAAGTAAATGAAAAAATGAAATATTTATTTAGAGGACGAAAATGTGCTTAAAAGTTAACGGTGTTAGTAGTCATGGTATCAAAATGCTAACAGAATGAAACTTTGGGTATCAAAATGCAAGTTTTTGATAGTTAGGTATGTAAATGAAAATAGCAATATAGTTCAGGTGATGTTTTGTAATTATTCTTTAGTTTATGACAACATGGGGATGGGTTCTAACGAGGACACCATTTAGTTGAAGACTTTATTATAAATTGTTTATTATTCCTATTTTTAATCACATTTTTTTTATTTTAACCGTTTAGTTTTTTAGGTTTGTATCACTTCTACAATTTTTTAACCAAATTGGTGATCATTAAGGAAACAAACTAAATCAAATCAACAGATGATCCAAATCTGTCAAATATGAGCCATTCAAATTTATAATTGGTAAATCACATTTATGAATGCCTAACGATTTTCAATTTGGATGAACATTTATAGAGATGATCTACTGACGGTCGACATGTGAATATGTAATCGAAAACGAGGTGAAACGAAGAAGTCCTCAACTTAATGATTCTCATTAAAACCACTCCTTGACAACCAAATTGGTTTATAATTCTATATAGCTTTGATTTGAAGGTGATTGCTACAATTATTTTAGGACACGTTTACTAATTTGGAATGAAACTTATCATAAATCAGTATTAACAAGTATCAGTATCAACATGAATCGGTATCAGAATATTTCATATTATTCTACTCTTTACTTACTATATGGAATTAAAACAGTAATGAAACTAATTACGATTGTTGTTGTTTACTTACCATATGAAATCATAATCAAAACTAATTTGATTACTAAAATACCTCAGCAATAAATAAATTTAAAATACCTCTCAAATACAATATATATACACACACACACACACACATACATATTTAGGGTTGAGTAATTTAGAAATATTATAAATACAACAAAATTTAAAAATATCCCAAATTTAAAAAATTATAACATGTTTTGTGGGTTTGGTAATTTAGAAATATTATTAATTATGTGAGGATATTTTAGAGAGAAAAAGTTGATTCTATTACCTTGATTTTGATACTCATCTCCCCCTTAAGTATCAAATAAGGAGTTTCATCATATATCGATTCCTGATAAGCAAGTGGAACCCACATCTATTCTAATACCTTGACATATTAGTAAACACAGAATTTCATCCATTCTGAAATCAATTATACCACTCTTAATTCCATTCCAGTTTAGAAAACATGTCCTTAGTTCTGGTTTCTAGTTTCCCTTTGCATGCACGACATCATGGTGGTCAGCCGACGGATGCATGGTTGTATCACTATCTTATAACCATTGAACTGCTATCAACGAAAAGGAATCGAACTAGGTCTATATTGTAGGAAATTAGAGAGACGACGTTGAAGGGCTTGTAATCTCCATACACATAGCATTCAAGAGAAAAGTCGTCTCATTCCTTATATAGCATTGTTTGAATTTGGGATCTGGTTTCTCTATTTGATTTTTTGTTTGGATTTTCTTAGATAATTTAAAACCATTAGATTGAATAAAGATAATATAATGAACCATAAGTTTTCATTGATAGACAAAAGCCAGAATGATATCATACAACAGCCCTGACATAGAGGACAATCAAACACCATTACATTGAAACCTTACACACATGTCAACATGAGCCGAACAGAGACAAAGCCCAACAAAGCCTATAATTTATGAGAAACATAAATTATAAGACATTTTCCGAAGCATAAAAATAAAGAAAAAACAACCCATGACCTATGAAAACATAGAAAATAAGCATTTATTCTAAAAAATAAAAACAATTTTTTCCTTTAGAGCCCCGGTCCAGGTATCAAGCCCAGGTCCAAACCACCACCAGTCAATCAGGTAGGGTTTCAACACCCCGTCCCCATCTTTCCACCTTCTGCCATTTCCGACGGTCCTCCTTTTGCCTCCACCATGAACAATCTCCGGTTAGACTTCAAGCGCCACCTACTTGCTTCTCCGATGAAGATCTCTGAGCCGTAAATGTAGCCGACACCCTAACAAACGACCTCTCTACATCCTTCCAAGTTTTTAACCGCTCGAAGCCGTCTTCAACCCCAGCCAAAACACGAAACTAGAGCTGGTCCTTCTACCGCCGAAGCCGCAGAAGAAACTTGCTCAAGCCTCCACAGCACGATCAGAGCCGCACGCCACCCTACTAGCCGAAGCGTAGCAAGATCACTGCCGCCACTGTCACCAATCATGATCACTCTCTCCTTAGGGCAAAGAGAGGCCGCATCCCAGCATCTCGATGGAGACAGTCATCGGATCTGGTTGCTTCTCTCCGAACAACAGCCGTCGTCGCCCCTCCATGGTCTGGTTTGCATCGCCCTACAAAAGCACAGACCACCATCTCCTCTGCCTTCATGAGAGACCCTCTTTCCAGTCCAAACATCGTCGCCCTTCCACATCCCCTAAACCTATGAAGCCGTCCATAACAAGTCTCGTCCGACCACACCCGGCAGGCATCGGCATGAATAGAGGCCACCAACTGCGCCTCGGTGCAGTCGGAGGGAGGGAGAAGAAAATTTTCTGAAAACCCTAGCAAAAGCAGTCCATCAATAAGAGGGGACAATAGAATGATGAATTGATGATATAGAAATTGACACGGTTAATATGCTCTATCCAATTAATACTAATTATTACTTTATTCATGTGATTTTAATAGCATTACTTTTAATTTAATTATTAATAAACAAAATAGAAATAACACGTAAGACATATTATTTTTTCTTATTTCTCGTGCATTTTTTTATTCTCACAAGATGGTTTAATGGTCTTTCAACATTGATATTAGTATAAAAGATTACAATACTTCAACATTGATATTAGTATAAAAGATTAAAAATTGTGTATTTCCGAAAGATTGACCGTTATTTCTTTGTATATAAATTGATTTTAAATCATTCAAGCAAATCTAAAGAATAAAAATAGAAAAACCAAACTTTTAAATTTGTAGCCATGTGTCTCATTTCTCTACATGACCAAACAAATCATTGGGGTCCCATGTTTTGGAAGTTTCACTATCAAATGTTGGAACTTGGAAGAACAAACTTCACACCGTGGAAAATCATTCAGGTTGTGCTAGGGGTCACGTCTTTGATGTAATTCAAAAGAGTTTAACAGCTAAAGACGATTGATCTAATAGCAATATAAAAAAAGACGAATCAAATTCGAACATTCAGGGTAGGAAATAACCTCGAAACAAAAATACACACTCATAGAAAAATTATAAAAACAAAGATCCAATCGCAGATTCAGAAAATTATTGTTTTTCTCTCTACTTGTAATCACGATTTGAATTTGGTTCCCTCGGGAAAAAAATTGACCAAAGAAAAAAAGGAAATAGTAGACGGAAATAAAATGAGAAAAGAATGTTGGCCAATGATCGTCGGTGGAAGTGAGTGAGAGAGAATGGGGGTAATAAAGTAAGGAGAGACCGACAGTGGTTCCACTTCCCACGGTCTCTCTCGTCACCCATACTTGGAATCATCCGTATCATTACCACCGACGCTAGTTAATAATAGAGCATCCTTGTGTGGTCTCTCTCGATCTCTTTGATTTTTTTTCTTTCTACTTGATCATCAATACTAAATTACATTAGGATTGATCAAACTAGAGACAACTTCAAACTATAATAGAGGTTAGAGAGGACAAGTGATACATGTAGTCGAATTAAGTGTTAATTAAGTGTAAACAAAAGTATTCCCATTGGTCCCTGCTCACATTCACAATATGAGGAAAGTATCATTTTATGACTTTTATTAAGTGTTAACACAAGTTTCTGTGAGTGTCTTTTTTGAATTAAGCATGATTAGATCGAATTCAACCTAATAATTTAATTAATGAGAGAAATTCGTTCTTGATTCAGACAATGAACGAGACTTGTAGCTTGAGCATGATGTGGGAGCTAGAAACACACTGTAGTGAATGAGAATTGAGCTGCGGGGATCTGGTTTCGGAAAAAGAATGGGAGAATTGAGTTGCGGGGAATCTGTTTTCTAAAAAATGATGGGAGAACTGATAGAAATTGGAAAAATAGCTAAGAGAGCTTGAAAGATGGAGGAGCAGGAATTAGGAGCATGATTGTTGGAGTCTATTTCTTGGAGAGATGAAGGCCTCTTGCTTGAAGGCATGAAACATGAGTGTTTGAGAGGTTTTTCTAGGTTGTCGGATCATGAACTTTGCAGCTCCAAGCCCCTCCTTTTATAAGGCTCAATCGATGAGTTTTTGTGATGGGTCACGGTGTTTGAGCTGTTGGGTAAGAGGATCTTCTCTTATACACATGACTTCGACCCTAAAACCCGAAAAAGAGGAGCACTGTGTAAAGATGGAAAGGACAACTCACCGCAAGGGTGCTGCGAGGGCTGTTGCAGAGATGAAAAAGTAAGAATGATGTTGACAATAAAGATCCAAACTTGACCTTGTTGCGGAGAAAGAGAAAGAAAAGCTAAAAAACTGGTTTTGCGATAAGGAATAAAGGAGATTGGGGTTTTTATAAAGAAAAAGGGTTTGGGCCTTGTGAAAGAAAAGATGTTGGGTTTTTGGATTTAAAAGTATTTTGCGTTGAAAGAGTGAGTACAATTCTCTTATTTTCATCAATTCATTACCGACTTAAGTCGTTAGGCTTGAGTTTCGAGCCCAAGACCGGAACTATTTAATGACATTAGACTGATAAACGAGCGTTATGTGCATTCGTGACCAACCACACCATACCCACATCTACAAGCCTCAAGATGCGTGGATGTGGCTTGGGTCCACATTAATGAGCATGTTTGTTTGGCGATCAAGGATTTAATCTAAAAATATAACATTTTCACACGAATTATATACCAAATCTTTACGTGACGAATACATAATTTTTCAGGTACCAACACTTACATAAAACTATTGCGACTTATGAAACAAATAAACATAAGTGTAAGATATCTATTACAAAATTAGCCTCTCCTCCCATCACCATCATAGTCCAAACTCCAAAAGATACCACAACTTTTTAAAATTCGAATTCAAGCCCAATACTATTTTTAATGTAGTGCCCCATCTTAAACCTTCAAAATATATTTTTTCCTTTAAAAAAAGTAGGCACGTTGCGGAGCGTTGACTGAATCACACTAGCAGCCGATCTAGTTTTTCTGAATCTGAATCAGATACAAACTAACTGAGGCCTCACCGTAACCCCTCCCGCAGACGAACCCAACTCCCACTGGGAGAAAAAGAGATGAAAACCTAAAATCTTTCATTCTCAGACAAACGCCACACACAGAGACAGAGAGAGAGCCATCACCTCCTCCTCCTCCTCTTCTTCTCTCTCCGCAACCACCACCACCACCTCTCTCTCTCTCTCTCTCTTTCACTTCTGACCAACACAATGACGGCCGTATCTGCTGACGTCAACAAGCTCCCAAAGCGTGAGGTCCGCCCCCTCCTCTTCTCTTATCATTTTTCTTTGAAATGTGAATGTTTGATTTTCTAGGGTTTTCAATGCCCAGGCTATGCTTTCAGCATTCTCTTGTTTAATTTCCGCCGGGAAATTGAAATTCGCCGGAAAAATAATCGGAAATTTCCGTCGAATTGAAGTTTTCAATCGGTTAAATGTCGTGTAATGCGCTTCAATTTCTCTAGGTTTTCCACCATTTTCTCAATTTCCTTTTTTCCCAATTGAGCAGTTTCGTTTTTTGGGTGGTTAAAACGACGACGTTGTGTAGTCAGGGAGGGCGGTAAAGGAAGTTGCGCGTGTTTGCAATTCAACATTGATGTTTTGAAATTAAATTGGGATAATTGATGGAATATTCAGAGTCCTGTTTACGGTAACTTTCAATTTATGACGTTTTCCACCGATGGGAAAACGTTTTCTCTCAATTTTATCATTGAAACCGCGTTTTATACTTAACCCACTTTGTTAATTAAATTACGTCAATTAATCCAATCCTTTACCAGATAACTTTTCCTTTTTTAACTTCTTACTGTGAGATAAGGTCTTGCGTTGTTTTTTAAACTGCATATATATTTACCACGGTGTTGTTCTGTCTACATCATATCCTAACTGTTACCTTTGTTTGCAAAATCTATACTTTCTTTGAAACAGAGTACTACTATGGATGCTTTGCCTTTGGATGATAACATTAACCAACTTTTGGAGCACTTTTACGATGATGATACCATTAAGGCTCTTGACTTCCCCATGGAGGACATTGATGCCACCGACGACGATTGGAAGTCTCAACTTCAGGGACTTGAGCCGTACTATGTGTCGAGTTTCCAGTACCTTTCCACTTCGGTGAGTTTGTTATGTTCCCCCACAATAGTTCTGTAGTTATTTTTGTATTGTGTTTGTAGGAAGTGTGTTTTGGCACTAAGTAATATTTTGTGAGTAACTTTGAAAAGTGGATAATGAAAGTCTTTATCTAATCACATAATCTTTGCAACAGGACCCTCAAAGCTGTTTATTGTTTCAGTCACTTTCTTATTTCTACTATTTTATTGATTTGTGAGTCCTACAATTGGTTTCAAGTTATTTTGTTCCCTTACACTTTATTGTTTGTCTTTGCATTTTTTTGTCATCACTGATTAATTATGCAGCGGTGTTCACCTGGTCAGCTAGTGACTAAGGAATTCATGGTCAATTACCCTTGGATTTAGATCCAAGGGTGGAGAGTATTATCTAAAAGTTAAGCTGTTTTATTCTTCACCCTTCGATCTAAATCTAAGGGTGATTGACCATAAATCTCTTGGTCAATAGCTGACCAGGTGAACACTACTGTTAATTATGTTGTTGGGGTTGTTCTTGTTGGATGCAAAAGTATGCGGTAATAGTTACTGGTGAATTATAGAAGATTGTTACTGGCCCTTGAGTCCTAAGTGGGAGATTTTGGGCATGATGGACAGTTTACCTATGTGTATATATCAAATAGGATATACCTCTGTACGTTACACAGCCATAAGATGGGGTTTGTTGCCGGTAGTTGGACTTCTAAGTCTACTCTTGTATATCTACAACTGTAACTGCTTCTAGGAAAATGAACATGTTCTTGACTGATGCAAATCATAAATTGTTCCGGAAGAAGTAAAAGTGCTTTGAAGCACATACTTAGTTACTGCTAACGCAATGCTCTGGATAGTAGCTTAGCCATTTTTCCTAGGGATTTCAATGAGACCAAGCAGCCAGGTAAGTCTGGTATGCAGAACATAACTGATACATTTTTCAAACCATAGAGATGCACAGCAGAATATTGTTTCCTCACTCTGATATAGGACCAGAGTCTTTCTTAATGAGAACCATATGTTTAGTTGGCATTCATTTGTCATAGATCAGTACAAGAATCAGCCAGCAATATGTCATTTCCAGAACATCTGCTTACTGTGCATGTGTATTTTATCTACATTTTCTGAACTTTTAGGAATAATGGGACTGTTAGGTTCTTTTATTGCTTTGAACCATGTGAACGGTGTTCAATGTTTGCTTAATCTTAAGAAGACCATACCTCTGGATAATGGGTTGTTGTAGGTTCTAGTACATGTATGTGACCTTAATGCAGATGCTGCTGAAAGAGCATATTGTAATTAACTGACATATGTTCGCAAAAAGCTGGCTGAATGGTTGGGAATGATCAGATACGTCATAATTGTTTCTTCAATAGCTCTCTCTATATATGTGTGTGTGTGTGTGCACGTGTGTTTTTTTTAATTTTAAAGAAATTAGATTTCCAATTTATCTCAGGAAGAATTTTTGGGACAAAAGCAAACATAGCCTTCCTTATCACTTTCTTTTATTTCATTCTGATTTGTTCTTTATTTGCTGTCAGTATGAAGGTACTTCGGGTGTTACTGCTATAACAACCGGCGGCAGAAGCAGTCTCCAAAGCAATGATTTCTTTGATCAAAAGCATATGCACCTGATCCCAACTCATAGTCCACTGTCTGTTCTTAAAAGCCAGAGTGAAAGCCAAGGTTCTGGCTCGGCTCAATTCCTGAGACACTTGGAGCCTAATTTCATGACCATCAGACCCTCTGAACCCAGTTTCGTCAACCCGGTGAAGAAGAAACGTACACAATGCAGGCGTGCACGCCCTGCTAATTTCAGTCACCAGTTCACCTTCCCTTGTGCCTCATCCAATTCATCTGTCTCTGACAATTTCTATCGTTTTGAAACCTTTCTGACTGAGGAGATATTGAATCCTGACAAGAGAAGACAGAGGAAAAAGAATCCCTCCTTTCAGGAAAGGGGTGAGATTAGTGAGACCAAAAGATGCATGGAACCAGAAGAGAATCGAGAGACTAAAAGATGCACTCACTGTGCGGTTACAAAGACCCCGCAGTGGAGGGAAGGGCCACTGGGGCCTAAGACCCTCTGCAATGCATGTGGTGTTCGTTACAGGTCTGGCCGCCTGTTTCCCGAGTACCGCCCTGCAGCGAGCCCTACATTCGTTCCAGCGGTGCACTCAAATTCCCACAAGAAGGTTATAGAGTTGAGAAACAAGGTTTGCCAAGCGAGCTAGTGTGAATATTTTGATCAGCCCAGTAGGATCTTGTAGTGAGTAGTGTTTTTTGTTTCGTGTTTGAAAATTAGAACAGTTCTTAGCTTAGACACCTTGGAGACCTCTCTTGTCTCTGTTCTTTTAATTATATTATATTCTGATTAAATTTATAAGTTCTTTATACGTACATTGATCGAATAAGAGATGTTTAGGATGTAGAACTGGAAGTAGAGAAGTCTTTGATTGAAGGACCTGAAACCTTGTTTAGGATGTTTTCTTTGGTTAATGTTTCTGCAGAGCAGATTTGGTCAAAAAATTTTGGGATTGATATCATGCTAGCTTCACATGGAGTTCCCCCTATTAGGTGACCAACCAGTACAGGATGTGGATCTATATGTTGAAAACGGGTCACGTCTTTTCACCAAAAAGAAGAATTCCTATCTGGCTCAATATCGTCCTCAACTAATGTAACCAGTTTTGATGTAACTTGACACATCATATTACAATGCAGCTACTGCATGTGCGCATTATTGATCTGAGTTGAATTGAATTGATGCACTAACCACCATGTTTACCATTCTAAAACACCAATCGATTTGGTTGTAGCTGACACCTCGAGAAGAGAGGAGACACGGCGATGTTGATCCCGCAAGTGCTCAATAAGATGGGTGGGGAAAGATGCTTGAACAATTACTCAGAGTTATTGAGAGATTGAGTTTTCATAACAAAGTTGAAGAGGTCCAATTCTTCCTTAACTAAACGACGACATATTTATGTTGTTGTGTTGGGGGTCGTTATTTTATCTTTGCTCTTTCTATTTTGTAGTAGTTACTAAAGGCTGCTAGGAAATAGAGAGCAGAGGTTGTTTACTGCAAAAGAAGTGTGAGTTTGTCGTCTGTAATCTTTGTTACCTCTCATACTTTGATGGTGAATTAGTCCCTGCTGCTCCAGGGTGTATGCTACGCCGCACCACGTATTGTGTTCTTTTATACTTGTGTTGCTGCGGTAAACTCTAGTGTAGTTGTTTCTTAACTACAACATATGTTTGCTACAAGAATATGGTTTATAATTTACTCTAAAAAATTTAGAGCAATATCAAAAATTTCATTAATAGGAAAACAAAATTACAATCATGAAAGATATTTGTGGTAGAAATAATTTGTTAGAAAATATGTCAAATATTACAAATATATAATAATATAAATTCATTATAATTAAATAAATAATTATAACAAAAAACTCATAATACAAATATGATGATGAACACCAATGTTACCAACTCGGATTCAGGGATAGGAGGATGTTGAAGGAAGTCGAGTCGTGTGTCTCACACACTTTGCTTAAGACAAATTATGTCTCCTCTTCGGTGCAAAGGTTTGATGGCACTTGTCTTCCACGATACAACGACTGCTTGTCCATTGAAAATACACTGCTACTAAGGACACCGAACGAACTTGAAGTACCTTCGTCTATCACCAAAACACAACTTAGAGAGGGAGAGAGAGAACTCAAGTAAGGAGAGATGTTTTGAGTTGGTGTGTTTAGAATAAGGGATGAAGTCACCTATTTATATTGGTTGGATTGGAGAAAAACTTGAATGTCATGAATAAGGTTACAACCTTTCATTAGACCACTACCATTCCATTGATTCATATTGTTACAAAAACCAAAAGACAAGGAAGTTGAAAGATCAACTATTACATGCATTACTTTGGTGACTATTTTCATTCACCTTTAACTATCAAAATGATTACAAAAAATCTTTTATTTCTATCATTTTTCCAACATAATTCTCCACTCGCCTCCCTATCCAAAGCACCAACGATTACAATGGACAAGAACCGGATAAGGGTTCAGCTGTAACCTAACCTACTCTAGAAGTATCGATATATCCTTACAATCAACCTCAAGAAGAAACAACTATTTCAAACACTATATGTCACAATTACCAGCATATATGCACATGTAACCTCTCAATTACAATGACAAACAAGAGCTAACTGACATTAATATAGTCTTGAAAATGACACTATAACCATGACTCACCCCATGACACGACCAACAACACCAATCTACCTAAAAACATATACCCTCGCTCATAGAGAAGGGAAAACTAACTAACCAACTAATAAAAACCAACCAAATAAAACATAAAATCCTATAAAGTCCCAGGCCCAACCAACTAGTGGACTTCCAAGAACAGACCATCCACCCAAGACCCAGCTGATGGAAGGCTTGTGGCGCCTGGAGCAGAACCGTCACCGGCCATCGTCCGAAGAGTAGCATCAACGACCCACCATTACGAGGTAGACTCCATCCTCCTCCACGATTTGCTGCATAACGAGGCGTAACAACCAACCCAGGTCGAATAATCCACCAGCACCACAATGCCCATCCGGTAGCAACCCAAGCCACACACCGACGTAAGGGCGCCGCCGGACAATCAATGAAGCCAAACCCTAAAAACTTCTCCTTCTACTTTTGCGGAGCTCGCTCAACAAATTAATTTAATAGATTCTGCTAATTTACTCTACTTGAGTAAGTATCCAAGTCTAATATTGTCCACACCAACAATGGCAGATCTTCATTGGGGTCGGAGAGGGCCCTGACCCCTACAACGATTTTGGAAAATCCTTTAATGTTAATGGTTGACTTACGTTTTTGTAATAATTATAAGTTATTTAGACTAAAATTTATGATTATGACCCAACCAAATTCAAGTTTTGATATTAATTATTATATACATTTTTTTCATCTGCCCCCTCCAATATAAGTTTCTAGTTCCCTCACTACACATCGACTTGGTTAGATGTAATCCAGGTTAACTGTGTTTTGCAGTTTATCTTTTCAGCATTATTATCCTCCTCCATCTTTTCAGCATTATACTCCTCCTCCATCTCCATCTCCATCTCCATCTCCATCTCCATCACCAACCAGTTCACCACTTGATGATGAAAATGGTCACCACCCTCAAACTGTCATCCATCCAAATCATGCAATCTCTATCTGTATTTCACTATCTTATATATAGCAATCTCTCTATTCCATACTAGCTCGGGTGAAAGAGCTAGCTTTTCCCCATATTTAATTGGCACCCTAAACCTCAGCATCTTCTCGTGTTTGGACCACTTCGACAGTTTTTTAGGGACCGTTTTTTTGGGGGCCTTATACGCACTTCACTTATACACCAAGTTATGATTTTCTAGATATGCAACTTACATGAGGAGGGTCTTGTTTTGTTCTGGCTAATAATTGAAATCTACATACACTGCCAACTAGAATGAACACGAAAAACATGCTAATTTGGAAGGCTAACAAAGCTATCAATATATAAAGAGTTTTTATTAGTATTGATACGTGAATTTATGTGATTCGGTCATAGTGGTACCCATATTTTAAAAATTATTAATATAATATCCAGACTTTGATTTTGCTACCAAAAAGGGTCCGAGACCCATTTCCGTCACGGATCCGTCTATTTACTGACGTGGCCAGCGTGAGATTCACCTAAATAAGATATAATGACAAAATTAACCTTCTGACTTTTAACAAAAGTCAATTCCACTATTTTTTTTCTTCTTCCTCCTCTCTCTCTGTCTCTCCTTTTTTTACCATAGAACCAGTTTCGGTTTCTTTTCCCTCTAACTTCGCCGTCGATGTCCTCCACCTTCAAGCCACGGCTGTGCGGGTCACCAAGGGGACATTCACACTAAGGCACATAATTTTATCCACACCCTTGCCGGCAGGGTTGAAGGCGCATGTGGGGGTGAAGGTGCCGAGAGCGTCGAAAAGGATGATCTTCTTGCTGGCGGGGAGGGAGTGATTGTTGACCGTCTGCATCAAGTCTTGGTCATCGAAGTAGGACAGAGTACCGTTCGGGAGAGAATCACCGACACCTCATTGTCAAGCTTCCACCTCCTGTACCGATAAGCAACAGAGGGAACTTCCACCCCTTCATTAGCAAATGGATTAGGCTCCTCAAAGGTGACCTTGTTCCCATCTTTAACAAAAAACCGCCGAGCGAAATTCTGGTTAACGTAAGCAGCCTCGTGATTCAGTGACAAAGCGGAATTTGATAAAGTAGTATGAGGTTCAACTCCAAAACTAATTGGTAATGGGGAGAGTAGCCCAAACCCTTATAAATCCACAGACATATTCCCGATGTGGGATATATTTCTCAACACGCCCTTGCACGTGTGGCAAATCTTTAAGCCTAACACGTGGACAACAACTTGAGTGGTCGTGGAGTTCGTTTGGCTTTTGGGCTTCACATGTGTACGTGTGTAACCCGTTCTGATACCATGATAAAGTAGTATGAGGTTCAACTCCAAAACTAATTGGCAATGAAGAGAGTAGCCCAAACCCTTATAAATCTACAGACATAATCCCGATATAGGATATATTTGATATCCTCCTTGGCTTCGGGCATGGGCTCCTGAGAGGTCTCGTGGACTGCAGGGAAATCAAGCTGCGAGCCTTCATTTTTTCAAAGAACAACTTGTTTCCAACACTCGTAACCATAATGTCCTAAGAGTAAACAGACCTGGGTGCACACATGAGTGTTGAGAGGATAGTGTCAGTGGCGAAAACAGTGGCCTGGTCTTCACTAGCAAGGCGATGGCTGACTGGATCATCCGGGGTTGAGATCCCTTGGACAAGTTGCGGTGGCTCCTGAAGAACCGCTCCAGCCTGCGCTCATTCTTCGGTGGATCTGGTCTACAGAGCGGTCATAGGTCTCGAGAGCGCTGTAGAAGCGGAGATCCGAGGGCTCATGGCGGCGAAAGACAGCTTGGAGAGGGTGGAGAAGAGGATCTGATCCAGTATGTCCAATTCAGCTGGATATCCAAGGAGGATTTAAACACGGCGGCTTCGCGGCGAGGCGTGTAGCGTTGGATCTGTTCATGTTGTATCGGCGATCACGGGGAGCCCGGTCTTTCTCGGCCTGGCTCTTCTTGGCCTCAACGTCCTCGTCGGGGCAATGAGGGAGTTGCAGGCGCTGCTGGAACCGTCACTTGGGGCTAGCTAAGCCCTTGCATCTAGTCTTGGTCGTCGAAGTAGGACAGAGTACCGTCCGGGAGAGAATCGCTGATGGCAATCGGGGCCATGATCGACGACGAAGGTGATTATGAAGGACATATATATATATATATATATATATATATATATATATATATATATATATATATATATATATATATATTACTTTGTTTCCAAAAAACCAAAAAAGGAGACGGTGGTTACATTAGCAAATAGACAGATCCGAGATGAAAATTGGTCTCAGACCCCTCCTTGGTAACGAAATCAAAGTTTAGGTACCACATTGATAGTTTTTAAAGTATGGGTACGACTATGACCGGACCACATGAGTTCGAGTACCGGTGCTGATAAAAACTCATATATAAATCATTCGTCAGACGTCTGACATTATTCTATAGCGTTTTGCGTTTCTCATTCAGGGAAATTTTAAGAATACTACACGACAAACGATCCACTCTTAAATTTTAAAACAATCAAAATGGTAGATGATGTTTAAAAGTCGACGCACTTTTAGTACATGTCATCAATAACACTATTAACTTTATGTAATTTCACATTTTTCAAATGATGGTTTTGAGTTTTTTCATTCTCTTTCTTTACATTATGTTTTCTTTTTCTGTGTTTCTATTTATATACTTTGTTAATCTTGTAAATTCAGATCATATTATCTAAGCCTTTATTATTTTCCCTGATCTAAGTTTCAAGTTCAAGTTGCTTTTTTGGTTTGCTTTCACGCGGTTGTTCAAGTTTCTTTGCTTACTATTCATTGTATATGTAAGTAACTGAGTTTGGTTTTAACGAATCTCTTATTCTTAAAAGAAAAAAGACTTTGTTGTGTTCGTCCAATCTAACTAAGTTTAAGTTTTCAAACTCAAATCATCTTCCAACTTCCTCTTACAATTCTTACCTCTCGATCACCATTTTTGTGTTTGTTGAGTTTGAAATTTGAAATTTGAACGGGTACGAAAAAAGAGAGACAACAATATTTTTTTTATTTTCCTCTTTATATTAATTATTAATTTTGATAATTTATTACTGCTAAGTAAATTAAGGAGTACCGGATTTGCCCTCAAAGTTTAATGAAAAACATACTAGATAACGGAAAATATAACGGTATGTACATATTTTCGGTTGATATTACAAGTTCATATACCGTTATGATTGTTTTTGAAATTTGAAACACCAAAATTAGAAGTGGGTCCTCTATCATATATTGCTCTTAAAATTTTCCCTTCTCATTCTCACTCGAAAATAACCATATACAATATATCTTCATGGATGAACACGTTACATGAACCGAAAATAAGCAACCAAATATTACCTCATTGGAATCAAGAGAGCTAAGAGCAACTTTAATAATGTTAACCATATTTAATTTAAAATAGCTAGAAAATTATTTTAGTTAGTCACTTTAGAAATTTCTCTACACTAGTATTCTATATTATTGATTAAATAAAAAAATTAATTTAAATATGTTTTAATAATACATAAAATGACTTAAAGGAATACTATGAAATAACATAAATTACAGAGAGTCTCATCTCGCTAGCATATTTAGCTAGCGAGATAGCTAAAAGTTAAAATAGATAGTCTGCAGAAGCTAGTAAAACTGATAAAAACTAGAGAAAATTTTAACAATAGCACATCAACTTTACGCTAATGATAATTAAGGTTTTTTAACTTTCTAAAATAACACATTAGTACATGAAATATTGAACTCGACAACATTTTCGTACACAAGGTTAGTTTTTTGTAACAGTGTAAAATATATGAGGATAAAATAGTATTTTGACATAGTAATTATTTTTATCCATATATTATTATTTTGAATTAAAATTTAAAATGACATTTAATTCTCTTACAGATTATTGTGGAGGGTTATTGTAGTTTTAGAATTATGACATGACCATACATGTATAAATGGAAGACATAGTTAAACGAACTAATTTGCCCTTCAAAATATGACATTTAGCATACCACATAACGAAAAACTTAACAGCGTGTATAAATATAATATTAGATTTATTAATTCATTTACTAATGTGTTAAGAAAACTTAATTACGAATGACACAAAATTGATATATATTTGATAACAATTTTTTAAAAAGCTACTCGCTTTTTAAAATGATTAATATATCAAAGTTTCTCTAACAATATTTAAAGAGCTTCTAACACACCAAAAGCTTCCAATGTACCAGTTAATAATGATGATTTTTGTCTAACCCTATACCGTTATATAAGATTTACTAGCTTTTAATTAAATTTGTGGGTGGGAATTTTAACAAGACTAGGAGGAAGACATTCTTAGGGTTAAGGTAGCCCCAGACCCACGGTGTCAATTGTCGGGGGTTGTTGCCATGCCCTTTTCTTCCTTTTTCCTCTTCTACCCCTAATGATTTCACACTCCTACACGTGTCGACAGAACCATCACCAACTCAACTACGAAGACAGAGATTCGTGGACCCAATTTGGTCCAAACCTCTAACACCCCGCCACGTGATTATAATGCGCACGGCGGTGCACGTTAGCAAAGGCCTTATCCCGACTGTGACCCGACCCGGGCCCACGTTTATAACTCAGGCGCAGTGACAGTCCAACGGACAGTGGCGTCAGATTTTTTTTGACAGGTTTTGTTGACAGACAAATTTTGATATTATTATTTTTTTAACTTTAGCGGATAAATAGTTATTTTATTTTTTTATTTTTTTACTTTTTGTATTTTTGATTATTATTTTTTTCTTTTTCGTTTTTACACTGGTGATGGAGGAGGAGAAGAAGATGAGGAGGAGGAGAGGAGGAAGGAATATATAGAAAATTTTAAACTTTAGCTGACGAAATAATTTCGTCGGCTAAAGTTCAAAATTTTTAAAACCCCCGTCAAAAATTTTGAATTAACTTTAGCAGACGAATTTTAATAAATTTCGTCGGCTATAGTTATTTATTTATTTAACTTTAGCCAACAACTTACCCTAATTTAGTCGGCTATAATTAATTATTTATTTTATTTATTTAATCTTAGCCGACGAAATTCATCGGCTATAGTTATTTATTTTATTTATTTATTTATTTAACTTTAACCGACGAATTACCCTAATTTCGTCGGCTAAAACCCTAAACCCTATACATAGAAGCTTCAAACGAAAAAATTTGTGAAATAAAATATGACCGAAATGGTGAAATATGTCTAAAATGAAAAATCACGTAATTCCGGTAAAGTCTCGGTGCCGATAGTTGCGGTTAAAGCAATTTTCTATTCTTTCTCCCTAGAGGTAGTCTTATCTCCGATGGTTATTTTTTATAAAATTTTTATATCACTGGTTGCGTCTCATCGATTTGAAACTATTTTCAGTTGAAGGTCTGGGCAAAATACGTAATTTAGACGGTCAAATGACTGTTTCCGTGCGTTAAGGGGTTTGACTTACGAGATTGACCGTAAGAGTCGAGCCCTTAACGTTGTCAGATCAAGTTGAATTTTTTCCTATAGACATATTTTGACGTAATGATCATATCTGACAGTCGAATTTTTGTTTCTCAACTTTGATCATCGGAATCACAACATGCCTACTAATGTTGTATAACTTGTTTACTAAGCTTTAAGTAAATGTCCCGTTTCAAAAACAAACTTTACTTAGAAACTTCAAACGCAAAAAAGTCATGAAATAAGATATGACCAGAATGGTGAAATACGTCTACGGTTGAAAAATCACGTAATTCCGGTAAAGTCGCGGTGCCGATAGTTGCGGTCAATACAATTTAAGGGTTTGACGTACGGGATTGACCGTCCGGATGAAGCCCTTAAATTTATCGGATCAAGTTGAATTTTTTACCAAAGACATATTTCAACATATTGATGATATCTGATGGTCATATTTTTATTTGTAAATTTTGATGACCGGAATCACAACATGTCTACTATTTACCATTATTTATCCATATAGGGAGCCTTATCATCTATGAGTAAATGTCTCAAAATTTTTAGATGGACAGTTGCGTCTCATCATGGTGGGAGTTTGTTGTGTTGAATTTTAGACCAAAATACCTCATATAGATGTAGATATGGGTGTTTTTGTGTGTTAAGTGTTTAGAAAAACTTCATTTTGAAGCCTTAAACGAACTCGGATGGCCAAAAAGGTCCATATCTCATAGCATTAGTGATGAGTTTTATTCGTACGCCCGTTTCGCTTCCAGATTGGTATCACAATAGTCAATCGGACACCGAAATATCCGTAGTGCAATTTTGTAACTAAAAGGTACTTTAGCCGACAAAGTACCCTAATTTCGTCGGCTAAAGTTCACAGACTATAGCTGACCAAAAAATTAGTTTAGCCGATGAAAAAAAATTTCTTCGGCTAAAATTCCACTATAGCCGACGAAAAAATTATTTTAGCCGACGAAAATTTAATTTAGGTGACGAAAAAAAATTTCGTCGGCTAAATTCAACTTTAGCCGACTAAAAAAAATTTCGTCGGCCAATTTTTGGTTATTTCGTCGGCTAAAGTTTTTTTTTCTGGTAGTGGATGTAACCTCCTAGAATGAGAAATGGTATAACCTCACAAAATATGAAATGTTGTAACCTCACTAATGTAAAAGGTTGTAACCACACAAAAATATGAAAGGTTGTAACTATAGAATGTCAAAGGTTAGACTAAGGATTATAACATATCAAACAGAATTCATGACAATTCAAGTATGTATGGTTTCCCTCATGTATAAATAGGTGACATTTCCCTTGTTCTAAACACAATTGAAAACATCATCATTCGAAACACATTTTTGATAATCATCTTCTCCTCTTAAAGAGTTATTCTTTCTAGTTTATATCATTCTGGTGATAGATTGAAGGTACTACAAGTTCGTCGGGTGTTCTTGGCAGAAGTGCAGCTCCAAAACACTAGTAGTCGTTGTATACTGAGAGACAAGTGTCATCAAATATTTTGCACCGATATAGGAGACATAATTTGTCTTAAGAAAAGTGTGTGAAACACACGATTCGATTTCATCACTTTCCTCGTATCATTCATTTGAGTTTGGAGTCATGATACGTTTTTAGTGTTTTGTGTACTAAGTATTCCAAAACATATGATTCAGCGTTCACAAGTTTCATTTCTCCTTGAATCAAATGTGGTAACCAATATTGTTCATAGTAATTATTTTTATGTTCATAATTTTATTATTTATAATTATTAATTTAATTATAAATTAAATTCATGTGATATATATATATATATATATATATATATATATGCAATATCTAACCCCTTATTGTTACATATGAGGCATGCACCTTTAATTTATTTTCAAGTGATCGAAACCATTCAACATGCAGTAACATCCTGCGCGCAGCATACATCCACCCCTAGTATATTTTCTTAAAATTCCAACAGAAGATCGATACTCATTTTCCTTTTGTCATTGCTTAGTTTTTCCGTCAGTCCCATTGATAATTATTTTTTTGTCCATCTATAATGTGACAAGTTATGTGATGTATGAACAACTACGTTAATAGTAAAATGTCTTCTTATAGTGAGATGAAGTATCTCCTCTAATATGGTCTTGTAGAGTTATAGTTCTATCAGATTCAAGCTTGTTGCTCTGATCCAACTAGCAGTTTTGATATGGTACCATATCTCTCTCTACATTTATCATTATCACATGAACACTTCTGAATTAGCAGTCTAAATCATCAAATTCATCCTTGGCTAGAAATCGATCAGCTCTCTAGGGTACCGTCGGCAACGAAGTTCTTTTCCAAATAGGTCAATTCGTAAAGGACCACTAAGACTAGTGAGTTTAAAGACAACAACACAAAACCAAGAGCTTGATAGAGCTAGGATGACCCCATGAATAGGGTAACTATTAGTGAATTGGTTGGCTATGAAACGGCAATCTGTATTAGTACTTGTTGGGCCATAACATTAGATGATTTACATAATCTTACTAATCATCTAATACTTAAGTTTTGAATCTATTTACAAAAACATAAACACACAATACTTGAACCAATAACAATATGAAAAACTACAGACACATACCTTCGTTGCTTCTCCAATCAGCCTTAATTGCATTCTTGCTTGAAGTCATCATGGTGTTGATCTCTTTGAATCATGCTGTTGCACACGAACTGTACAATTGGAAGAGCAAGGTCTTCTATGTTTCTGGATCAAGGCTGCACAAACTTAATATGCCAAGCGATGCAGAACATAGGGACTTAGCCTCTTTATATATAGTGATCACACATGGATTCAATCCCATAAACCAAATCCATATTGAACTCAATGTTAACAACTGTATAAGGCTGAAATCTATCACAATACTAACTCTTGTGTTTCAGGTAAAACACTTTGAACTCTCTTTATATTCCAACTGATATACGACTTGAAATACTAAACTGAAAATAAGTTAAACTCTAATGCTTCATGTCATTCAATCCATGTTCAATATTAACTGATCATAGTGCTCATAGATAGTATTTAATTCCATCTTAATTCCAACAATCTCCCACTTGGACTAACACTGTCTGTGAACCAATCAATGAACACTTCAATACAAAAACAACAACTAAAGGGCGTGCGTGAAGCAAAAGAAAACTCAAAAGTTCAATCAGCTTTGTCAAAATGCAAGCACTGCTGCAGAACCAAGAACTTTACCAGATTAGAGGTCACACACAACAACCACTGCATCCACATAAGCTCATGGTGATAGAGTGAGAAAAGTTGACTTGTATATCTCCCTGAGATGTCAAAACTCACAGTCCAAAAACTTAATGACTTTACACTGTATAAAATCCCTGAACAACAAAATACCAGAAAATATGGACTTTAACTGGTATAAGCAATTAGAAATGACATTATGCTATATATATATATATATATATATATATGTATAAATTTATTAAATGATTCAATCACAACACATTATTAAATTTCAAGTAAAAACTAATAATCTTGTATCTGAAATACCTCGAGACTTTATTGATCACTGAAAATTGATTACAAGAATCTGTTTGAACTTGAAAATCACATTTGGAAAAACATCCTAATACAAAACATTATAAAAATAAAAACTTCAGACCAAATTGAGCTTTTGTAAGCTCCCACTGAACCTAAGAACTTAAATTTGGTAGAATTCTCATATCTTCAACATGCTTTTGAAAACTCTGAATTGGAAGAGCCTTTGTAAATGGATCAGCCAACTAATTTTCAGTATCTATGCTCATGGCTTCTATATCACCAAATTTCACTCTTTGTCTAACACTGTAGTATTTTAAATCAATGTGCTTAGAGCTATTAGATCTCTTACTGTTTTTGCTAAAAAACACTGTAGCCTCATTGTCATAATAAATTTTTATTGGACCTGATACAATGTGTTTCAATACATCAGTATACAACAAAAAATTTCTAATCCACAGTCCTTCGCAGACACCTTCATATGCAGCAATAAACTCAGCCTGCATTGTGGAAGTCGAAATTAACTTTTGTTTTTCTGTTTTCCAAGCCACAACACCGCCAGCTAACATAAAAATGTAACCTGTGGTGGACTAATTGTAGTTTGGATAATTCCCAGCAAAATCAGAATCTGTATATCCTTCTAACTCTAAGTTTTTGACTTGTCTATAAGTTAACATGTGAGACTTGGTTTTCTGTAAATATCTAACAACCTTCTTACCTGCAACCCAGTGTTCTTGAGAAGGTGCAGACTGAAATCTGGATAAAGTTCCTACTGAAAATGCTATGTCAGCTGTAGTGCAGCACTGTGCATACATTAGGCTGCCAATAAGCTGTGCATATGGCTCGCTCTCCATAGGAGTCATCTTCCCCCCATTTTTAGAAATTTTGGACAATTTATCACTTTTGGTCATAGATGCATTGTCATGTAGAACTCCACATCGTCTCTCCACTTCCTGAAATTGTTGCCATTCAACTCCACGACCTTTCTAATAGAAGCCAAAATGCCTAATCGAGAAAGGAAAGAATTTGTTTCAGAGTTTTCCCTAAGTGTTGTTTTTAGTCGTTTTAAGTTTTCATGGAATACAAACAAAAACCAAAACACAGATAAGAACCAATTTATACAATCATAATGTCATACTATATATATATATATATATATATCCCATATCAAGAAAAACCAATGTGTTTGGTGCATATAATTTTTATAAAGCCTGTATTGATATACTGCAGTCTGCAAAAACAATTTAAGCCTTAGGACTTAGTAAAGTTTCAAAAAATCCTCATAGTTCCTGCAACATACATATATCACTGCATACATCATAGAAATATACTTGAAACACTCCTTTTGAAGCCACAATAAGCATAATTTTACAAAGTTGTACAAGTTCAGTGTTTACTTTATGATTCTTAAACAGGTCTTAAGTTTTAGGCATACTTTGTGTACAACATAAACCAACAGCAATTAATCAAACACTTTGGGATACTGTGAACATGCTTTTGAATTCAAATTCAACAAAATTGGGAGATTATAATCATTCAAGTATCAATAGCATATCTGCAATCACAGTATCATAGCAGAAAATAAAGTCTATCCATCCTCCTTCACCTAACACACGTCAATCCACAAACAATACATGTATCAGAGTATATCTATTATGCTTGCACTTCTCTATATGAACATTCCCACAATGCAGAATTGTAATTGACAAGTTGAGATTCCACAGAACTTACCTTTGCCTCTGCTACAACAAATAACAGCAGCAATTTAAAAGCATGTAATTAAACTTAAAGTGGAAAAACCCAGGCCTCATCTGAAAATCTAATCGCCTGAAGTAAGGGAGAGCTGAATCCCTCAAAACCCAAATCGTCTTCTTACCCCCAAAACACAGAACACCTTTTGTTATATTAATTCTTTATTTTGGGGTTTCTTAATGGCCCTTGGGTTTAAACCGATCGATTAGGACCTTTTTTAATAATTTAAAAACATTCTTTAAGGCCTGTTAATGAAGTTTTGGTTTTAAGAAAATAAATTTTCAGAAAAACCTGTTCTTAAAAAAACTGATTTTTTTTTGCGATTTATGATTTTGTAAAAACACTGAAGCTCTGATACCATTATTAGTTGATTTACAGAATCTTACTAATCATCTAATACTTAAGTTTTGGATCTATTTACAAAAACATAAACACACAATACTTGAACCAATAACAATATGAAAAACTACAGACACATACCTTCGTTGCTTCTCCAATCAGCCTTAATTACATTCTTGCTTGAAGTCATCATGGTGTTGATCTCCTTGAATCCTGCTGCTGCACACGAACTGTACAATTGAAAGAGCAAGGTCTTCTATGTTTCTGGATCAAGGCTGCACAATGGGGATGCACAAACTTAATATGTCACATCCCGGACCATCTCCGCCGTAGCACGATATTGTCCGCTTTGGGCCTGCCGGCCCTCACGGTTTTGTTTTCAGGAGCTCTTAGAGCAACTTCCCAGGGGGTCACCCATCCCAGGATTGCTCTAAGCTTAGCAAGCTTAACTTCGGAGTTCTCATCCCCTTCAAAGCCACTGAGCTCCCAAAAGGCCTCGTGCTAGATGGGTGTCACCGATGTACATATATAGTACATCACCCTCTCCGTTGGTCGATGTGGGATGTTACATCCACCCCCCTTAGGGGCCCGACGTCCTCGTCGGCACACTCGCACCCCTCGGCAGAGTGGCTCTGATACCAATTGTCACATCCCGGACCATCTCCGCCGTAGCACGATATTGTCCGCTTTGGGCCTGCCGGCCCTCACGGTTTTGTTTTCAGGAGCTCTTAGAGCAACTTCCCAGGGGGTCACCCATCCCAGGATTGCTCTAAGCTTAGCAAGCTTAACTTCGGAGTTCTCATCCCCTCCAAAGCCACTGAGCTCCCAAAAGGCCTCGTGCTAGATGGGTGTCACCGATGTACATATATAGTACATCACCCTCTCCGTTGGTCGATGTGGGATGTTACATAATATGTCAAGCGATGCAGAACATAGGGACTTAGCCTCTTTATATATAGTGATCACACATGGATTCAATCCCATAAACCAAATCCATATTGAACTCAATGTTAACAACTGTATAAGGCTGAAATCTATCACAATACTAACTCTTGTGTTTCAGGTAAAACACTTTGAACTCTCTTTGTATTCCAACTGATATACGACTTGAAATACTAAACTGAAAATAAGTTAAACTCAAATGCTTTATGTCATTCAATCCATGTTCAATATTAACTGATCATAGTGCTCATAGATAGTGTTTAAGTGCATCTTAATTCCCACACATAAGAATTATCTAAATGGTTCATTTGGATAGCCATTCGAATTGAAATATCAAATCTTCTACTTGTCTCAACGCCTTGTGTTTTGGTATCAACTCTCTCTTGCTTGGCCAACCAATAATCTACAATTTCTTTCTCATCCGTTACCTTGTGGCTTCAACTAAACGAGAAAAGGAACTCTTTTTTCATGGGTAATTATGAAATTCTTTGATAAACGACATAATTGGCTTGATGTTATGATAAACGGCCTAATTGGCTTGATCGATGTTATATGTCGGGATCCACGTCGGTACTTCGTTAAAAGATTTCAAGCCTGTGATAAAAGGATTATCCTACGAGAGTCCGAGGTTTTTTAGTAAATTGATACACTATTCACAAACATTTCACACCTCTTTTTGTTATTAACACATCAGTTTTCATATCCACGCATTTCAAATTTATTACTACTTGAATTTTTTTCATAATTACAACCCAAGGATTCAAAGAAATTTTAGGCCCCGATCTCTTTGCTCTGTAAAAGCAGGAGGCTCTAGGGTTTCAAGATTTTCCAATCGTGCTTCGTCTGACGGCCTGTCTAAGGACGGTGCCGTCAAACATGATTTCTCCAGGGGTGCTTCAGGTGCTTGTGTTCTATAGGATGGTAGCGGTGGAAGGAGAGGGCTACGTTGTTTGAGGAGGGAAGCCGAGAGGATTGCAGAGACAGGTTTGGGTGTATGGTTGTTCTGGCACTGAAGTCATGTCATCTAGACTCGGAGGCAAATTGGGTGGCGTTGTATAGCGGTGTTGTACAACGGCCTAAGGACAGGGGAGGTAGATATTCTTGGATCAGAGCTCTTGATCCTGCTCGAGTTCCTCTGCTTCGGTGTAGATCAGGACATGAATGTAGGCTACTCCCATTTGAAATATGCAGACGGTGGTGCTTCTCAAATGGCGAGCAGCGATAGTGGCGGCACGACTGTTTTCTCAGACGCGGCTTGCAATTTTTTAGGCTGGCCTATAGGGTGACTTGATTTATTGAGGTCCAATTAGGTTGGGGTATGGGCCTAGATCTGGTTTTTGTTTTTTGATTTGTTTAGATTTGGTTGTCCTTCCTCTTTAAGCGAGGGTTTTGGGTCATGGTAGGTAGGTAGGTTTTGGTGTCCCTCCACTTTGAGCAAGAGTTTAAGGTTTTGGTAGGTTGATGTCGTTTGGTGTGTCATGGTTATGGCTACATGTTCATGTACTATTTTAATGTCAGTTAGTTCTTGTTGTCAATGTAATGAGAAGATTATCTATGTATATATGCTGGTAGTTTTGATATGTAGTATTTGAAATGATTATTTCTTCTTGATGTTGACTATGAGGATGTACCGAAGCTTATAGATTATGTTAGGTTACAGTTGAACCCTTATCGGTTCTTGTCCAATGTACTCGTTGTTTCGGGTAGGTAAGGAGAAGAGTGGATAATTTATTTCTACCACTGATATCCCTCATGGTTGTATTATTGTAATCCTGTTTAATGAAATTCTTATTATTGCTCTCAAAAAAATTTTGTTTCATAATTGGTTACCATCATAGATGAAGTGTGTTAATAGCAAAAATGAGTGTGTTAATAGCACCACCTTATATTTAACACGGAATGTGAAGCTTTTTAGATCGGCCAACATTCAAAACACAAAAGTATAGGTAACAACGTGAACATAACTCTCACCCTTGTGGGCTACATAAAAATCAAATTATGCAAAACAACCTAAGAAAACTCGAGCCATCTCTATATTGTAAAACCCTAGATGAACCTTCATTATCAAACAAATAGTGGCACTCTAGCTTATATATTGAGAACACCTGAGAATCTCCAACTTAGATGAATTATCTTTATGTTGAGACACAACAACATTCACCACAACTTCGTCATCCATAGGACCACTAGAACCAAAGCCAATATCAGACATTTGAGACATAGTTCCCACAAACAGAACCGACCCCTTTCCAGCACCAAAAATCCTCAAAGACGTGCAAAAAAGAAAGAGATCACGTCGATCCTCAATTGATTTTGACGCAAAAAAGAGAAGATTCTTTCATGAGTATTTTTGGATCCGGTAAACCACTTAAATTCTACGACTAGTCTTTTATGAGTCGAACTTATAATGTCCTAATTACTAAGAGAATATTAAGCCGCTAGACGAAAAGGCATGGTACTGAGAATTCATATATGAGTTTGAGATCAATAAATCTTTAACTAAATAGGAGAGTATTTCATTCAAAATCTTAAATATTATTTATCTATATTCTCATTGGTTTGATGACTTAACAAATCTGATTTTCATTGCAATTAGGATCCATGCACGCTAAGGAAGAAAAGAGAAGTAAATTGGACTCCATGACCCATTTGGAGAGGATTTGCGCCACAATCAGGAGAGAAAATCTCTTGATTTGCGTTGATCACCAAGAAGTAATATTCCATTGGATTTTGTAGTGCATTGTGACCCTCAGATATAGATTGAATCAATAGCTCGGAAAGATACATGGATTCGACATACCTTTATGAGTGTGGATGAGCCACACTCACCTTCAAATCACAAAAAATACATAAAAAATATAATTTATAATAGAAGGAATTAAAAATGAATTTTTTTATGATTTTAAAAGTGAATGACTCATCCACACACATGATGAGTGTGAGACTAGCACTCCTCTTACATAAAAACGCAGCCTTAGCAAACTCTCAAATCATTAATTCATAGAAGCCAGAGAAATCCCTAGCATTTTTCGCAGCATTCTCTCTTCAAAAGCCGAAGACCGTAGCTGCTGCTATGGGCCACCACGCCAAGGACTGTTTTGGCTGGCAACAAATCTGGAGGTCTAAGTCATAGATTGCATAAACGTTTTCAAGCTTCCTTGAAGATTACACTTTATGATCTTCTACATTCTTACAATTTTCAAAAAGGTGCAACTAAAGGGTGCCTCCCACAAAGCGCATGGTTTAACATCTTTTGACCAGACATAGTCTATTATATTCTTTTCGATTACTTCAGGCTGATAGGCTTTAAATCAAACGTTTTGTGGAATATATCCTTTTAGTCGCACCTTTGTGTGGTTTTGGTTCTTATTTTGAATTCTATTTTTGGCTAGTGTAATACAACCAACCAAATTAAAACAAAACTTGAAGTTAGCAACTTAGCATCCGACCAATCTCATCCTCAAAATACATGCTTCCTTAAAATTCCATTGTTGATTTCCTCATACAGGCGAGGCAAGCTCGTGGATGCCATTGTCAGATCTTACAACACCCTAACTCGAATGTAAGAAATTAGCTTTAGTCGCACCTTTGTGGTTTGGGTTCTTAGTTTTCAATTCTATTTTTGGCTAGTGTAACACGAACAACCAAATTAAAATAAAACTTGGAGTTAGCATTCGACCAATCTCATCCTCAAAATACATGCTTCCTCAAAATTCCATTGTTGATTTCCTCATATGGGCGAAGCAAGCTTGGGATGCCATTGTCAGATCTTACAACACCCTGTCTCGAATGTAAAGAAATTATTTCAAATTTTACACGAATAAAACATACAATCAAAATTGTTGATTTTTTTACAAGTCTAGGTAAAAGAAGATCGTCGCCGCCACGATACAAAAACCCTAGTTTTCACACTCTGAGATTGTTGCAGAGAAGCTAGAGGCACAATCAGATCTTTAGGGTCGACTTTCGTCCTTGCTTGACGGGTAAGTCTTGCAGTCAAGCTCCCTTCAACCTTTGCAGTCGAGGGCCAATATTCGTCTGGCCCGAGGAACCTGTACACACTTCTGTTACCTTTTGGGAGGCCTAAGCCCTATAGAAATTGTCTACCTGAGAATGTCCCTTGGCCCGTAGGTCCTGACGCAAGGTTATAATCCTAGCTCTTCCAGAATGGTATCTTACTAATGGCTCTGCATTGTTTTAGCTTGATTAATAATTTTTGTCAAAATTTCAAATAGCCAACTTGTTCATTTTTGGCTAAATATAATAACAAGTTAGTGCATTGATGTTCACCCTATCACAAATTAAGATATTATTGTTTTTTTGTCAAAAGTCAACAAATTCATATATTCAGTAGGCAATATCAAGGGTAATAAACCCATCAGGGCTGACATATATAGCTACCTCTTGAGGCTTACAAACCTAACAAAAACTAAGCTCAAATTAAAGACTAAATACACACACATTTTGGTTACGATTTCTAATACCTTTATTTAACAAACTCATAAATAGTGTAGAAGAAAAGATAAATGGTATCAACCACACTAATACGAGTTTGCGTCTGATTCAAATCATCATGGACCATTTCCTCCTCACCAACATTAGTTTGAGACTGCTCTTTGGGTACCTTAGCCAAATTCTTCTCCTTCTTTGCCTTTCTCTTAGCCTTAACATAAAATGATTTCTTCTTCTTCTCCTACTTCTTCTTCTTCCCCGCCGACAGTTCTGCATTTAAATCTCTTGCAACCTTCAGACAATTTTTACTACTACCAAACAACCTCCCATGTTTCTTCTTGTGGGGAGAGACTCACAGTTTCCAATCTTGATGCTGAACAACAATTGAAACAATATCTTCAACAAAAACTTTCCTTTATCGTTTTGATAGGTGCATTTTATGCAACGTTCTTAATGTATTTCTAACCCTATTTAGCTATATAATTCATTTAACAATATTCATTGTAACTTAGTTTGTGTTTTTAGGTCACAAATAAAGCCAAGGAATACAAGAGAAACAATAGAGAAGAAATCTTGAAGGAAAAAGAATCCATATGGTGCAAAGAAATAAATCAGAAAATCTGTCAGAAATCATTAGTCAACTTCGATAGAGGATTGTGATTAGCTCATAATGATCCAGATTATGAGCCTTATATCAACGGAAAGCTACAAGAGTCTTCTTTCCAGAACCTTTCGTAGATCATCAAAATCTATTATGGAGAAGAGGTTATGACTGTTTTAGTGGACAAAAGTTAGCTTGCCCGAATTTCTGATTTGGACCGAAACTTCAATTTCAAAGCCCAGACCACAAAGGCAAGTCCATGGACGAAAATTAGGTTCTTTTAACCCTAATAAAAGCTGTTTATATATAAAAGGAGGAATTGACATCATTTCAGGGAGTTTTGGAGACATCTATCTTGGGGCGCACAACATCGGTTCATTGTCATCATCCTTTTCATATCCCCTTCTAATGTTTTATTTTATTTTCTATAATGTTTTTCTAGTAGTCTTTGATAGTTAAGGGTTTCATAAGCCCTAGACATGTGTAAACCAAGATTTTGGCGTTGATTTTATTGTTTCTTAAATATTGAATGTTTGTTGATTCATTGGTTTCTCATTGATAAATTATGATTTTATTTATTATGGTTGCAAACGTAGTAATTATGCTAGAGTTTTATTGTTATGATTTTTTGTTTTGATAATCATGTCAAACATACTATCTAGAATAGCATATGAGTGACTTAAGTCTCATTCATATGAATTGACATCTAGGTAGATTAGTGCAACATCAGTACTGAAATTGCCTAGCTTTATTCATAATCCTTTAGATCTTAATGACTTCTAGGTGAGAGTAATATGAGAACATCACTCTAGGCTCCATTGTAGATGCTAAGTTAAGTAGAAAATATCATTCTCTTAACATACCAAGTAAGAAAGGTTGATAGGTTAAGTTCAACATATTATTGACTTAGCTTAGGTAAAGACATTCAATTGAATATAAGCATATATGTTGACAGATCTTTGGTAAAATAAGTTATAGTGGTGTATAGTTGTTCCTAGCTATTGTTTTTCTTATATATTTTAAAACTCAAAAACATTCTTTTATTTTCACAGGTTTTCTGCCCTCTGTTTTGTCGAATTTATATAACATAGTAAATAAAATCTAAAAATTGTGAAACTTTGATATTAGTTACTTTAGCGTGTCTAGTTTGTGTCTGTATATTTTCGTCGTGTTTGGAGTAGGTTAGAGTCGTCTTCCGATCAGTTCTTTCTAAGTGGACAAATTTAGTTTTTAGTTTAGATCGAGTCTTGGATTGGTGATTTAGATACAATCATCTGTGAGAGACCCCTACTTTCCTATACTACCATCGAAAACGTAATTTTGATTGTAGGGTTTATTTATAAGTCTATTTTAAGGCTTATCAAATTGACGCCGTGTCGCCGGGAATTGTTTTCGTGAATTGCTAATCTAGTTTTTTGTTTTTTTTCTATTTTGTATATTACTAACTTAAATTGTATTTTCTGTTAAAGATGCAATACCAGGATAACTTCGCACAACCATGGATGACGGATGGAATATTCTAATCTAAAGGATGTTAAGTTTCTCTTTTATACTTGCTTCTTTTCTTGTTTGTTTTAATGTTTTTAGTGTGTGCAAGTCATATAGGAGAGGAAAGAAAAAGAAAATCACTTTGGAGCAAAACAGTTTTTCTGTCTAGCGTATCAGTTCACTTTGAATGGTTGTCGTTTACTGCTCACTTGGAACTAGAAAACACACTATATATGGATCAAAAGCCACAAGGGTCTACTTTCCAGTGGCATGAGAAGATCTAGATTCCGAGTTCATAAGAGTCTATAGAGTCTAGTCCAGTGCAGAAGGGTAGTAACAGAAAAACAACAAACATGGTGGCAAAATTTGACAACATCCATGAATGAGTCATCAACGCAGATTTGCTCTCTTAAACTCTGTACTTCTCTTCTATTATGTTTAGTATTGTTGTGTGTTAAATGTCTTCCCTTGTATTCATATGATATATTGCATGCTCTTAGTGTTTTATTTTGAGAACAACGTTATATTTAAGTGTGGAGGAGAGATTTATGTTTTGTGAGTCAAATTTTTGAATTAAAAAAAATAGTTATAGGATTTGGATTTTGTTGAGTCTTTAGGATCTTCCAAACTCTAAGATGAATTTGAACTTTAAGAAATTATATTATGGTTACAAATAAATTGCAAGCATGTGTTAGATTCTTGATTTCAATTAATTGTTAATATATTTTCATGATTATCATGCTTGAATTATGTTCATTGATAATTGGATTAATTTGATGATTGATAATCGATTGATGCATGCTAAGACAAGTTCAACTTGATTTTGACCCTTATGTGAGCTTTTGAGCCTTTACATGTGCTTTCTTTCTGAGCGATTTATTAAAAACATTTCAATTCGTTTTTTTGGCTATAAATTTTCAGAAACCTTTATTCTTTCATTTGGTTGATTGCTCACCATAGCTTTTAATTACCGGAACTCACTCTTGTGTATTTTTGAAACTTTTTATCATAAAATGATTTGATTTTGGAAAGGATAAATAGAACTTTTTCGGATGAACACCATTGCCAAATTGTCATGTGTCCTTATTTGTGTGAGCGACACACCCCTTAATTAAACCCTTTTGAGCCTACGTTAAGCATTTTCGTTCATCACCCATAAAATACATACCTTGAGCTTAGTAAAACGTAGCTAGATCGGTTTATTTCCCAAGTTATCATTTTTTCTTAGACAAATTAAAGTGCCACAACTCAACTCTAATCTCTTCTTGCATTCTTCTATCTAAGTACGTATGCTTGCTAATCCTAAGTGCAGGAGTCGCGTAGTAGTATAGACTCAAATTACGAGTGTTGTTTCCGCCGAAAGCAATGAAAAGTACACAAAGTTATAAGAACTGAAATAGAAAATAAATGAATGAGTTTAATTTGAGAAAAAGTTCAATTATGATAAACTCTAAGATTCGGGTTTCACCTTAAATCTCTTATGCAATTATATTAATTCGACTCATTTCATTGAAACTTACTCAAAAAATATGACTATAAAGATAATTTCAATCAAGGTTGTTCATATTCAATAACCAAATAATTTCATAAGAATTCCTCAAGTATAACCTGTACCTACGACAGCAACCTATCAAGATACAATTCCACTGAAATTATCAAACACCTGCTAAATACTTAATATCGAAAGCATGAATATTTTTACCACACAATAGAAAAAACATGACTAAACTTATGAAATAGATTATCAAATATACATCGATCGAAATAGCGCTATAAGCAAAAAATAAAATTGAACAATCAAAACTAAATTTGCATTGAAGTTCATTATCAAATCTAATTAATAAACTACATAGACAATCCAAAAGTTTCTTTAGCCTTAGCTAGAGGATTAGTTCTCCATAACAGAAAATTAAGAACAAATAAAAATCAGGTTTTTAAGAAAAAATACAGATATGGCAGGTGAAGAAGAAGAGAAGGTCCAGCGGCCGAGAGGAAGAGAGAAAGCAAAAGAGAAGGAGAGAGGCGAGGAAAAAAAGCCACCCCTCTACTCCAACTCCCTTTATCTTGTTGGCATAAGAGCCGAATCTTTGAATGATTCTTCTGATTTCCCGGAAACCAAATCTCACAAATCATCAAGAAAATCAATTTGAGTGGGACTTTCCTTTCTGCTGACTTCATCGAGATAGTTAGGCTCATAGCTTCTTTGTCATCCGTTTCTCCTTCAACTTAAATTGGTTCCAGCCTTTCAGAACATTATTGTTTAGAACATTGTTATTCAGAACGTTATTTTCTTCATTGTTATAACCTATTTTTCTTGATGAGGTAGTCGAACTAGAAGACTCAAACAAGTTACCAAATAAAGTTTCACACTTAAGCTTTTATTCAAACTCAGGTTTCTTAGCAAATATATATAGATGGTCTCTATGCCGCATAAAAGAAAATAAAAAAACAGAAAATAAAAATAAAAATAAACTAAACTAACACTAGCTAATCAACAAAAAATAAAAAAATGGAACTAATGTACCCAATCGAGAAAACAAATTCTGCGTGCTTCTCAAATACTCCTCGGCGACCGGCGCCAAAAATTGCTTGCTAATCTCAAATGCAGAAGTCGCGTAGCAGTATAGACTCGAAATACAAGTGTTGTTTCGTTAAATGATTATTCTAATTCCCGGAAGACAAATCTCACAAATCATCAAGAAAATCAATTTGAGAGTGACTTTCCTTTCTGCTGACTTCGTGGAGATAGTTGGGCTCATAGCTTCTTTGTCGTCCGTTCCTCCTTCCACTTAAATGGGTTCCTGCCTTTGAGAAGATTCATGGAAGATTTGATCGAACTGCGTTCTGGGCAGAAGGAATGTACTGTGGGACTTCACTTGGGGACAAAAGATGTGAGGCGGCTTAGGAGGAAGGGCAAAGGGTGGCACGTGAGAAGCATGCCCTCATTATCTCCACCAATAATATATAATGTCATATAAATAATATTATCTCCACCAATAATATATAATGTCATATAAATAAGGGTCACCGTATCACCTTGATGTCGAGCTATTCTTTGGGCTTCTAATAATTAAACCATTTAATCAAATCCACCGTCTAATTATTAAACCTATTAATCAAGAAATATGAAATAATTGGCTTAATATTGTAACATCCCGTTCTAAAATTTAACCTTTTTATCAGGATTAGACGGGTTATACAGGGTTATAACCACGCTGTTAGTTTCTCCAAATTAATATCGAGTGTAATAACCTAGAAATTTAAATATTAAATTCTGATATTGCTTGGAAATTAATTATTGGAATTTGTGCGTATTCATACCTTCGAGAAAAGTGCTGAAGTGTACGAAGTCAATAAACGCTCGAAAACGTCTTATTTGAAGGGTCAAAGGTTGACTTTTTGCTACGTCGAGTTTCTCATAAAACTTTCTTCACGAAAGTTGTAGTGCTCGATGATACGAGTCTGTGGACACGTGGCAGGTATGAATTGGATACCGTGCGGAGAAGTTATGGTCAATCGAAGTTGAGTTTTTATTTTTAGGAAGTGTATAAATAGAAGGGATGAGTTTCCAAAAATGGAACAACCCATTTTCTTCTCTCCCTCCACGCACGTGTTCCCTTCATTATCTGAGATTTTGAATTGACCCGACAAGACTTTTGCGGCGAGCTCCATCCACCTGAGATGTTGAGGCCGGTCAGAATTTCTTCCTCTCTTCTGTGCAAGCCTTCATGTGGTGGTGACTTGGGTCGATTCAAGCTAGAACTACGCATCTGGAGGCAAACAGTACGGCGACGAAACCCAGTTCCCGACCTAACTCGTTCTCCGGCGTGGGGCGGCGACGAGGGCTGAGACCAGCCCAGAATTGAAGGCCTTGGTGCTCTTGGCTGATCTCTGGTGGTGTTGAGGCACGACACGGCGGCAGGAGCGGCCGAGCTTGGAGAAAGCCTTTCGAGACAGTTTTGGGCCACTTCCGGTCTGAATTGATCAAAACCTCAGGTATTAAAGTTGTTTCCTTGCTTTGATCTTCAACTTTCTTGTTGGGAGTTTGTTGTAAATCGAAGTTTTTGTTGGAGGCGCGTGACGCCCACGCGCCGCCGGTTGTGGCTGCGCGTGTAGGCGCGTCCGACAGTTCTGGTTCTCCTATAGGCTTCCTAGGGTTGTTGTGGTTGCATGTAGGTGGTTTTTGGGTGAAGTTTACAGGTTTGAGGGTGGTGACGTGGGGTCCACGCGCAGCCGCCTATGGCGGAGCGTGGTGGCGCTTCTGACATTCTCAGGGGCAGTGAGTTGTCCCAGGCTCATGTACTCGTGGATACATAATTTGTTGGTTTCAGTTATCGTTTTGTGTGCGTAGTGCTTTGTCGAAGTTTATTTACCTTCGGTTTCTTCCGAGGGTAAATCTGTTGGGTGTTTCGGTGTGGTTGAAGGGTGATGAAGTTCGTTTAATTGATGGTTGATTGATTTGGAGGATTAGAGTGTGACGTTCAGTCGAATTGAGTCATTATTACTTTCGTGTGGCAACTAAGGTTGATTATATAATTGTAGGTGTATATTGATCGACCAAGTGTTGAGGACTTACCGTGTGGCGGTAGATGACGCAGCGGGATTTTGCGGTGAGTAAATTCCACTGAGGCTGAAATCTCAAAAATACCTCTGAAAGTTTTGTATATTTACAATGCTGCCATTGAAGCCGAAATTTCTAAAATGCCCCTAGGAGTTCAAGTTAACTACAAGGGTGCCCCGTGATTGGTTTTTACCTATATCCCCTTGATGGATTTATATAGTTACGTGATTGCCTTTATATTTATTTATGTGATTATTATGTGCTTGGAGTTTGTTTACCGGTTTGGAAATAGACGTGAATTCATCCGGATAAATAGATGTTTAATGCTACCCCGACGAAGGCGTTGGACTCCGGGTTACGATAGGAGCACTCCTAGCAGGTGTATTAAAAGGACCGCTAAATAGAAGAATGAGAATAATCCGATTTGACAATTAAAGTATTTAAGAGCTACGTGTGGCTTGATCCCTGAGTACATGGTACGTAGACAGCCTGACCGGGATTCGGATGCAGTCACAAATAATATTTAGATCCTAGGTCCTCTAAAATAATTAGTATGAAATCAAATTCGGTAAGCGGGATAACCTCAAGTTTTGTGAGGTCTATTTTCATTGTCGTTTGGATTGTGGAAAATGGTTTGGGTAAGGGTTATCCCTTTCTCAAGGGGGATTACGAGGGTAATCTCTCTTGGGATGGGTCTCGCACGTCGTATCCCGGGTTTAAGGAGGTAAACTCGGCCTGGGGCATAACAAATATAGTCTCACATAGAGTGAGAGGTTACTGGTTTGATCCCTTGCTAAGTGAAAAATGTCTGATGAGGAGGGGGTTAGACCTTAACCTGCTCCAATCCCCGGAGTGGTAGCCCACCCCATCTACCATTTTTGTAACAAAAAAAATAGTCTCACATAGTATCAAATAGTAATACAAATATAAAGTTATAAACACATTTATGAATACTCATCAACGTAGATTATGTTAAAATAGTACTATAGATTGTCAATAGATTAAGTGCTGCAACATTTTACCTAGTTCTTTTGTTACTCGACTTACTCAAGTTGTCAATGAGACGTGAATTAATTGGTTAAAGTGTTTAACCAATAACTTTAAAGTTATAAGTTTAAATCTCATTAAATACGGATAAGTTATTAATAATTTTTTTTAAAAAATTGTGTATATGAGAAATGAACCCTAGAACCCCTCACACCTCCCCCAAACCCTACACCTCACAAGATCTGAATAAAGCAAAGCACTGCTTCTTGCCTTCTTCATTTTTGTTTACCCTCCTAAACCCAAAGCAGAGAGTAAAGTCCGACGTCCGAGGCAGAGAACATTAAGACCTCCTTCATCAGTGACTCGTCAAGTCAGAACTTCCGACGCACTCCATCCCTCTCTCTACCAAGTCACCATCACCTCTCTCTACCAAGTCACCATCACCTCTCTCACCCCCGACCAAAACACCGCGGACCCCCACTTCCCCCTACTCTCTCTCCCGGGCGCGTGACTCCACCTCCCTCCCGCGAACCCCGCGCACCATGAAATTGCGTGCCACTCAACGGTTGGTACCGGATCCTGATCCCATGGGCCGGTTAACAGTTAATCACTGAAGGTAAAATAGTAAATAAACCCGTCTAGGTTAAAGTCGTCTGTCTCCGAATCTACAGTACCACTCTCAGTACTTAAAGTTATGACTGAGCTCTGATCTCGGAGTCAGTCCAAAAGTACGACTAAATAGTACCCACCCACCAATTAAACTAGCTCAATTTCATTATTTTTTGGTTGAATATTGTTTTAAAGATTTTGTCTATCAAAGGGTCATGGAGAGAGCTCAGTGTTTTCAGATCTGATTATATATGGATGATGAATGACTACAAATACGAGAGAGGAGATAAAAGAAATTCAGCTGAGAGAGACTGAGTGAGCACGAGAGAGAGTCATTGAGAGCTTTTCAAAGCTGAAACAATATTGTGGGAAAAGGAGACGATGGGGTACTGTGGGAAAAGGCAGTGATCTCAAAAAGTGGTTCTCTGTTGTGTGTCTGTGTAGTCACAATTTGAGGAGAGAGAGAGAGAGTGGTCGAGAACTAGTGAAAGTGAAAAAGACCATAATTGGTTTACAGTAGTTGGGTTGTACATTTTTCTTTTTTGATTGAGAAGTTTTTGTTGTACCTGCGAAGGGAGTGAATTCAATGGCAGTGATGATGGCAGAGGTGTAAGAGGTCCACTTTTTCCCTAATCTCTTGGGTTTTTCACCTTTCCTTGGATCTTTGTTTTCTTGTTTGTTCAGAGCATCAGCTCACTCACTCACTGAATCAAAACCACTCCTTCTTCTTCTTATTCTTGTCCCTCTCATGAAGTTGAAGCCTTTATTACTTTGAAGTTTTCAGCATCAGCCTCAATCAAACCCAGCATTCAAAACTCAAAACCCAAAACAGAGCACTCTGTTAAACTAAGTCAAAAACAGAAACCCATGAAGGAGATGGAGAAAACATTAGATCCTCAACTATGGCACGCCTGCGCCAGCGGCATGGTCCAAATGCCACCAGTGAACTCCAAAGTCTTCTACTTTCCTCAAGGCCATGCCGAGCACGCACAAACCCACGTCGAGTTCCCATCCTCCGTCAGAATCCCACCTCTCATTCTCTGCCGGGTCGCCGGAATCCGATACATGGCCGACCCAGAAACCGACGAGGTCTTCGCCAGAATCCGGCTGGTCCCATCCGAGAGCAACGAGCTATATTTCGCTAACGACGAAAGCTCTGTGGAGTCTGATGGGTCTGATAATCAGGAAAAGCCATCATCTTTCGCCAAAACTCTGACTCAGTCCGACGCCAACAACGGCGGCGGTTTCTCGGTTCCGAGATATTGCGCCGAGACCATTTTTCCGAGGCTGGACTACTCCGCAGACCCGCCGGTGCAGACGGTGATCGCCAAGGATGTTCACGGCGAGGTGTGGAAGTTCCGGCACATTTACCGCGGAACTCCTCGCCGGCATTTGCTGACCACCGGGTGGAGCACTTTTGTTAATCAGAAGAAGCTCGTCGCCGGCGACTCCATTGTGTTTTTACGGGCAGAAAACGGCGACCTCTGCGTCGGGATTCGGAGGGCCAAGAGGGGACAGTTGGAGGGTTCGCCGGAGTCGGGGTGGAACCACGGAGGTTCCGGTGGGACCCCTTATTCCGGGTTCTCGGTGTTTCTGAAGGAGGAGAGTAAAATGGGGAGGAATGGGTTTGGGAATTCTAGTCAGAGTGGGAATGTGAGAGGGAGCAGTGGAAGAGTGAGGCCTGAGGGTGTGGTGGAGGCTGCGAGTCTTGCGGCGAAAGGGCAGCCGTTTCAAGTGGTTTATTATCCGAGGGCGAGCACGCCGGAGTTTTGTGTTAAGGCGTCGGCGGTGAGGGCGGCGGTGAGGGTGCAGTGGTTCTCAGGGATGAGGTTTAAGATGGCCTTTGAGACTGAGGACTGTTCTAGGATTAGTTGGTTTATGGGAACCATAGCTTCTGTTCAGGTTAATGATAAAATCCGCTGGCCTAATTCTCCTTGGAGAGTTCTACAGGTATTGTACTGTATCATAACTTTCTGTTTGTGATTTGGTGCTTAAACTTTTTATGTCTTTGAAACATGCTTTTTTTATGTATAGAACTTCATTATCTGTATTTGTTTGTAATATCCTTGAGATTTACCTGAGAATTTGGTAGATGTGCCACCAAACTAGTTTTGCTATCTCCTCTGCTGTAGATTTTACACTCCACACCTCACTAGTTACTGCATTTTGTCGTTCAATTATGTTTTTAGCAACAACCCTCCCTGTGTGGTTTGGTTGTGATTGTGGTCTTAAGAACCAAAGTCTGTTGCTGGTAGGACAGGTTTTTAGCATGACTTCTGTGTAGTTTCATGTTTTCATGATCCCAATACCAGTAGGGAAATGGAACATCACATGACATAATACATGATGTTTTGAATAGTTGAACATTTCAGCGCTTTCATGTTTTCAGCACCATCATTCTTAATGCCTGGTGTGCTTTTAAATTGGAGTTTGAGAACATCACTATGCTCTGTATGAATTGGCAGCTCGTTCATGATCATAGTGTGAACTCTAATGTCGAAACAGACTTTTAACTTTTGAGTCTGCTCATTTTAGACTTCATATGGAGTGTGATTATGTCTTGTTTTTCAGTCTGGTTTAAATGTCCATCTGCTTTTGCATTACTTCCATTTCACATTTATTGACAAATCACCATATGACATTTACAGGTGACATGGGATGAGCCAGATTTGTTACAAAATGTGAAGTGTGTCAGTCCATGGTTGATTGAGCTGGTATCAAATTTTCCCATGATCCACATGGCGCCTTTTTCACCGCCACGGAAGAAGTTGTGTATCCCGCAACACCCAGACTTTACTCTTGACGGGCAGTTAACTTTGCCGTCATTTTCAGGCAACCCCCTCGGGTCCAGCAGCCACATGTGTTGTCTACCAGATAACACTCCTGCAGGTATACAGGGAGCCAGGCATGCTCAACTTAGAATATCTTTATCAAATCTCCACTTTAATAGCAAACTGCAGCCGGGGCTGTTCTCGTCCAGTTTCCAGAGGTTCAATCAAAATTCTAGAATTCCCGATGGCATCGGGAATGGTGGCACAAACAGCAACGAACGCCTATCTTGCTCGCTAACAATGGGAAATTCTAATCAGAACATGGAGAAATCTGATAATGTCAAGAAACACCAGTTTTTACTCTTTGGTCAACCAATACTTACTGAGCAGCAGATGTCTCGTAGCTGCCCCGGTGATGCAGTTTCTCAAGTTCTTGCTGGTAAGAATTTGAAAGATGAGAATCAGGGCAGAAAAAGGCTTCTATGTGTTGGTGCAGACTCTGCTCTTGAGCACTGGGGTTCACAGGAGAAATCTGCTCTGAACAAGGAATTTCATGCTTTAGACTTGGATACCGGTCATTGCAAGGTATTCATGGAGTCCGAAGATGTTGGAAGGACTATTGACCTCTCAGCTCTGGGCTCTTACGATGAGTTATACAGGAGGCTGACCATCATGTTTGGATTAGAAAAACCGGAGATGCTGAGCCATGTTCGTTACCGAGATCCAACAGGTGCTGTTAAACAAACAGGAGATGAACCATTCGGGTATAGATTTTTATGTTTTATGACTTTTATCCTTCTTACCAGGCGAATTTGATTTCATTATTTATATATTTATTGGACTTATTTTTCCCTCATGTTGGCAAATGCAGTATTTTTAAGAAAACAGCTAAGATATTGACTATTATAACTCGTCCGGCAAATGAAACTATTGGAAGGTAAGTGAGGATATAAACAAGTTTCTAGTAGATAGCTCTGGTTATGTTGAGTTAACTTGTGCAGACTTCTGATTCCAGGGACGACCTGTTAATGAAAGTTGAATGCTGTTTTTGCAGGACATGGATTAGAGGAATGGAAAATGCTGGAAAGGGACTTGGTGCATCTAACAAGACAAGTCCATTAAGCATATTTGCGTAGTCTAGCGTAGTCTAGTATGACATTGAGACCAGATGATGCTGCGAATACTCAAAGAATGTTTAATGTTTATTTTCACTATAATTAGCTAGGAGAAACGGGATATTGGGCACCTCCTATTCTGCCATTTTGAGTACATTTCTGTGTAAATGTACATGTTCTACTAAAAATAAATAATGCTCTTTCCAAAATAAATAAATTAAAAAAAAATAATGCCTATGGTGAAAATTTTCTTGCTTTTAACATCTGATGGTTTGCGGAAGTGAATTTTTTTTTCATTCTCAGGAGTCTCATGGAAGTAGTTCAAGTTCCCACTTGTTGTCTTTGGTTTAGGGATTGCAAAGATCTTACTTGAGAAATCTTCAGTGTGATTTTGGAAAGTTCAATTACACTCTGCTTGAAGCTTTGCCAACTTTGGAGTATATTTGGAGATTTTGACATTCATACTCAGATCTCTGATAGAACATATATGTTGACACATTCCTACTTGATGATATTATTGCTCTCTGAAATTTAATTCAGAGCTGCTTAGTTGGCTTCCATGGTGTACATGTTAAGGTTTTCTTTATTGTGTATATATATATATATATATATATATATATATATATATTATAAAGCTTCTAGCCTAGTACATACATGTGAAGCAGATTCCATCAAGGTGAACACATTATGCTTAAAATTAAGTTGTCTGATATGTGATGCTCTAACACTGACACATATCCTAAAAGATGAAATAATTACAATACTGGAAACACTTGTTTGGTCTTGATGGAATCTAGATGATTGACAAAAGGAAGAGCAGAGCTATAGGGCTTTGGTTTGAAGGACTGACACCTTGTTTTTTGACTCCATTCAATTGGCTTTTGTTGTTGTTGGGTATGCATTGGCACATAATGTACCTGCTGTTCTACACTCCTACTGTTGTTGGGTGTTCCTTCAATTCAAAGTGATTGACAAAAAAAGTGACCTGATTTTGCCTGTTACGAGCCAAAGAATACACAACTTTTCCCTTTTGTCTTTCAAGATTTCAACTTCCACATAGTAGAATTAAATGAAAATGACACCTCAACAGTTCCAACATGAAAAAAATTTAGGATTCCCATTCAAGTTCTATATTCTAATGTGACACTCAGCTTCCACTACATATTGAACCCTTGACTCATGCTTTAATATATTTTAGCAAACTTTGATGTAACCCAAAAAACAATGAAAATTTGAGGTTATACTTTTATTTTTTAAATGGTACAAGCATAAGCTTGATGTAACCCAAATATAGAATCCTAAGACAGGGTTCTTAATCTCCTTCCCACTTGCAGTAACTGCTCTAATTTCATGAACTGTCTTGATCTCATATAGAGTGAAGAAGTCGCTTATAAAATTAAGGATAAATTAATATTTTGGAATCTAAATTGTATTTTCCAGATCATTTCATCAAATGTTTAGTAAAATAACTATTCTCACCTTAGGCCAAAATTGACATGGAACCTTTTCTGATACTGCAGGCCAGAATCATACTAAACAAACTTTCCCTTAGTCCTTACTTCATGTTTATCCCTTATGTTTTAGATCCATTTTATTCTCCTTGTACAATGCAAGTGCAATAGTGCTTAATATATTTTCCCAGATAGATATGTTTTGAAAGAACATGATGATCAGAGGCCAGAGCTTGGGATCTGGAAAACCCATAAAACATTGACCTGCCTTGCTTGCAGTTTGGGTCTGGTCAGTGGTCAGAAGCCAACCAGCCTTCACAGGTTGAAATTGGCAAACACCATGCCACAATTTCCTCCACTGTTTGCTAGTATTTTTTGAATCCCAATAACAAAACTTCCATAGAAAAATAGGAGAAATGACCTGTCCAAGGCAACGCACTCGTGCAGTGAACCCTAAATGACATCGGAAGATCACGTGCAGGCAACACCAATGTCGCCGTTTTGATGGCCGGGCCGGCAAATGCTGGCCATGCAAAGCTGCTTAAGCTGGGGATTAGGGTTTCATATAGGGATTGGGGTGTTGACTTGTTTTCCTTATTTTCCACTGAAAACGAAACCCCTTTTTTCTGGTTCAAGCTAGTCAAATTAAGTAGACAAAACCCAATGGCTATTTGTTAATCTGGGTTTAGTTGGTTGTCATGAAGCAGAGGCAATTGATATTAGTTTCTCTTGCTTTGAACGCAGAGATTTCAAAGATACCTACTTATTTAGACCACTGAGGACTTTGGGATTGGAAATGGTGTGATCATATATTTCAAAGAAATCCAAGAATTTGATTATTGTAAGAGCAACATGAATTCGTGGTGATTACAGTCATTCTGCAACGGTATTGATCAGGATCAAATTTGTCTACTAATAACATATGTTGATCATAATAATTAACTAATAAAATATTGTCATGTTAGTCATAATTTTTCAAACCTCATAATCTTTCTCTACTCTCTCTCCACCACCTCTCTGATTGGTTGGTCAACAAATTTGAATCAGATGAGGTTGCACTGAAAATTAAATTGAGGACTCTACTAACTAGGGTTTAGGGTTAGGGTTTAGAATTTAGGGTAGAGTGATAGAGTATAGGGTTTAGGGCTTAGGGTTTAGAGTGATAAAAATAACAAAAAAACCAAAATAGTCTTTAACAAAATAGCTGAAATAATTTTTCATGTTAAAAATTCACATGTCCAATTTTGAGTGATTAAGAGTTTTAAAAACGATAAAAAACCGAAATAGTCTTTAACAAAATAGCTGAAATAATTTTTCATGTTAAAAATTCACATGCCCAATTTTAAGTGGAATATAACACCACTATGCAATGTCACGTAGTTCTCTAGTAACATTAAAAAATTTCTCCTACTAGGGGGTCATATTATGGCCTGAGATTTGAGGCTATACTCTTAGGTGGCATGCATAGTAATCAAGTCATATCATCTATTTAAAATACAATGTCACATCATTAACAAATAAATAAATAAAAAGACAATCATATTCTTTCTAAGGGAGGGGTTATATTAAAGATTTTCTTATTGAGGACTAGTTGAACACTTTTTCTTTTCACCATATTTTCAATCGCATATTCACATCTCTATCGTCTAGTTTATAGATATATATGAGTATATCATCTCTGCGAATTTCATACAAATTGAAAATCATTAAGGCATTCGTAAATGTGATTCACCGATTATAAACTTGAATGGTCCTTGTTTGACATATTTGGGTCATCCATTGATTTGATATATTTTGATGCTTTAACGATCACCAATTTGACTGAAAATTTGTATAAGTGATCTACTTATATAGACATATAAACTGAACGGTTGAGATAAAAAATGTGATTAAAAAGTGGGTGTAATAACACATTAAGAAGAAAGTGTTCAACTAGTCCTTAAAGAGAAGGTTCTCAATAGATCATCTTCCCCCTTTCTAATTCAACGGTTCTAAACTAGTTTGTCTCTCTTTTATTAAAAAAAGATACTTTTATGATTTTTTTTTTCAGATTTTGATTTTCTCAATTCTTATTATATAGATTTAAACACAAATGTATATAGGTCCAAGAAAATATGATTATATATATATTATATATATATATATATATATATATTTCATCAAAAAAGCAAAGAAAGATTTATAAAATTTATATTTTTCTATTTTTTAATTTGATATATATATATATATATATATATATTCACAACTCTTATTATTTAGATTAAACACAAAAATATATGTATATATTGGTCCAAGCAAAGAAAATTATATATATAGCTCCTGCAATATAAATTCGATAAAGATTACACTACCAAAAAAGACTTTAGCCGACGAAAAAAATTCTTCGGCCTGTTAGACATTCTCGTCGGCTAAAATGTCGTCGGCTAATGGTCGTCGGCCATACTTTAGCCGACGAAAGTTCATAGATTCGTCGGCTAAAGTCCATACTTTAGCCGACGACTTACTCCTCGTCGACTTAAAGTTTAGACTTTAGCCGACGAGTTCGTATACTTTTACCGACGAAATTTCTTCAGACAAAACTACCACTGCTGGTCAAAATGGTTGACTTAAGCCGACGAAATTAAAATATTTCGTCGGCTATAGTTTCATCTTTAGCCGACGACATTAAATTATTTCTTCGGCTAAAGGTGTCTTTAGCCGACAAAAATTGTTATTGTCTTCGGCTAAAGTTTCTGTTCTTGGAAAAACAAATGCCTATTTCGTCGGCTAAAGTTGATTTTTCTAAAAAAAAACTGGATTTTTATTCCCACAATAGCCAACAACACCCAAAATAAAAACAAAACACATTTTCATGAACAAATGAAAATTAATTAAATTTAAGCAAACACAAGTACGTTTTGAACTGAACACTTAAACTAAGTTAAATGTTCAAACTAAACATGCATAACACCTAAACTAATTATTACCAAAATCTATATCGTTAAAATATTAAGGAGCATTGCTATTATCTTGCAAATCTTGCGGCTGTTGTGGAGTATCAAAAGGGGGCTGGATTTGTGGCATAGGTGGGGGCGGGAGTCCTTATGCGTGGAGATGCGCAGAAAACGCCGCAAACTAGGATGACATTTGAGCCTGAATCTGCTCATCTCTCCTCCTGAGCTCAGCCTCCTACGCTAATCTCGCCTCTTCCATCTGTCTCTGTTGCTCCATCGCTTGCCTCTAAAGTTGCTCTTGTAGCTGAGCAGTCTTGGCAAATGAGAACTTGCTTGAGAAACCGGGAGTGTTCTTTAAGACCCCCTCTCCCTGTTGTCCTAGACCCCTACAGTAGTAAGTGTTCCCTCGTGGTGGGAAAGCATGACTCATGATCCTCGCACATACCGTCACATCAGATTGATCAATCTGAGAGATGGCCTCAGGGAGGTCCTCATCTTGCGTCTCTGGCCAATGCTCTCTCCCTATCTGAGTCAATACCGCTTCATCCCCTTCCTTCACTCTCGCCTAATTGACAAGCAAAAAAACATATATTAGTAAACATATATATATAAACGATAGATAATATATATATATAAGCAAATATATTAACTTACAATATTTTCAGTGGACTGAGGATATATATATATATATATATATATATATATTCTACATCTGCTTCTCAATCTGATTAAAAGAAAAAAGTTCACATTAGTGAGATTTTTCTCAAGAATTTATCTTTCTCGTACTGTTTCACCTCATTGACATCTCCCTCGAAGGTTTTTATTTTTTTTTCTAAAGGCTTTCACCTTGTTAAGATTTTGCTCAAGAGATTTTCCTTTGTTAACAACTTTTCCTATTGGTTTTCCTTCTCAAGGAGCCTCTTGCTCTAACTGATTTCAAGAATTGTTGAACTTACCGAATAAAAACAAAACAAGACAATAAATCATCAATCCTTTTTAAAATTAAATTAATCGATTCTTGGAAACCATTGCATAATATTGATATGTGCTGTCAAAATATTGATACTCAATTCCAGCTAAAAATTAAAATGTGTTAAAAGAACAATAGCTAATAAACTCGTAGAGGAAAATGAAACTCTTACGCGGGATTTTTTTAATAAAATAGGTTTCTTTACTATTGTGTTTTGTCTTTTGATATGAATATCTCTTTTGGTAATTTTAGGTACTCACAAAGTTTTATATAATTTATATAAAAATGAATGTGTATCTAGTATTTAGGGATGTGTTAGTAAAATTTCTCTTTATCTTTTTGATACGGAGATCGAGAATATGAGCGTTAAATAATGATGAAATTAAATCAAAAGATGTGTATGGAGAATTCGCTTTGGTGAAAAATAGACTAACCCTAGCATAATCTCTCTCTGCTTCACAATGTAAGGTACACCAAATGTCAAGACTCACCTCAGGTTTCACTCTGAAATCCGAAATAAACTCTGCATGGACCACATCTAAAGAAGATTCTACCAAAAATTTGATAGAACCTCCTTTGAAAATGGACAATCATTCCTAACAAAAACCTGCAACACGCTCCTAGAACATAAACCAACCACACCACTTGGAGTCACCCTGCTCCCCAAAGTTATAGAACTACACTTAAATTCACCACATTACTCATATGCAACACAACTTAATTAATTTAAAGACAAACCCAAAGGTTATCAGCGCATATCTAATAAGGATGATAAAATATGGGTAAAAGAGAGAGCAAGCGGAAACGATGTTAATGACTGCATCATCTTCTTGTACGTTCGACCTCTTATAAGCTAATCTGCAATCTTGGAATTTGAAACCGAAAGGCACATGAAAAAGTATTTCTAAAACACGTTACAGTAAATAAACAAAACAAAAATAAGTAGAATAATTGAACATAGAATTGAAAAGAAAACTTTAACACTTTCCCATTTTTTGATAAATAACAAATATGTTGCATGCTAGTGTTGATAAAACCTTCATTTAGCAATTCTCAACAAAACGGGGCTATTCAAAATATCACCAAGAAAAATAATAACCAACATAAACTAAAGTATCAAAATGATGGTCTGACCTCTTTAGTCAATACAACAATAAAGTAAAAAGTAAATACGGCCACACAAGTGAGCCGCCCAGGCTCGTGTGCCTCTCAGGTAAAAGTTCTCTCATACTCTTGATGCCTTCACGTTGTGACAACGGAGAGGGTACCAGGCTTGAGTCATGTCTCCAGCTACATAACATCATCTGAAGATGGAAAGGGCTTGAGTGACCCTACTTACAACGTGGAAGCCACATCACCTCAAAAGATGGAGCAGCTAGCATGAATATCATAAACAATCAAACAAGCATGACATAAGAAAGAAAAAATATAAAATCATAAGAGTTTCCCCGAAACTCATAAATAAAACACAAGTACGATTTCCAACCATACTTAGAAAATTCCAAGAGCAATGAAATTAATTAAATTAAACAATGTGTCTCATACGCACGTTAGAATGCTTAAACAAATATACAACTCAAATAATTATCAAGTTTCGAAATCAAGAAAATATGCAAATATGTAATATAGTCTCAAATCCGGAAATCATACAGATTAACAAAACTCATGTACCAAATTAATAAACCCGAACTCAAATCCATAAATCATGACCAAAACTTAATCGATGCAACAAACTCAAATAGATTTCAAGACTATTTCATATGTTGAAATTATAATATAAGCTCGGAAAATAAAATGATAATTTATAAAATTTATTAAAAACGAAAGTGTTCACTCACAACTTAAGCTCAAGCATTCCAATGGTCGGAACACTCCTCAAGCGCAGCCTCCAAAATATCTTAATCCTCAAGTCCACCTCACGTGTGACAATTCGCTGTATAAACAATTCATCAAAATTGACTCAACCTTTCTTGGTTTGACTAGGATTTCCAAAGTTGACTAGGATTAACATATTTGACTAATGTCAACGAATTTACTGCCTTTCTATAATTAGAAAGTTTTCTTATAAGGAAAGTGTAAGAAGCGATATCTGTTTGACATGCTGACCTGTCAGTATGAACACGAGACGTTGCTTAGAGGTCAAGACCGCCTAAGGGGGTCTTCGACTCTCCGATGCATAAGTCAATATTGATATTAACGTAGTTACAGTAAGTAAGAAGTAAATGTGTACTTAATGAGGAGAAAATGAGTTACTATTTGTAGGCTGGTGGTATGAATGTTTCCTCTTGCTATTCAATGTGGGACCAGTGTGATTAAGATTGCTACATTACTGTCCTGTGAGGCAATATTGGGACCGCGCATACAGGCACGTCCCTACTCACTTCGAGTAATGGTTTGCTTCTATCTGCAGCTAGTGCTACTGCCTTGCCGCTATTGAGAGTTCAGGCGAGTTTAATTAATGGTTATGACTAGTCTAAATGCTGTGAAAGTACGTGACTAAGGTATATGTACCTACAAATCTCTCAAATCTCTTCGAGTGGGGGACCTACAAGTCCCCACGTAGACATATGTACCTACAACTTTTAGAAAACACGGGAGTTTTATAGAGGTGTTTAATAGGATAAGCAGGATGAATAAGGGCTCCTTGGATCAGAGCTAGGCACTCTGAAACCGATTAGGCAGACCACTAGAAGTTGGCTTTCACCATCAAAGACCATCTTACTAGTTCATTCTTTACTTCGGTTTAACTTGAAACTTACGTAATAAAATGTAATCCGTAATCATTTTGACTTGAACCATGTACTGTAACTCCTTTACACTTGAAAATGAGCCTGAAAATGAGCTTGAACCAAGTACTGTAATTCATCAATTTCTGTGCTTCTTGTTGCTGTAAAATGAGCCTGAAAGTGATGGCAGAACCATTGATAAAAGAGAATTCCATGCAAAAACCATGACAAAAATCGGTTAGGAAGATTACCTAAAGATCAGAGTTTTGCCTGCTATTATTCAATCAAAGGAAACAAAATACACCAATATCAAAACTTCCAATAGAACAATACCCTACTAATAATTAAGTCTAGGTTCCACGTTAAGAATGATTCAGCAATTAAAAAATGGACCCAATAACCCCATAATCAGTATTAGAACATAAAAGGAACATAACCTTGAATAATAAAAAATGAATAACAAAATAAACAGAAATACCCATAACACAACCTACCATTTGATCCCGATCCCGATCCCATTTCGTAACAATAGTATACTGTACATATGACTCCTGCCCAGGCCATTTACAACCAAAGTGGGACCTATGGCCGTCAGACCCAATTTCAGATTTGCAACCCTAAGTGGGATCACCAACCCCGCGTTACTCCAAAACAGCAACCTCCTGATCAACACGCCAATAATTGGCATCATTGAACTCCTTACTTTCTGGGCCATCCTCATCCGGATGATCCTTTTCTGTCACCCTTGATGTGATGTTTTTCTTCAATGGTCCAGCCTCCCCTACTGTTCCCTCTTTAAGAGCCTGATCCATAGCCTTCTCTGTACCTTCTAATTCCACACCAACAAATTCAACATCCTCTTCAAACAATGATGGTACAGCAGCTGATCTTTGGGTTGCATCGCTGCCCTCTGACCCTTCACTCGAAGTATTTGTGGTGGTAGGAGAACCATTTGGAAGTATAGAATGTCCTTCACTTGAAAGCAAACTAGTATCAGGTGTCACTAGCTCAGGTTGAGTGGAAGATTTCGCATCAGAGTCGTGATCCTCAAATGGATTTACACTTGCACCACCAACTTGCAAATCAGACGATTCACCCCAACTTACCCATTCAGGCAAAGGCCTGTCGCCAAACAAGTCCTCATTGTCAGTTGACTCAAATCTGAAGAACCCCATATCATTCTCACCCCCCAGGTTCAGGTTTCCAGCACTCACAGAACCACTCCCACTTGGTTCATTCAAATGGTCTTTGCTGGAACTCGATGTGCCATTGACAGAGTCCTTACTTCCACCCAACTCATCATCCTCCCCTACCACAACCTCATCATCACTGCTACTATTTCTGCCATTCGCACTCCCACCCAAGTTTTCGTCGTCCATCATGTCTGAGGGTGACGCATCCGTAGATACATTACCAATTCTATCATCTTGGAATGCAAACCAGTTTGAATTTGTGAATAAACTGCTGCAATAAGGATAAAAGCTAATCAGCAATTGTTTTAAATTGATTCAGCTTATAAACTCTAATAGTTACAAGAAAGTCTTCATACACTTCAACACTATCAAGCACACAGATAGAAAATTCACCAGTGAAATACCACATAAGAAGACTATTCTGATAGCACTAACAGAAGTAACTAATGATGTAAGAGTTGTTACCCTTCCCTGACCAGGGCTGGTCAGGGCTATCTGACCAGAGCCACTTAAGTCGCGACATGTGTCCATTTTTAATTATCATTCTGCAGGAATTAAACAGCGTTATCTCTCGCTCCACAACCTCTAACATCTCCAGGTTCTTCAATTCCAATCCCAAATTCATCTCATCAGGATCCCCATCCGTCAAGTTCCTGGATCCTTAATCTTTCTTCCCAAGTGCAGAACCCAAATCCCAACTTCCCAGCCATTAGAAACTTTTTTGTTCCTCTAATAAACCATTCCTACTGATCTCCCCCCCCCAACTTAACCATATCTCCAGCCCGATTTTCCGATCCACAATCCCAAGCCGACCCGATGGAGAACTCAACCCAAGAATCCCCTCTGCTAGAACTGATCCGATCAACCGGACATGGTGATAGTAAAACACTTTGGTCCCCTGTTTCAGTCTCTCTCTCTCTCTCTCTAAGAGTCTTCTCAGTTAACTTTGTGAACTGCCTTAAAAAATGATAATTGAGAAAAGACGTGTGGCAACTTGAGTAGCTAAGGTCAGATAGCCCTGGTCAGGGAAGCATAAACTAAAATGGATTTAGGAACTCACCTCCCATGGTCATCACCAAGCCTCAGGGATGATATGACCACTTCAGCAGATTCATCATCAAAGTACACGTCCTGCACACATATCAAGCCACGTCATTCACAACTTAATAAAAAAGAAAACTAGATCATTTAGCGGGAAAAAAACTAATTAACCAAAGATGTTTTGGATTTGTTTCAGCCTCAGTGCCCTCCTTATGGGAAATTAAAAATTTACACCCAACCCAATACATAAACCCAGGAAAACACCAGAGGTAGAACATGAAATTGTCAGCATATTACCTCGTCATCACGATCAAGAGCTCCATGGTCCTACAGCCAGATGAATCAGATCATTCATCTATAAAAACCAATGCAGAAAATAACAAATATACACACATCCTCACCAGATTAAATAAACAAATACCTCTCCTGCATCTTCATTCCCATATATTTTATATCTAAAAGCCTGGCTTAGATTGTTTGCGAGCTCTGCTACATCATAATCTCTGTCGGTCATCTCTTCGTCATCGCTATCCCTTGTTCTGTCTTGCAATGCAGTTGGCCGCCTGTACATAACACAGAGATATCGAAGTGAACTCAAACATGAGATTCAATAAAAAGAATTCCATACATAAAAGTGAAAGATGTTGACAGTTATCTATCCACAAAGCAGAATAATATGAACTAAACTGTGGGGAAATCATCTTAGAAACTTGCTATAAAGAGTTGTTTATTAGAAAGTTAATGAAACTTCATACAATTTTAAGGGTACATCATAACTAAACGGTCAGAACTCTTTACCCATATACATCATAACTAAACGGCCAGAACTATGGCATGACTTGTCTTCAGTGTATAATATACTTTACACATATACGATCAAGTTCAATATAAATAAATGTGAAAATTAAAGCATATTCATATATACTAAAATCCTAAGTGATTATGATTACAGAACAATTTCAGTCTATTACCATTAGGCATAAATCATTTACATTTGTGACAGCAAGGCTTGATTATGACTACAACAAAAAGCCACCAAAAACACAGAGAAAGTTAACAATCTAATAATCTATCATTAGAAAGGCACACAAAAAACATAACAGAAGCAAACAGAAGCGTAAAAATTTTTGAATAGCATAAATCAATGGGTGCGAAATAGGGAGTGAAAAGACTTGTTCACAAAATGTAGATAGATTTCCCAATTGCGTAACATATGACTGGGTACAGTGTATAATTTATACTTAACGAACTTCATGGTCCGAGATTTATGTACGTCATATTTATAAAGAAGGCTGACACTGTCGTATCCAATTTCTAGATTATGTTCTGCTGGTTATAATAGACAGGCACAATGTATAGTATATTTGAAAGGTGTCATAAATACGATACCCATACATTCAAGGCCGCACGTATAGTATACTCGAAAGAATCTAATATATAGGAATCCAGGACATTCAAGGCTACATAACACTGTTGTTGCTTGAGCCTTGCAACTTATAGTTGCAAGACTAAACATAAACAGGCCACAGCCATAAACTAAGAAATAACTAGGTTATTTTGGAATCGGTACTACTCAAACCAGCAAGTAGTAAGAATAAGCATTGCAAAGCAGATATGCGAGCGTACCCGCAAGCCCATCTATAGACATTTTCAACTGCATTGCGCTGCTGCAAAACTGTAGCTTGCCACTCATTCCATTCACTATTTTCCTAGAGAAAACCAGCAAAATAAATTGGTGTTAGAGAGAGGATATAATGATACAGCTGAATTACAGTGAAAATGCTTCATTGTTGAGATTCATCTTATTAATTACATATAATCACTTCTAGAATCAAACTACAATTGTAGCTTGTGTCCCTTAAGGTACTCAAAAGTCAAAACACACATCGTACCTGCAGGCATGCCTGAACACGGCTTTGGCTGTTTCCCAACTGAATGAGCTTATTAGAGATTCGTGTAATGTGTCCAAGGTTTCCTGCCCGTGGAGTTGATTTTCCCACAGCAGGTGATGTTGGCTACAAAATGTGGGAGAAAAGTACAATCAGAACTTGATAAATCCCCATGACCAATTATGTAATGGTCGATATATGGTGACACACAATTCGACAGATACAAAATCCATTCAAGAAAAAGCAGGCTCACACTTCTCAACTACACCTCATCACACACGATAAGGAAACATTCTTTAAATATGTAATATGTTGAGCATTTAATATGGTGCATAGATCTACACGATAATTTGATAACGTTCATCCATTTATCCAGCACATGGATCTCTCTACCTTATTGGTATTGCCAGAAACAAAGGGATGTTTATCTGTTTGGAGGAACTTTCCCACTAAATCACACTCTCGAAGAAGATGGTCTACAATGGCATCACTCCTGCTCTCCAAACATGATAGTATGATACTATCAACATGATGATGCAATGAATTATTGAATGGATACCTGCGTTTAATCAAATAAACACAATATGTTGATCAGAATTAGATCACATATTAATATAATAATTACAACACGTCTCTTAGAAGCTATCATCAGGACACAGGCACAGCATTCAAGAAGACACCACGGTTCTACGAACAATACAAAGAATAGGAGCAGATTCACGTCAAAGCATGTGGATCTATCCGCTATGGAAAATTTAAATCTAAGTAACTTACTCAAAGAAAAGATCAATGACTCGTTGGATGGTTCCCGAGCTTACTAGTTCTTTTTCTGCATCTTCATTGCCAGATCTCAATAGAACAGCAATGAACTCCACAACCTGAAACGTATTTAACAGTTAGACATGCATTAAACACAAGGTCAACTAGTTGTATAAACATAGGGTCAACTAGTTGCATTAACCAGTTCCCTTTACTCTTCCACCTTTCAATTTTCATGGCAGTCATCTTAACATAAAGGTTAAAGGGTATAATCATCTTTCTAATCTTAAACAGAACAGAAAATGAGCGTAAAAGCTCCTTCCGTTTTAACATAATAAAAAAATATTTAAAAAAGGAAGCATATTAAAGTGGATGGAGGCAATTGATAAAAGGGTAGCCAATTTTGTCAGTCAAACTAAGTTGAGTGAAACTTTGCTGTCAAAGTGATCAATAGGAAAGGCGAATACATGGACTATGAGACCACCTCTGGTACTCAGCTTGATAACACTTAAATAAATGACAGCTTAATCAACTCAAGTTGAGAGCAGAAGTGAAAGGTATTTAATGAATGACCCAACTAACCTTTAGACGATGCTTTCCAAGTGGGGGCCTTAACTCTCCATATGTTGTCGGCAATATTTTCTCATCCGATGCCACGTTCAAAAGCATAAGCAAGTCTCCTGCACAACGAAACTTTAATTCTTGAAATCATACGGACAAAACACTTCATGTTCTTTAAGGAAGCTATAGTGCAACGCCTTTACAGATGACAGAAAATGCATCACTCAATTGATGAATCAAAAGCCCTTAGATTTCCCACTGGTTAATGAACATTAGCAATATTTTGTACCCTATAGTTCATGAGCCACATTCTAATCCAAGCTGCTGTGAGGCTCAATTACTTCCACCATTCATGGTCTGGACCTAAGAAGGCCATGTTAAATTGAAATTCTACAAAGCATGGACAACAAAATGTGTGCTGGGAAACGTAATGAAAAGTGCACAATTTAATGGAATACACAAGTATTTTCATATAGTAAGTTTGGTTAGAAACTATTTTGCAAACTCACCGAGCTTTGGGAGCATTGCACTGACAGTGTCTGGATTAACAGGGATTGGAGACTCATACATATGCTGGCTCCGAAAAGAATGAAACAAGGGTGATGAAGCAGCTGATCTTTTGGGATCCAACAAAGATATGCAAACAGAAAGCGAGTTTACAAGGCCAGACTTCGATGGTGAATCTTCCAATGCGTGATCAAATATCCTTGTGACGAAACTGCAGATGAATTGTTTAATACAATCAAACCACTATAATATGGACAGAAACAATATATATGCTAAACCAAAAGATGGCTCACTGCAAACCTTGGGCTAGAAAGTTTGGTCGCTAAGGCCGAGGGGGCATTTCGAGTTATAGCAGAAAGTGTTTCTGCCGCATTAGCATGAACTTCAGGAGGATTCTAATCAAAAGTCAACGAAAGCTGTCAGACGGGACCAACCAGTGTTCGCTCCTTTTAGTTAATATATAGTAATTTCCCCACATTATTATTAATCTTCCAACAGAAACAACTACCAGAACAAAGTTAAGTTGAAAATGCAAGCAATACATAATGCAACCAGAAAGGACTTGTGCAAAACTGCCCATTCAGCTCTTTATCCCATAATTGGTTCTGCACTTCAAGTAATCAACTGGATAGTGACTTGAAATAAAAAGAAAAGGTTCTGCAATTTCACATCCGTAAATATGTGTGGTTGCTACAAGAACACTAGTAATCAAATCTCTTACTTACAGATGGACTCAATTTGTCTACAATCATCTCTAGCAGATTACTCTCAGCTAACCATTGCATCACATCTATAAAATTGGGGTACACGTGGTCGTCCACACCAACAAGCCGAACCAAAACCTGTGCCATGAAAGCGCCTCAGATGGACTAAAAGAAACTTGCATGCATAACTGTCATCAAATTTAAACTCAAGTATGCAAAATTTACTTGTAATTACCTCCATGATAGATGTAATTCCTATCAAATCAACTAGGCGCTTAAAAACATCCTGATGGGCCTGTAAATTTTTTCAGATCATCAACCACATTCCATAGAACACTCCTCAAAATTTTATTTTCAAATGAGCACTCAAGTGAGGGAAATATATAGTAAAGTCAATTGATGCTGAGCCTAGCTATAATAACTTGTCTGTTTAAGAAAAAATTGAAGCCAAACATTTGGGACTATTACAAACACAAATAGGACAGCTCCAATATATGTTCACTCAAAGAGATCAATAAATGTCAACACAACACTTTGGTGCCAAATGTCATGATCAGATTGACGAAGAGCATAGGCCCATAATTAGCAGTAAACCACACTGAGGATCTACACAAAAAGGACAGATATAAAAGAATAATGTGCATCTTCAAAAAATGTAGGACGCTGGCAATATGAAGATGCTGTCAGTGGTCCAATATATGCCCAGTTCTGCTCCCACATTGATGCAATGGATAAAATCAAATAAACAGATAATTACTTACTTGAACATAATTCATAAGTGGGACTGTCTTCCGTATCATGAGGCATACAACAACCTACAATTGGCCAAAAAACATGAAGAAATCTGTTTTGTCACCAGCACTAGGAGAGATTACAAGCATCATTGTACATTACCTTGCTAAAATACCCAGCCAGCAGGGCACTATGGGTACGATTTGATTGCAAGAAGGAGAAGAGTAAGTTCATGAGCTACAATCACATAATAAGAGAGTATCAGTAAGACACGAAATTTTTGACATCAACTTCCTTACTAAATTACTGATACGAAATTTTTGACATCAACTTCCTTACTAAATACAACACATGATCATGTATACCTCCTCTTCCTCCACCAAAGTCTTTAAAATTACGTCAATTTCACATGTAAAAACCTCACATGCAATGAAGGGGAACCTAAATAACAAAACAAAACCACTTAATGAGAAACAACACAACACAAGTATTACTCTTTTGAAGTACAGGCGATAAAAAAACTGTAATTATTTGTCAAGCCGAAAGTGTACTTGAAGGTTCGTTTGCTTTCAGCATCCGCAGGAGGCTCTTCAACAATATAATGGAGTAATTGCTCCACTTGGGTTCTATCCCGTAAACTGAAACAAAAATTACAGAAGGTCGTGAGAGTATATCATCCACAATCATGCTAGAATATATCCTCCATAAACTCCCGAAATTGGGAAGGAAACAGCGCAAATTCTGTTATAAAATTTATGACAAGTGCAGAAAGAAACAAAACATCAGGAATAGCAGCAGTAGCCCAAAAGAGAGTTCAATGGGACATTACAAATTAATGAGTCGAGTGTTTAAGGTTTTGCATTCTTGGATAATCTCTTCTTCATCCAGTAGCTCTTCCAACGTGAAATTCTCCTTGTCTAGCACCGTCTCCACCTGTAGAAAAGAAAAACCAGAAGGCAAAGTATAATAATGAGAAGCCACGAAAAATAGAACCTTGCAGTTTGTAAGTAAAAAAAATCATCTTGAGGTTCAAAGTACTTAACATTAAACACTTAATAGCGCTACTCATCCCTAGAAACTATAATGCAGGCCTTTCCATATCCAAACCCTTACAAAGCAAGCATGAAATTCAAAACTAGTCCTTTCCCTATCTTTCCTTCAGTGTCCCGGCATCAAAACAGAATGTAATCATGAATAGCCAAACCCCTCCAATTTGAGCTCACTGACTTAAACAACAGCATATAAAGCGCTCTTAAATAGTAAAACCCAACCCCGAAAAACATACAAGAATTAACCTTCCATTCAATTCGTGTAACTAGTAAACTAACCTAGATCAGTACACACCGAACAACACTTAAAAACTAAACAAACACCCTGCTTTAAGTAGGATACTAATTGCGAGGTACTTAGATTAAGATTAGACATGAATTTAGCTTCAATAGCACTTAAAACTACACCGATTAAACTTTATCGAACAGAAAACCAGTCAATTCTCTCATAAAGAAAGCAGCACAAAAACTTATGTTTTCGAAATTGAAGAGCAAGTAAAGATTAGAGAGAGAGTTACAGGCGAGGAGGCAGAGAGAGATGTGAGCTTCCAAAACATGGTGAAGTGCAAGAGAGCGAAGAGTAGAGCTGGGAAGTAAGAGCCGTCTTAGATCTGCGAACACTAGAAGAAGCAGCAGCGAATCTAGGAGAGGACCAAAGCGAAGAAGAAGACGACGACGACGGAGTGGACTGGAGAGAGAGAGGTGGAGAGGCGAAACCCTAGGTTTTGAGGGAGAGATCGATTAGGGAACAAGGGCCGTGAAGATCGAGAGAGAAAATGAAGCCCCAAAAATAAGCTGCGCGATTAGCTAGCAATCGGTGAGCTGCTCCGGATTTTCCACATTTAACACTATTTTTAAAAAGTAATTTAGTGTAGAGATTCACTTTCGGATTTTAGTTCAAACAAAGAGAGAAGACAAAGCAACACTAGACCAAATATTTTATTTTGTAACAAAAAAAATGAACATTTTGTTTCAATAAAAAATATCATTTTTTGGATTCCATAAATAAAATGATGTCACACCTTTTACTAAATCCGGCTCAAATTTGTATACAATTTGTATTTGCTTCATTTGATCTTATTCAGCTATTTTTTAAGTGAAAACTACACTCCTTGCAAATAGCAATTGTAATTTTGATAATATTCAGGTAGAATATCTCCCACGGTTTTGTATTAATTTTTTATTATAAAAAAGAAAAACATAAAATCTCTATAAGAAAATTAGCTAAACTCTAACGGCTCTTCTATTTTTATATACAAAATTAAATATTTTTTGTATAATTTAATAAATTTATAGAAATATATAAATTCATTCAAATCAAACCTTAATTATTTGGCTAATTGTTTTAACTTAATGATATTTTGTTCTTTCTTTAAGGAAGAACATGAGATAAAAAAGGTAAGCAATAAAGTTTACATGAAGATATAAATTTGTAAAAATTCTATAGAATTAGAGTATCTCCAACAGCTCATGTAAACATAGAATAATTTTTATTTTAGAGGAAAACATCATTTTTTTGCTCCAATAGCTCATGTAAAGGATCCTCTATAATACAAAAGTTAGAAGAGAGAAAAACATATCCTCTAAATCTATAGAATTTTTACAAATTTGTATTTACATGTAAACTTTATTGCTTGCATTTTTTAATTCATTTTCTTTTCTAAAAAAGGAACAAAACGTCATAAAATTAAAACAATTAACGAGATAATTATGGTTTGATTTGAATCAATTTATATATTTCTATAAATTTATTAAATTATACAGAAAACATTTAATTTTGTATATAAAATAGAATAGCTGTTGGAGTTTAGCTCATTTATTTATAGAAATTTTGTGATTTTCTTCTCTATAATAGAGAATTAATACAAAGTTGTTGGAGATGCTCTTAAAGGATATGCTTATCTCTCTTCTAACTTTTTGTATTATAAAAGATACTTTACATGAGCTATTAGAGCTAAAAATGATGTTTTCATCAAAAATAGAGATTATTCTAGTTTTACATGAGTTGTTGGAGATGTTCTTACTCTCTTCATTCTTGGACTAAACCTCCTGATGGTGTTTTTAAATTGAACATTAATAGCACAGAATTTCTAGATATCAAGTTAATCTTAGTATTGGTGATATTTTATATGCTAAAGTTTGGGACTTACTTTATGGCCTATAACTTGCTGCAAGTCTTAATGTTCAAAATCTTGAAGTTGAGTCAGACTCTACCATCATTGTTCAACTTGTGCAAATGAATGACTGTGATCTTCTCTGATTTCTGGATGTATAAATTTCATGTTTGTTTCAACTCCTCTAAGACAAGTTAAATAAAATTCCTATTTTTCTTTTTCTTTTTTGTTTAGTTGATTAATCAAATTAATTTACTAATAATTTTTTAATGATAACTACAATTCAGAAACCAAAGAAAATACAAGAAAAAGAAAACGACTTGGTTCAAGACTCATAAAAAGAAGAAGAAGAAACTGGGTTCAGTGTGGTTAGTTCGATCATTCAACAAACAGTTTTTTTTATAAGAATTTATATGCTTTTATGGCTAGTTCAATGGCTGGACGCGTATATTAAGTTTGGACGTGTATTCAATTATTGATCGAAGGTTTAATTAGGAAATATACGTGAGAGATAAATAAAAACATTAATAGATAATTATTTGTTATGACATTATATATTGAATCTATTAAAATGATTTATTGTCTTCAAACTCATCCGTTTATTGTTATTAAGTTTAATAAACAAGATAGGAAGTAAAGATTGTAGCTATAAATTTGATAGCCACGGATCCACTCATCCGTCTATTGTTATTAAGTTTAATAAACAAGATAAGGGGTAAAAATTGTAGCTATAAATTTGATAGTCACGGATCCGCCCCGATATGAATTATGTATTTGTCAAACAAATCATACAAGTACATATGTAAAAAAAATGCAATAACTAGGTATTATAATTATTTGTGTTTCTTGGATCCATTTCACAGGTTAATAATATCAAATCATTTCATGCCTTCATACGAGTCCAAATATACGATGAGCATGAATAATGTTAGGTGATTTGTTAACAGAACAGGAAAAGGCAAAGAAAAATGAGAAAAAATGTTAAAAGAAACTTACAAATATGTTGATTATTGTCTAGTAAATCGTTGATCTGGTCATGAAGAAGAGATCTAGAGAAACATCTCGGACTATTGAAGTCAAAGTTTAAGAGCGAGAGTGGTTACATAACTATAACAATTATATCAAATTATCTTCAATACACGGCCATGTATGTACATGATATATGTGAATAGTTGAGAGTAAATGATATAATATTAATACATAGATGATTAAATATATGAATTGTTATGAATGATTAAAATCATGTCGTTTCTAAATTATATAACATCGTCATGCAAAAGTTTGAATTATATACTGATTTGGTCCATCTTTTCCTTAGTAGGTAGCATTTGCGAGGTTGATGATAACACGTCATAATCAATAATATATTTCTTAATATGTAACCGTTAGACATTTGTCAAGTTTGTCTTGAAATTGACATGTACAATCCACAATTTTATAGACAAATATGACACGTTGAATCAGATATGACACGTCCATTTGCCCACACATAACTAATATTTATTAGAGAAAATTGCATAAACTGTATCCTAATTTTTACTGACTATTAACTTTAATATCTTAATTTTGACACATATCAAAAGGTGTCTCAATTTTAAACCCGATCTAACTTTGGTATCTGAAAGCACTCACCGCGTTAAAGCCGTTAACTCTATAGGGGTAAAATCGCCTCATCACTTGAACCTGCCAATTTAACCATATAATACGCATGTCTGGGATGTGCTCGACATGCTACTTTAAGGCTGAGATTGAATTCTTGTATTCTATAAGCTCCTTGCTCTTATGAGAAAAAGAGAACCATATACGGTAGTAGTAGATCTCTACCCCACCTGAGAAATGAAAACTTGTTAGTTTGATCATCGGGGTATATGAGGTATGGGTTTGGAAAGGATCAAATTCACAAACGCAATGTTAATCTCTCAACCCTTCACCAAATTTGGAAATAATTTGGCTTTTGCAGCTTGGAGCTCAAACCCAAATCTTGAATCAAGATTGTACAAAACTCACCGAAGGAAAGAGGAGTTGCGCAGCCTGCCGAGCATCGCACAACCCCCGTAGCTTCTGGTCAGTCCATGCTCACCATGGCAGCCTCACAGTCCGCTGTTGCAGCCCCGTCAACCACCACACCTCATTTTAAAATTTCCATTGAGACTTCACCATACCAACGCTGCCACATAACACCGACAGGTGACCCAGTGCCGGCAAGCTGAACCTCAGACCCACGCGCGCCGCCCAGCCTGGGTTTGCAACAGCACCAGTACCAACAGCGGCCATGGATAGTAGAATGTGCCTATCAGAAGCGCCAGAGGAAGAACAAGGCGGCGGAATCCGTCAATAATCACAACAGGCTCGTCCCCGGCGCTGTGTCCGGCGGCGAAAACGTTTTCCGAGGCGTGGAGAAAGAGGCCCAGGAGCGAGGTCGGAGGGATGTTCTCTTCTCTGGGTTTGCAACTTACCAAGAGAGATCAGGCAGAGCAGCAGAAGGAAAGGAGCTGCGGTCAGGTCAGAAGGAACAGACGAAAATGCCCCTTAAAAGTTAACAGGGCTGACGGTGTTAATAGACCCAGATACCAAAATTAGATCGGGGTTAAAACTTCAGATACGGTTTTGATAGATGAAAAAGATGAAATATGAAAGTTAATAGTGAAGCAAAGTTGAGACACTGCTTTAGCAATTTTCTCTATTTATCAGTACTAACATGTGCAGGAAACTGCTAATACAATTTTAGAGAATATATTTGTGACACTATATATTTTGCACTTAAAGCAGTTATATCTCTCGGTTTTTAAATTTAATTTGTATACTTATATATTTCAATAGTATTGATAAATGTATTGTTAAACCTATCAATTTTTAGATGGTCAATAACAATATTTATGTTTTTTGCTATGGCCGCATTGCTAAGTTATAGTTAAGTTATAACTAATTTTCTCTCCAAGATTGATAGATTTATCAATTTTCATTATCAATTTCTAAATGTCAACTTCTTAAGTATTCTGCTTGAGCAAAAGATTCATCTAAAAATTGACAAATTTCTGGTTATCAATACTGCTGGAGATACTCTTAAATAGATAATTTTACCATTTCCGTTAGTTGACTGTCAAAAAAGATCGTTAAGTTGCTAAAATGCCTATATTAAAAATTAATTATTATTTTTCAATCCTTTCTCATTCCGATTCTTTTTTTAGGGTTGGGCACGTCGTACAACAATCTTGATCTTGTCCCGTTCCCGTACCGAAAATTAACGAGATGGGACGAGATAGAGTTTTAAAATGGTGGTACCGTACCATCCCATCTCAATAATTTGAAAACGGAATGAGATCATGACAGGATGGAACCTTCCCAAAAGTTTAAGATATGTACTTATATCCGATCATAATCGTTCATTTGTTAGAGTTTATGATCTTACAATGAACTGAAACATACTTAATGAGATTCCTAAAACCTAATTGTAAACTCAAACACACTCAAAACTTGACGCCTGCCTTTTACTCTTACCTACATAATTTAAAACTATATAAACACACACAATTGTCTGTCCAAATTTGAATTTCTACAATTGTTAGTGGCTAGATGAAAAAAAAACAATATCAATAAGAAGATTATATAGTGTTCAGAAATTATGATCATGATTTTAAGGTGGCTATGAGTGATTTTGTTGGGCATAACTGATAAGTATATATATTGTTAGGTTAGTTAATCAGATTTTAACACTTCTTACAATTTGTGACACTATATATTTTGCACTTAAAGCAGTTATATCTCTCGGTTTTTAAATTTAATTTGTATACTTATATATTTCAATAGTATTGATAAATGTATTGTTAAACCTATCAATTTTTAGATGGTCAATAACAATATTTATGTTTTTTGCTATGGCCGCATTGCTAAGTTATAGTTAAGTTATAACTAATTTTCTCTCCAAGATTGATAGATTTATCAATTTTCACCATCAATTTCTAAATGTCAACTTCTTAAGTATTCTGCTTGAGCAAAAGATTCATCTAAAAATTGACAAATTTCTGGTTATGAATACTGCTAGAGATACTCTTAAATAGATAATTTTACCATTTCCGTTAGTTAACTGTCAAAAAAGATCGTTAAGTTGCTAAAATGCCTATATTAAAAATTAATTATTATTTTTCAATCCTTTCTCATTCCGATTCTTTTTTTAGGGTTGGGCACGTCGTACAACAATCTTGATCTTGTCCCGTTCCCGTACCGGAAATTAACGAGATGGGACGAGATAGAGTTTTAAAATGATGGTACCGTACCATCCCATCTCGATAATTTGAAAACGGAATGAGATCATGATGGGATGGAACCTTCCCAAAAGTTTAAGATATGTACTTATATCCGATCATAATCGTTCATTTGTTAGAGTTTATGATCTTACAATGAACTGAAACATACTTAATGAGATTCCTAAAACCTAATTGTAAACTCAAACACACTCAAAACTTGACGTCTGCCTTTTACTCTTACCTACATAATTTAAAACTATATAAACATACACAATTGTCTGTCCAAATTTGAATTTCTACAATTGTTAGTGGCTAGATGAAAAAAAAACAATATCAATAAGAAGATTATATAGTGTTCAGAAATTATGATCATGATTTTAAGGTGGCTATGAGTGATTTTGTTGGGCATAACTGATAAGTATTTATATTGTTAGGTTAGTTAATCAGACTTTAACACTTCTTACAATTTCACCATGAAGTTTTGAAGATCAAGATAAAAAATTATAATCAATAATGTCTTGAACCAAATATAGAATTTAGTATCAATTTATCAATTTTTTCTATCTTTTTTTTTCTATGCAAGATCATGATCCCGTCTTGAACCCGTCAGGGTACCAAACGGGGTCGTCCCGTACATGATAGATTTCTAAAATGCAATCTCGTCCCATCCTGAAAATTTATTATCGGGACAGGATGGGATTCGCTGAATCCTCTCCCATGCCCAGCCCTACTTTTTTTGTTTCCCTTTCTCGAGGAAGAAGGGGAGAGAAGCCTATGCCCTCTCCTGTTACGTCGATGGCTCTTTCTGACGCTCTCCGATTATTTTGCAAAAGCAGACACAGAGAACATTACATTCCTACAACGTATCCAATGAGATATTTGTGGACCCATCAATCTAGAATGTGGACCGTTTAGATACTTCCATGGTTCTAGTGGATTCATCGACTCATTGGTCACACGTTGCAATGTTGTCTATACGTAATGTTTAATTACTGAAACTCCTGGCATAGATTATTAAGCTTCGGGCTCACCACCCGGATCATCATATTAAATCAATATGGATGAACAATGTCAGAGAGTTCTCGTCAAAGACTTTTGACGATTATTGCATGTTTATTGGGATTGAAGTTGTGCATCTCGCCCCCATGTGCGCACACAAAATGGCCAATCTAAAGCTGTGATTAAGAGGCTTCAGATGATAGCTAGGGCGTTGGTTATACACATTAACCTCTCTATTGCATCCTGTGGCCATTTAATATTACATGCAGAAGCACTTGTTCCTTTCAAACCTGCCTCCAACCAAGTGTTTAGTGCGTATCAGTTGGTTACTGGATATGAGCTTGAGATTTCACACTTACACATCTTTGGTTGTGGAGTATGGTATATGTGCCGATTACACATCCACAATATACTAAAATGGGTCTGAGACGACATATGGGTATCTATCTTGGTTATAAGTCGCCTTTTATTGTCTGATACCTAGAGCCTATGACAAGTGATCTCTTTAAAGCACGATTTGTAGATTGTCGATTTGATGAGATCGTCTTCCCGTCGTTTGAGAGAAATGGGAACATCAATGTTCAAGGGGAATGACATGAATTGTCTTGGTTTGTTCCAACCTTGTCTCATTATAATCCCCGTACTTCATATGTAGAGAGTGAGGTGCAAAGACTTATTGACTTAGAGAATGTGGCAGATTCAATGCCCGACTCATTCACTAAGATTGCAAAAGTGACGAGATCAGATATATCAGCTACTATTGTACCTGCAAGGCTTGAAGTCCCAAAAGCGGGCAAGACTACCCTAGGTCCGAGCATGGTTGTCGTCAGTATCGGTGTTGCCGACCCTAGTGGAGGGGTGGAGGTCGTGGCTTCTCAAAGGAAGAGGGGGAGACCACTTGGTTCTGTTGATATGCACCCTAAAAGAAGAGGGCACCAAAGACACAAACTAATCCTATACACATAGACACAAAGCATCATTCTCACGAGATTGTCTTTGATTATGATTATGTCTAGAATTGTTGTCACTATAGCAGGAGGACGCTCCGAGATTCACATCGGTATCAGACAACATTGAAATCTCAATGTGGTATGAGAACATATTTGAATTTCTGGATCGATCATTCATGCATGTTGATGATATATTTGCATATTGTGTGGCTAAGGAGATCATAGAGCACGATAACATTGAACCGTGCTCCTTCAATGAACGTGAACGTTAGTAGATTGGCCTAAATGGAAAGAAGCTATTCAGACATAATTGAATTCCCTAGTAAAGAGATAGGTGTTTGAGCCAGTTATGATAACCCTGCCAAGTATAAAGCCTATAAGACATAAATGAGTCTTTGTTAGAAAATGAAATGAGAAGAATGAGGTTCTTCGGTATACTACTCGCCTTGTGGTGTTAGGTTTCTCACAACACCCTGAAATAGACTATGAGGAGACATACATGTGATGGATATCATAACTTTTCGCTACTTAGTCAGTTTGGTAGTATCTGAAAAACATGACATTCAACTCATGGATGTGGTTATTGCGTATCTCTATGGGGATCTAGATTCAAAGATATACACGAAATTGCCCAATGACTTTTTCTTGCCTAAGTCAAGTGATTGTAAACCACGGAGTGAATATGATATTAGGTTACAACTCTCACTTTATAGATTGAAGCAATTTGGATGAATGTGGTATATTTGTCTAAGTGACTACTTGATTAGGAATAGATACAAAAATAACGATCTATGCCCTTACATGTTCATTAAGAGAACGAGTTCCGGATTTGTAGTTGTAGCCGTGTATGTTGATGATATGGACATAATTGGTTGTCTGGATGAAATAAGAGAGACTGCGGCTCACTTGAAATCCGAGTTTGAGATGAAAGAATTGAGGAAGACTCGGTTCTGCCTAGGACTTGAGCTAGAGCATTGAGCCTGTGGATTCTTAATACACCAATATGCACATGTCCAAAAGATGCTCAGGAAGTTTGATATAGACACAATGCACCTAGTTAGCACCCACATGGTCGGTCAAAGTTTGGATGTAAACAAGGATCCATTCCATCCTAAGGATGACGATGAGGAAGTACATAGAGCAGAGGTTCCCTACCTTAGTGCAATAAGTGCGTTATTGTACTTGGTTCAATGCACTCGACCAAACAATGTTTTCTCAATGAACTTGTTAGCTAGATATAGCTCTGCGCTAACGCAACATCATTAGACTGATATAAAGACTATCTTTCGGTACCTCAAAGGAACCATTGACATGAGTTTTCAATTCCCTTACAATGATCTAAGAAGGGCCGCAACTGAGTGCGTTGTCCTTAAGGATCTCGGCACCAACCGGTCACGAGACCGTGCTGCCGCCTCAGCTGAGCAGCTCTCCTCCTATGCTGAAACGCCCAACAATGTGTTATTCATTTTCGTAGATGCAAGATACATATCAGCTCAACATAAATGACACTCTCAAACTGGTTATGTATTTACCATTGGACATACGACGATATCTTTGAGATCTACTAAGCAAACTTTATTGGCGACATCTTCAAATCATACAGAAATCATTGCTCTACATGAGGCTGTGCGTGAATGAGTATGGCTAAGGTCGGTTATTAAGCACATTAGAGGAACAAGTGGATTGAATTCTACTACAGAGGAACCTACATGCATATATGAAGACAATGCATCCTGCATTGAGCAGATGAAGTTAGGTTACATCAAGGGTGTCACACCCCGACCCGAGTTTATCTCCCTAAACCTGGGATAGGATGTGCAGAACCCATCCCAAGAGAGATTAACTTGTAATCCCCCTTGAGAAGGGATAACCTTTTTTCCCAAAACATTTTCAAGTGTCCAAACGATACCAGAATAGACCTCACAACCGTAGGTTATCCCGATTTCCGCAATTAGATTTCAAACTAATTATTTTAGAGGACCTAGGGTTCTAAATATTATTTGTGACTGCACCCGAAACCCAGTCAGGCTGCCTACGTACCTTGTCCTCTGGGATCAAGCCACACGTAACTCTTATTTTTAAGTAACGCCCTAACCGGACAAATCCCGCTTTTCTATAAATCGGTCGATATATTAATATGTATAGCAACACCTATTTCATATCCGGAGTTTAACCTCTCCTCTAAGGTATTCACCGACCAACTATCTATCGGGATTATCCCGAACATTCCATCATACATATCTATAACCATACACGCATAAACAGAATACAGTGGCAACCACATAGTTATAAATCCACTAAGGATATAATAGTCAATTTATCCCAATGACACTCTTGTAAATACCTAGAACTGTCAGGGGTAATATTGTCAATTCAGCCTCAATGGCAGCCTCTGTAAATAAACAAAAAAACCAGGGGCAGTATGGTCTTTTTAACCTCAATGGTAGCCCCGTCAATATACAAATTTGTCAGGGGTATTTATAGAATTTTAACCTCAGTGGCAGTCTTATAATTAAACAAAACTGCCAGGGGTATTTTCGAGATTTAGCCCTAGTGGCATCCCTGTAATTATCCCAAACTGCTAGGGGTTGTTTTGACATTTCACAATACGGTAAAACTGTAAAAGGGTAAATCAGAGACGGTAAAAACCAGGGTTTTCACCCTTTCTTCTCCGATCGACTGTTCCGACCGGAAATCATGCTTTCTCGGCCGGATTTCGCTCCTCCACCTGCAAGCCTAGCTCCTACACAATCCCAACAACCTAGAAATGCCAAAACAGAAGAGAAAAATGGGTTGTGGGATTACCCAGTCGAGCTTCAATGGCAGTGGCGGTGGTTCTCTCCAACGACGGCTGTTTCAAGTCTCCTCCCCCTACGAGCTTCACGTCTCCTCCAGGAACTTCTGTCTTCTTCTCCGGTCGTCTGCTACGCTTGGAAGGTTGGCCTGGGCTCGTCGAAGCTCTAGCACGTCTCTCTGCCTCCTTGGCGGAGCTGCTCCTTAGTGCCTGCTTGGCCATTCTGGTGGCTCGACCGAATAGAGGAGGCGCCGGTGAGTTGAAGGGTAGTGGCGACGATGTATAGGTCGCAGCAGCGAGACAGGGCAGTGGTGATCTCCGTGTTAGGGAACTATAGCAGAGAGAAGGACAGAAGAATCAAGGGAGAAGAGAGCCACCCTTCCCCCGGTCAACCCCTTATATATATGTATACCAAAAATCCAACAGCCCAGATCAATCTCTGATTGATTTGACGGACCAGATTGGATTATAAATAGTTATCATGAACAGTAAATAGATATTTTGCTATTTACTATTTATCGTACAGTAGCAACACAATATCCTCTATAATTTCCGCATACGAACTCCGATTAAAGCGTAGTACATACCCACGAGTTCGTATTAACGTCCTCTACAACTTTCCCGTAGGATTTCTCCAAAATCTCGACATATCGTAAAGTCAGCTTTTTACGATAAAGTAATTGACGTTTATTACTTCCGTAAATTGAATAAATTCATAATAAACCGCTCGTAGCTCCAAAAAATATTCCAGACATACTGGAAGACTCGTATTATTATAATCTACCCCATCATGACACTTATTATATTTTTTTCCAAAATCGAGAATATCTCGACATTAAACGCGGATAATAATTCGGGAAAAACTAACAACGTAGTTACAACCCTCTGCAACCCGCTTGGTCCTGGTAAAAAGGTAAATTTTAGGGCGAGGTCTTACAAAGGGTGACAATACGAAGCATATATCACTAAAGTTCTACTACAATCATCAACAACAAACATTCCTCAACATTCAAGTGAACCAACTGAGTTCAAAAGCAAATGTGGCAAACATGTTCACTATGTTTTTGTCTAAGTCTACTTTCGAGAAACATGTGAAGAATATTAGAATGTGCAAGTTATCAAGCCTCTCTGATTAAGTTAGTCATCAGGGAGAGCCTCACATGGTGTAGTTCTCGTTGAAGTAACATGATGCGTTGTACTCCTTTGTCATTCGATCAAGGTTTAGTTTTTCCCACTCAGTTTCTGTTACTTGGCAAGGATTTAATGAGACAACACCGTATGCATCATTTAGCATGATGACATGCGGCATAAAAGAGAATGTTATAGATTAAACGATATGTGTATGTCTTGGTCTATGCTAGTTACATGAGAGTTTGTTCCTTAGTAGAGATATGATACCAATACATGTTTCGTCGTAAAATTATGTAAATCTCTATATAAAAATGCTCTTATTAATGAATTAAATGAAATTCTCTACTCTAATTGATTTCGTTCTCTATTTAAATAGTTTACCGTAGAACAGGAGAAGATTTTTGCCCAAACGTTCCTTTTGGATTCAATTAAAATCCCCTTTTGATATTCGACAATTTTTAGATTTTTACTCGAATAAAAAACCTCCCACACCGACGTAAAACACAGCAAAAACGTCAAAATCACATTTCATTCAGCAGGAGTCTCACAAGTCTCAAATCACGACCCAGACTCCTCGTCGTCGTTGTTTCAGTTCCCACCAATCTGTAAAACTCACGACTATGATTCTCTCCTGTACAATCTGAACTCGACCCAACAAGAGAAGACGATCCACTGCGGAAATGAACGTGAGCAACGGGTCGGTTCACCCAGTTGAAGATGTCCCCACCACAGACGGCGCCGCCGGCCCAAACCGTGTCCGCATGAAGGACCTCCCCGGCATGCCCGGCACCCCCGCCGGCCTCGCCTTGCGCCTCTCCCAGTTCCTCTTCTCCGCCGCCGCTCTCGCCGTCATGGCCTCCACCTCTGACTTCCCTTCCGTCACCGCCTTCTGGTGGGTCCCCTTTTCCCACTGTTACCATTTCATCTAATTTAGCTTTTTATTCCAATTCTTTATTGGATTGTGTTTCTGGGTTTGGATCAGCTACCTAGTTGCGGCTACTGGGTTGCAGACTCTGTGGAGCCTCTCATTGGCCATTGTTGACGTCTATGCCCTTCTAGTTGGGCGGTCCTTGCAAAGCCATAAAGTTGTCTGCTTGTTCACTCTTGGCGATGGGGTAAGATGAGCTTGTAAATTCGAAATGATTTCGCAGAGTTTTTACAGTTCGGGTTATTTGAGGGAATGTTGTTGTTACTTTGTGTTGTTTGGTTGTTGCCAGTTTTCTACATTTGAATTTGCGAGTTTACTTATTAATGGCCATAAAAATCAGTGGCATTATTTTACAAGCTAGATGGTTCTTTTGCTAGTGCTATTGAATCTAATTGATGCTGTCCTAGACCTTGCTGATCACTAGTAATGCAAGAGCACAATGGATCTGATTCTGGGTTTTATATGGTGCTCACAAACTTTGTCTAGTTTTAAGAAAAGTGATTTTACACCCTTTGTATTACTGGTTTGTCTTGGTGGTAGTAAATTGGTACTTTCTGCGATTGGCGCTGTCCTGCAGTGATTGATGGACCCGAACTCACTATATTAAGTCACTGTAAGATATTCATTTTACCTGCTGGGGGATATCTTTTTTAATATACCATTCTAGAAGCATCTTTAAAATGTTAGAATCATTAACATATCCTGGTCAGGGAAGCACTTATATAAACACTTGGTCAAGTTCATTTCTGTAGTTTCTGAATATTCCATATTGGAAGTACTTATTGAAGGTAATATATTTACATTCATATCAAAGTTTGAAAACATTTGTATATAGCCTCTGTCATGCACTAGATTGTCCTATTGTTGCTGAACATTTATCTTGCCTTTAGTTTTGCGCTATGCTTTGTTTGAGTGTCTCAAGGCTTTATTTTTGAGCTGTGGGTGACTGAAGGCCTGAAGCAAAGTACAATTTTTTCTTTTTCTGCAGATGACATCCACACTAACATTCGCGGCAGCCTGTGCTTCTGCAGGGATTACAGTTCTTATTGACAATGATCTTGATAGTTGTGCCCATAATCATTGTGCACAATTTGAAACAGCTACAGCCATGGCTTTCATAACTTGGTTCACTGCTCTACCGTCTTTTCTCTTGAATTTTTGGTCGCTGGCATCCAGGTGAATGCATGTATCATAAAAGTTCTAGAACAAAATGATGGTTTCAGCTGTGTTGTACCACACATGTTCATTGCTTGTGTTGTATAATTTTTATTATTGCATGCCATGTGTTGGGATGTGCTCAATTCAAACTTGTTGTATTTTTGTGAATACCTGATGCATGATAAGTATTTGGAGTGTGGATATGATCTGGTCAGTTATTGCTCAACCAGGACGTAATTGATTGGATAGTCATGGTGTGATAAGCGTTGATGATATGAATGTACCAAGGCACACATGAAGTTTGAAGAGACATGCTCTTATGTTTTCATATTAATTTTTGTTTTGGCATCTACTTCATGTATATTGGTATGATTTTCCTTTTTCCATTGTTCTTTTAGCAATTTGAAAAAATGTTTCTCATCTTCAAACACTTTCAGTAAGAAGTGACTGAGGTTCTCGAGTAGCTCATTTCACCTGGTGTGAATATCTGCTGAGACTGCTGTCTATCTGATAGATGGTAAAAGCAATTTAGAGTTGTATGACTGACCAGTTGAAAGTGGGATCTGGAACGAGCAAATAGTGTTTTCCCAATAAATTAGATGGCTTCTTTATCCTTTGTTGTTTTATTGGGTCTTGGAACACCACTTAAAGTTGGGAGTATGCCTTGCAGTTTACTGTTCAACCTATATTTCAAGTATTGTAACTCTTTAGAACTAGCGTTTTCCTTGTAGTTGTGTACAAAAGACTTGTAGGTTAATGATTTTTATCCATCGATCAAATTTTAAACGGTTAAAATAATAAGCTTTGTAAAACGGTTAAAATAATGGGCTGTGTAAACGTATGCAAATAAAAACAGATCTTGATATATACTCGGACTAACTCTTTCGGATGTCCACGCCTATTTGAATATCCCACTGCACCTAAACTAATTTCCAATAAATCCTGCCAAAGACGTCTGCGTCTGAGCCACGCATGATTGTAGTGGGGAGGCTACCCCATTCACCTAATAACTTTCCTTCACAAAAATATGAAACACGAGAAAAGTAAACCAAAGAAATTGTGGACTTGAAATTAAGCATATATACGACTGAGTTTACTTTGTTTATGTCATGCATATTTTTGGTTTTTTAATTATAGCCTTTGGTTGGTTTAGGTGTGTTATTTTGATACCGGTGTTTGCTGAATAAAATATGATTCACTTTTTAACTTAAAATGGATAATTACACCGACAATAAGATCGAAACCATATACATATATACATACACACAGGGTAATTAAGAGATCACTTTCATCAATTAAGTAAAGATGTGTTGATCTCTCTTTTCAACAGTAATTTCATTGCTGATAATCAGCTCTTAGTAGTTTGCATGCAAGTAATTAACCTATCTAAACTCAGCACATACGTAGTGTTGATCCAGAATTAACCTATCTAAACTCTTAGTTTGGGGAAGCTAGCTGTCTTGCTCAGGTGAATGTCATTGAAACCTGCACGTTTTGTGTATGAAAAATATTACGAAACTTGTTCATAATTGTTCAAAAGACTGATGCCTCAGCCCTTATCAATCAGTCTATATACCAATACAGAAACACCCCAACAACCTTTTCTTTTTGTGGACGGAGAATTGTAAGTTTCACATGAACAATATTGATGCAGAACGTTTCTGGTATGATACATATTGTGCATAACTATGCTACTTGATTGCATGTATCTGCATAGGTATTCGAACGTATAAATTAGCAAGGTAGCACGTACACCGCTCTTCAACTCATACCTTGGACTCGGTATTGAAATATTAGTGATAAGATGTCTCTTCAAGTTTTAGCATCTCAATCTCAAACGCCAAATACCAGGCCTTCAGCTAATTACACTCCAAGCATTTGGGGAGATCACTTTCTCTCTTACGCTACGGCGGTAAGATATATATTTAGCAATTCCTAGCTAGCTAGTAACATAATATGTATACAAATTAGAGCATGTAGTGGTCTGATTTTGTACCCATGTATGTGATCAGAGTTTGGTTTTCACAAATGCCATCATATCGTTTATCTATCTTTTCTTGAATTTGCCTACGCAGGAGGTGGACTTCATTCTCAAGCAACAATTCCAAGAACTTAAAAGACAAGTGAAAATGATGCTAATGGTTCCAGTGAAAGAGCCTTCAGAAAAACTGAACTTAGTCGATGACATTCAGCGCCTAGGAGTGTCCTATCATTTTGAAAATGAGATTGATGAAGTTCTAGAACACATTTATCAGGCCACTCAAGGTTGTGATATGGAAAATGATGATGATCTTTATACTACTGCTCTGCGTTTTCGGTTGCTTAGGCAACAAGGTTATAATGTTTCTTGCGGTAAGTTGTCCATTAATTTAAGGAGGTGAACTCGGCTTAAACCCGTATATTTGTTTTCAACTTTTCATCACCTAAATAAAGTCCGTGATATGCAGTGGCTCGTCTAAATGATTAGTTGGTGATGCAGATGTGTTCAACAATTTCAAGGAAGGAAATCATCAGAAATTTAAGGAAGCACTTCAGAGTGATGTATCAGGACTATTGAGCTTGTACGAAACCACCCATCTAAGGATACACGGAGAAGACATACTCCAAGAGGCACTAGCCTTCACCACTACTCATCTTGAGTCGATCAAACACAGTTTAAGCCCCTCATTTTCAAAACAAGTAGCCCATTCCTTGAATCAGCCACTTCGAAAGGGCATCACCAGGGTGGAAGCAAGATATTACTTATCCATCTATCACGAATGCGATTCACATAATGAAACTCTCCTGACATTTGCCAAGTTGGATTTCAACCGGTTGCAGCAAGTTCATCAAATGGAACTTTGTGAACTTACAAGGTTAGTTAACCATCAAACCACGTCCATATATACGTACGTTTCTACTAGATAGATAAATGCTATAGTTGTCTATAACAATTACATAATGTAATTTTGGTTGTAGGTGGTGGAAGGACTTGGATGTGAGAAACGAGCTGCCGTTTACAAGAGATAGAGTTACTGAGGTTTACTTCTGCTGGGCTTTATCAATCTGCTTTGAACCTGAATATGCCTTTGCTAGGAGGACATTATGCAAAGTTACTGCCCTGACCTCCATTCTCGATGACATTTATGATTTGTATGGCACACTTGAAGAACTAGAGCTCTTTACTGAAGCTATTGAGAGGTTAATCGATCTATTTCTAATCTGAAATTACTTTTCATTAGCAGCTACCTTGTTGAAACTTGATCGATCGTCCAATAGTAAAGCAGTATCAAAGTGAAGCTAGCTAGAACTAGTCAAGGGTTAAATTCATCAAAATAATCTAGGGTTCATCAATAAAGTTAGAATTGTATGTCTTAGCTTAATTTATTTACTTTAATGATTATGATTAGGTGGGATATTCGTGTCATCGATGCACTGCCAAACTATATGAAAGTCTGTTATAAGGCCCTTCTAGACGTGTATACTGAAGTTGAAGAAGAGCTTGCAAAGAAGGGAAAGTTGTATCTAATCCACTATGCCAGAGAAGCTGTAAGTTCGATACACCCATTACGTTTAAGTACAGATATACGTTCATACAGCTGCACACAGTTTACGGTAAAGGGAAAACGTTTTCTTTAGTGAGAAATCATAATTTGAGTTGAGCATGGTCATATGGTTGTGTAGATGAAACTGCAAGCTAAAAGTTACCATCTTGAAGCCAAATGGTTCCACCAGAAATACATACCCACAATGGATGAATATATTGCTCTATCATCACTGACCTCAGGCTATCCACTGCTTATAACCACCACTTTTGTTACCATGGGAGATATTGCTACACAAGACTCATTTGACTGGTTGGCAACTTATCCCAAACCTGTAAAAGGGTCTGCAGTAGTTGCCCGACTTATGGATGACTTGGTTTCCCACAAGGTATACCTGCATACACAATTATACCACATAATTTTCTCCTTCTATGATTACGGCAACTATTGAAATCTCTGCATTTTAATCTTGATCATGTCATTTAGTAATTATGTCTCTTCATTTGTAGTTTGAGCAAAAAAGAGGGCATGTTGCATCAGCTGTTCAGTGCTACATGAAAGAATTTGGTGCTACAAAAGAAGAAACAATATTCGAATTGCGTAGCAAAGTGAATAATGCATGGAAGGACATTAACGAATCGTTCCTTGTCCCTATTGCTGTTTCAAGGCCACTGCTGACTCGAATTCTAAATTTTGCTTGTGTTATGGATGTTGTTTACAAATACGAAGATGGTTACACCACTCAGCATGGCATGCTCAAGGATCTGATAACTTCCGCACTTATAGAACAAGTGCCTGTATAGCTAGGGCACTTATCTGACCAAACTTGATATAAAATAACTCGTCTCAAATTAAAAATTCACATGATTTGCAGCCCTCCCTTCACTTGATTTGCATAAAATTTGTTAATCCATGTACTTTTGAATAGTCGAGAAATGATTTCTCAAACCCCGCTTAGCTAACTTTCCCCGCGCGCCCCAGTTCCCCTTCTGGGAAATTCTCAAATGGGAGTTCCCGGCACTACCCCGCGGGTAGATGAGACCCCCTGCAATTCTGAAATTGCTTTGGTGAAGCTCTAACTCGTCCCCAGATCTCCTTGCCGTCGCCTTTGTTAGGATATGCTTTCTAGCTTTCCTATCTCAACTAGGAATACTATTCTTCTTCTGTCTTGTATTGGGAATGCAGCGTTTTGGCTGTGATCTAGCTGTCAGGTTTTAGACTGTCTTGTCCAATGTTGAGCCGAAATGTGTCACTGATGACACTGTCCAGGCTATATCTAGAGCAACTGCTCTTGTAAGAATTATCGATCAATTTTAGCAAGTTATCTCCTTCATTTGTTTTCTTTCTCTGCAAGTTCTTCCCAAATCCAGTAATGGGGATTTCAGCCCTAACAATCTGATATCAGAGCCCTCGATCTGAAGGCGATGTTGAACACCAAAATGAATACATCAGCTCCGGTGGAGCTCACAAACTTGGAATTCAATTTTCAAGTTCATACGGAGAAATCTGCAGCACGGTTTGATACTATGCAGCAATCAGTGATCGTTGTACAATGTTCAGTTTCTACTCTACAGGGGTCTGTGTCTGAGCTTCAGGATTCCATAGCTACTTTTCGAGCTGAAATATGGTCCATTCTCTTAGAGACAAAGGCAGGGTCATTGGCTTCATCTTTACCACACTCCCAAGCTCCTCAAGGGGTGACTCAGCTGAGGTCCCTCTCACACATGTGACAGCGTTTGTTAGTTTCGGCTCAGTACCAACTAAGGTTCTGCTACAAGGGCAAGTAAGAGTTTCTCCTAGCTCAACAACACTAGGCAAATCTGAGGCCTCATCCAGCTCTTCATAGGAGGGTAGTATCTCTAAACTCATCCATGCTGATGATAAATCTACAAAGTTTAATTACAGAACTCTGACTCATAATGAAGTAATTTTAGGGTTAAATGATGAAACTAGTAGTGTTGTTAACTCATGTGCATCAGTAACCTTGCATGTGATTAATGCTAAGACCTTGGTGCATAGTAAGATGGTTGAAATTTCTACCCTTAGCAGTCAGCTTAGTGGTAATGGGTCTAGTTTGGATCCTAAACTGCAGCAACAAGTACTTGGCTAATGCCCTATTAGGTTATGTTATGTTGATCATGCATTTTAGTGTCAGTCTTCTTATAGAGGTGGAAATATGTTAACAAATTATGCTTTTGGGTCTAAAACTGTTCAGAATGTCAGTCTGAATTCATCCATGTTTGGTGGAGCTCCCACCTTACACTTTAGTACTACTGAACATGTTGTGCACAAAAGTGGCTATGCCACTGGGTCTCCAGGCTATTCATATGGTTACAGCCCTAACAAAACAACCCCAACTCACTTCATTGGTGGTGATCAGTTGTTAAATGGAATGTGGCAGAGGACTAATGCTATGACTGTAGGTTATAATTTGCAGAGAACTAGTCAGCATTCTCTCTTGAACAACGACAGTACACCCTTTGGTTGGCAACAACATACTTACATTCATTTTTATCCTTCCTTACCTACTATGAGACAGTTGAGGTTGAAATTGCCTACGTTCAGTGGTGGTGATCTAATAGAGTGGCTTAACAAAGCAGAGCAGATTTTTGAATTCTACCAAATACCTGAGGAGAGGAAGTTGTCACTAGCCATGCTTCATTTAACAGACAAGGCTTCAGATAGGTGAGATATGTTTCAAGATGATTTCCCACAGACATGGAAAGAGTTAGCTGAGGTATTGATGAGGGAGTTTAATACTTACAATAGAAATGACTCTCAAGTAGTTTTGACAAGAATGTCACAAACAGGAACTATTGAGAGTTTCATGGAACAATTCACTAGACTTTCAAGAAGGACGAAGGGATTCTCTAAGCAATCGCTACTTTCATTCTTCATTGGGAGACTTAAAAAAGAAATCAGATCTATTGTGAGGGCTTTAAAGCCAAAAACATTGTATGAAGCATGTGAATTGGCTAAGATCTTTGATGAGAAGGATTTTGACAGCAAGGGGGTCAACAAATCAAATGTAAGGATTAAAGAGTCCCTGTGGTTATTCAAGGCTCTCAGTGGTTCAAACCCAACAGGGAGTCAAGCAGAGTCAGTTTGATAAGGGCAGGACATGGGTACCAACTACAAACAGTAACAAGATACTGTCACAAGCTGAGTACCAAGAAAGAAGAGCTAAGAACCAGTGCTTATTTTTTGATGAACAATTCTAGCCTGGCCATAACTGTAGGAAGAGACAGGGGCAGCTAATGGTAATTAAGGTGGTTCAAAAAGATGATGACAGTGTTGAGTCATATGGCAGAGAAGACACTGAGGTTACATGTCAGCAAAACAAGGAGGTACTACAAGAACCCCATATTATGGGAGGTCACATTGATTCTAATACTATGCAGCTTAAATGAATGTTCAACAAAAAGAAGGTTCATGTTCTAATTGATACTGAAGCATCACATAACTTTATTCATCCAGCTGTGCTTAGGAATTACAAGGGAAAGGTTGAGGACATTAAACCCCTAAAAGTCAGGTTTGCTAGTAGTGCTCTTATGCAAACCAGCAAAATAGCTAGGATAGAGATGCAGCTACAAGAGTATGTATTTGAAGCTGACTTCTACATATTACCAGTATCTGGCTGTGAGCTGGTGTTGGGATCTTCATGGCTCAAAACACTGGGAGACATAACTTGAAATTTTGAGACAATGAAGATGCAATTCCATAGGGATGGTGTGAAATATATGCTGCAAGGTGAGACCAGAACTCAAACTTCAATAGTCAGTTGCAAGGTGATGAGCAGGTTACTCAAGAAGGAAACAGAGGCTGTTATGGTGCAGTTGTGTCCATTAGGGGTGCAGGAGAGTTCCACAGTAGTCCATCCTGAAATGTAGAAAATTCATCCTGTAATTCAGGAAATTCTTAACAAGTATCCAGATGTGTTCACCATCCCTACAACTTTGCCACTTGTGAGAAAAAATGACCAAAGAATTGAGTTGTTACCTAATAATCCAGCTATAAATGTGAGGCCATACAAATATCCACATTTTCAAAAAAAAAATGAGATAGAAAAAATAGTGCAGGAAATACTGGACAATGGGGTCATCAGGCCAAGTGTATCCCCCTTCTCATATACAGTCATTTTGATTAAAAAGGATGGTTCATGGAGGATGTGTGTGGACAATTGGGAAATCAACTCAGCCATAGTTAAGGATAAGTACCATATACTAGTTGTTGATGAGATGTTGGATGCGATACATGGAGCCACAGTATTTACCAAGTTAGACTTAAGATCTGGTTATCATCAGAACAGAATGGTGAAGAAAGACATTAAGAAATCTGCCTTTAGAACACATTCATGACATTATGAATTCTTAATAATGACATCTGGATTGACTAATGCCCTAGCTACCTTTTAGTCCACTATGAATGATATTATCAGGGAGTTGCTGAGAAAAAGGGTTTTAGGGTTTTTTGATGATATATTAATCTATAATGCTCCTATAGAGGAGCATATCAAGCACTTAGAGATGGTACTTGAAAGACTACAACAACATGAGTTGAGAGTCAAGACTAGTAAATGTAGTTTTGGTGTGGCAAGTGTGGAGTACTTAGGGCATGTCATCAGTGCTACAGAGGTGTCAGTGGATCCCTCCTAAATAGAATGCATCAGGTTGTGAAAGAAACTGATAGAGCATTTTATGTGACGAATATATAGTTGAAACCTTACAATTTTGCTTAGTTTATTTCTTAGGTACTTCGGAGAGCGGTTATGGAGAAAAGAGAGTTAAATCTAGGCAATTAAGGTCTTTTCTATGGAGTAACGTTGCGGAGCAAAGAGAATGATAATTAAACTCATCGAAGACCTCAAATGAAGTCAAAGAAAAGATGCGTGCAAAACTACCCTCGAATAAGCATATATTTGAAGTATGAAAATAGCTTATTTTCTTCTATTTTCAATGAAGAATTCGAGGGGTTTCTTGCAATCCATTTAGCTAGTGCTCAATTCAAAGATGTAGTATAGAATTTGTGCTTCATTCTCATGCTAAGAATCATTCAAAAAGAAGTCAAGAAGCGTAAGTTACAAGTCCTCAAAGTTGAACAAATAAACTGAAATTCGGGAAGTTTATTGACTGTCAACCTTTGGAGCATTTTTACACCATCAAGACGACTTTTTCTCTGAAACGTTTCTTCACCAAAGTTGTATACAAGAGAGAGGACTTCAATTTAGAGCCAAGAACTGTCCAAAAATGTGGATAATTGATGAAGTTGCGATTGCTCAAAGTCGGAAGAAAAACTGAGAGAAACTGAAATTTTCGGCAAGGTTATGTTGAAGTCGGGTTTTGGGCTAATTTTGAGGGATGACTTCTTGGAATTTTTGAAGGATTTTTGATGGATTTTGAAGGCCTCTATCTTAGTATTTTTGATCCTTAAATTCGTGGAATTTCATAAGGGGTAATCAAGCTCAAGTTTGCTAAGGAAAGAAGACCTAATTCAAGAAGAAAAGTGCAACCCTTGTCCTATATAAATAGGGGTAGCAAACCAACGAATTTGGAGACATCCTCTTGACACACAACAACTCAGAAACCCTAGTTTTTCCATCTCTCTACCTTTTCCATAAACCCTAGTTTAGCCTTTTCAATTCCTCTTGTAATTTCATAGTTTCTTTGGCGTGCTTCGAGCGTGTTGTAGAACGAAAAGTGTAACTCATGACTTTCTTCCTTTATTTTCAATAATTTTTGTTTTTATTTTTAATTTGTTCTTAATTCATATGTGTGTCATGTATGTGTTTCCATTCATTGATTGAATGATGTTTTAGTTATCTTGATCATGCTTGTTCGATATTGAAACTGCTATGATTTGTTCTTCGTAAAAACGTGCCAAGACTTGTATTAGGACCGCGTGGGTTAATATGAGTTAAAATTGATAGAGATTGATCATAGGATGCATGCTAATATGTGAGTTGTCAACAGCGTGTGCGGATTTATATGTTGGTATGTTCAAATTCTATCTTAAACTTAATGATTCATGTTATGTGAAACGTGTTTGCATTGCATGGAATTTGTTTAATATTATCAGTGGCGTGCGCATGTATTAGAGATAGTTTAGAAAGACATGAGAGATTACTAGGCCGCGTGGGCTGTTTTCTCTTGGAATTTGGTTCAACTATCGAATTTGCATGATTTTAGGTTGCTAGAATTGTTATTCATCGATATGTTCTTGTGTTGAGTTTGTGTGTTTGTCTGAGGTTGGTCACATGTATATAGTAGCTTAGATTTGGTTTTCTTTTTAGTTTAGGATTTTCGTCACTATTCTGTTCCCTGTTTTATTGTATTTTATTTCCTTACCAAATGAACTCCGAATCTCCTGAAATTTTGTACAGTTGTTTATATATATATATGTCTAATATATCTCTGTAAATTTTGGTAATTTTCTGAGTAGTTTAGGTTAGGTTTTTATTTAGATTTTAAACTGCTGTTCGTTAGGAACAGTAGTTACTTTTGTAATAATTTGTAAGTTATAATACTTGTTTATAATTGCTATGATTTATACTAACGCTTATTTAGTAGATACCCTCAATCCCCGACCCTATACGATACCCTAATTGCCTTATGCTACTAACGATAAAAATGGTTTATTTGATGCAGGCTTAAAAACCCGACGTCAGAAACCGGCTACTTTGAAGGGTCTTACGATATTTTTTGGATTAGTTGGTTATTATAGGAAATATGTGAAGCATTTTGGCATCATTGCCAAACCACTCACTGATATGCTTAAAAAAGATAATTTCAAATGGACAACTGCATCTGAACAAGCTTTTGAAGACCTGAAGCAAGCTCTGATCTCAACTCTAGCTTTAGCAATTCTTGATTTCTCAAAGGAGTTTGTGGTAGAATGTGATGCTTTAGATAGGGGAATTGGAGCTGTGCTGTCTTAAGTGGGACATCCAATAGTTTTCTTAAGCAAGGTTTTGGCTCAGAAACATGTGAAATTATCAGTCTATGACAAGAAGATGTTAGCAGTGGTGTATGCTGTCAACATTGGAGGCCTTATTTACTAGAGAAGCATTTTAAGATTTACACTGATCATAGGACTATTGAATATTTCTTGAAGTAGAAAATTACATCCCCAACTCAGCAGAAGTGGCTTGTTAAACTAATAGGATATGATTATTTAATCCAGTACAAGGCTGGAAAGAACAATGCTGCTCCTGATGCTTTGTTTAGGCAGCTAGAGTTGGCTGTTTTGACAGGGGTAGTTACTCCAGTTCATACATTTTTAATGAAATACAAAAAGCATGTGAAGGGGATGCTGAGTCTCAGAAAATCATGCAAGAGTTAGCTTCAAGAGGGAGTAGCAGGAGGCATTATACTGTGCAGGATTCACATATGTTGTACATGAAAAGGACTTATATTCCAAGAAATGGAAATTGGAGAGAGCAGGTTATTAAGGAATTTCATGAGGGGTTGGTGGGAGGTCATGCTAGTAGGACAATGACGTATCACAAGATTAAAAGGAGCTTTGCATGGCCAGGTATGCTGTCCAAAATTCAAACCTACATTGCAGCTTGTCACACCTGTCTTTTTTGGGAAAATTTCTTCAAGCTACAATGAACTCAATTGGCAAAGTCCTCAGCTTACCACCCTCATACTGATGGTTAAACTGAGAATTTGAATAGGACATTGGAGCAGTACCTAAGGTGTGTAGCAGGAGAAAAACCTCACACATAGGTAACATCACTTATTTGGGTTAAATGGTGGTACAATTCTGCATACCACTCAACTTTGCAAATGACTCATTTTCAGGCCCTCTATCGATACCAGCCTCCATCAGTTATACCTTATCTTGTAGGCATGGTTCAAAAACTCAGCCTAGTCTGTGACCAGTCGGTAGTCGACCTACTGCCGAGCTGATTTTCGGGAGATCGGTGACAAAAGTCGGCCGGAAGAAAATCGGTCGACTAGTCGGGCAACTCAGAGAAAAATAGGCCTAACTCGGTCAAGTCGGCCCAACTCAATCAAGTCGTTCTCCTCGACCTCGCCTCCCCATCTCCAAGTCTCTGCCTCGGTTTAGGCCATAGCTGCTCCTCCAAGGTCCATCCAGACTTCACCCTAAGCTTCTAAGACTGACAAAAATGCCAAGGAGCTCCCTGGAATTCCCAAAACACACTCGTCAAAGGAAGAACCGAGAAATCTAGAAAACATAGAAGATGAGGTTTTATGATTAGGGCTTCATTTTGAACAAGAACACGCATAGGATTGAAGGGAAAGAGAAGAGAAGCCGAAAGATACAAGTCACGTGCCTCCTCGTTGACTGAACGGTGAGATTTGGCCGGAAACAAACGAAGCTTCTCTTCCTCCGATCTCCACAAGGAGTGGATGCATGGTGGATTTGTTTGAGGGGTTTTGTAGGGGAGGAGATGGTGAGTATTTTGATGGTGGTTTTGCCGACAGGGGTGGTCGGAGTCGCTGAGACAGTGGCGGGGGAGCTCAGAGCGAAATCATCTGTCTATGCTCGGGTTGCAGGTCGAGGGCGAGTCTGACCTTGGTTATCTCTCCTCCTCCTTTTATAGACTAACTGACGACTGAGATTTAAAAATGGTAGAGATCTGACGGCCCAGATTGGAATTGACTATTTTTATTATTTATATATATAATTATATATTTTAAAAATACAACTAAATTCAAAAATTAAAAACCGAATACTCCCTGACTATTCCCCTGAATACCTCTACTCGCTAGTCTCCGGCCGACCGACTTGCGACTTTTAGAACCTTGCTTGCAAGGTCAACAACTGTATCTCATGTAGACACTGCACTCAAGAATAGACATGAGTTGTTAGCAGTCATTAAGAGGAACTTACAGGTAGCACAGTTCAGAATGAAAGGATATTTTGACAAAAGACATACAGAAAGGGAGTTTGTTGTAGGGGACTTTGTGTATCTTAAACTGTAGCACTACAAACAACATTTAGCAAACCCAACTGCTTGGCATCAGCTTTCTCCCAGGTACTTTGGTCCATTTCTTGTTACTGAAAGGATTGAATAAGTAGCTTACAAGTTGAAACTACCTACAACAGTTAAAATCCACAATGTCTTTCATGTGTCTTTGTTTAAAAAGAAGATTGGTCACTCTGTCGCAGTATCTAGCCAGCTGCTTCCAATTGTGGATCCACACAATCCAAAATGGGTGCCTGCAACCATACTGAGTAGGAGGTTGTTCAAGAAAAATGCTGAAGCTGGAGTTAAATGGCTTATCCATTGGTTTGGAATTTTAGAAGAGGAAGCTACTTGAAAGGATGCAAATATGTTTAAAGAGAGGTTTCCAGATTTTAATTATGTTGGAGTTTTTGGAACCAATCCTGCTGGTTAACAGGAACTAGTCACTTGAGGACAAGTGTGTTTTTGCAGGGGGTGGGATGTTAGGATAGGCTTTCTAGCTTTTCTATCTCAACTAGGAATACTATTCTTCTTCTGTCTTGTATTAGGAACGCAACGTTTTGGCTGTGATCTAGCTGTCAAGTTTTAGACAATCTTGTCCAGTGTTAAGCCGACACGTGTCACTGATGACAGTGTCTAGGCTATATCTAGAGCAACTGCTCTTGTAAGAATTATCAATCAATTTTAGCAAGTTATCTCTTTCATTTGTTTTCTTTCTCAGCAAGTTCTTTCCAAATCCAGTAGTGGGGATTTCAGCCCTAACAGCCTTGATCACTCTACTCCTCCACATTGCCAACAAAAACGAACCCTGATTTGGCGTTGCCGAAATATGTACAAATCCTAATCGTCAATCAATGATTATGTATATGTTTATTTTTTGAGTTTTGATATGAAATAGGGTTTGGAATGGATGATTTCAGTGATTGTTTGGAATGGATATGAAAGAGGACCAGGGGAAGAAGAAGTCCTTTGACCAGTTTGTTGAAGTTAATGCTTTCCTGGGAACTCTAGGAAACTGCAAAAAAAGCAATGACTCACTGCAAATATTTACTTCCATCGTCTCTACTGTTCACCTCTACTCAACTCAAGTTTTAGATATTTTGTAGATGATTAAACAAGATGTAATGAAAAATACGAACGTAAAATCCCAAATATGTAATTATCATGTATTTATCAAAAGACTGATGCCAGTCTATCCAATTTCAGAAATAGCCCAATAATATTTTCTTCTATAGTGGACAGAGAAAATAGCAAGTCCATTGATTTCTAGTTTTCAAATTTGTTGTTGAGAATTGTACATATTAGGGACTAGTAACGATTCGTTTAGGGTGCGTTTATTGTCATTTCATAAACCATTTTGTTCACCCCATATTCTCTTCACACCCTAATTATATATTTTCAATTGTAAGTCTACTTTGTTCACCCATTTACAATACCTCAAATATCATTTTTTATTTCTATTTTATTCACCCTACATTATCTTCTCACCCACAAATATATATATTCTTTTATTTTGAGGAAACCCAAAGAAATACAACAAATTGAAAAAGAAAAAAAACACAACAAAACATGGGAAATGTTCATACAAAATTGACATGAAAAATAACGAGTAAAGGGTTAAATGAAGCTTGACAAAGAAAACAAGAGAAAAAAAATACACAGTTCATCTCATATTCAGGTTACATGCTAGTGTCTTCATAAAACGATTGAATATGATAAATTATGGGTTATGGTTTATGAAGTACGTTTTTAGGCAAACTAAATTCTAATTTTTAATTTGTAACAATTTATTGTCCCTTGATGTAACTTTACATGAGGGTATTCTGGTATTTTAATTAATCAAGAATATGTGGAATGAACAAAGTAGTTTATGAGATGGTAATAGACACACTCTTCGTTTATGTTTTTTAATGAATCACTCACGTTACTACGCAATTCGAATATTGTTTCTTCTTCTATAGCACCAAATTCATATGGATGTGGTTTGATGTTTAATTAACCTTGTAATTTCACAAATTTCCTTTCGTTGGAATTGCTGCAACATGTTGAAATCCGACATGGCAAATGTCAGGTGAGTTTCATTATGTGAATCGCCATTCTGGGTACATATGGGAGCTAGAAATAATTCTCTGTAGTATTCTCGACAAAATAAATGATCTATTGATGGCAAGATAGTTGAGTGCGGCATATTGAACGCGATGTTGAATGTGACATTAGAACCTATCGGTTACAACTATTACAATAGTTACAACGACTACGAAGTATATCATCAGATACAATAACAAGCAGGTTAACTTTACAAGAGATAAATGCAATCATAACTATGAACATAATTATAACATTAAGTGAAGTCATAATTACAAGAGATAAAATGCAATAATAAGCATGAATGTATTGATATTGGGTCGAGTTCAAAACGCATGTACCAATTTGATATTACATAAACTATTTTACCCTTAATTTAATGGCAACAATTTATCATGTATAATTCTTAAAAATTTTCTCTCTCTCCATATATATATATATATATATATTATTGTAGGGGAAAGAGTTATGCTCATCTTATTGATAGAATGAAGACATTTGTATATAAAAATACGTGTGCCTTTTGGGCTATTACATGAAGGAATGGGCCTATTTTACATAAAGCCTGTATACAAGATATGAACTAAGATACACATACATATCAAATATCCTAGAACACTCCCCATTGTGTCGCGTATATTCATGCCAGAATGATGCTTATGGTGTTGCCTCATCAAAACCTTACCAATTAACAAAAATCATGTTAGAAAACTAAACCTTGGTCGAAGGATAAAAAAGTACAACGCACCGACTACTCCATTGAGAACTTGCCTTGTGATGCTCCTCTGATTTGTGCTTCAATCGAATTTTCCTGATGAATGGTGCATTCCAACATGTTTCTCAAGAGTAGATGTGAGCCAAGACTTAAACAAGTCTGCCATGATCAACAACAAATGAGGATCAATGGCCTTTGCATGGTGCATGCAATGTTATCTCGTTAAAAACCTTGTCACGTAAAACTCATTGGGACAAAAAGCTTAGACTAAGGGAAAAAGAATGCAACATGGTTGACACAAACAATCATACCCTTCACATTTGATGATGACATGTATATGCTAGAATTTCTTTCAAATCTACACCTCCACCTTATTTTAAGATCAATCATAGGGTACTTTTGAATCCTTAGTGACCACGGAGCTCTTTTGACAATCTGGCATATACAGCTCTTTTAATATGTCTCAAATGCTTCATTTAGCTCACTGCTCAGCAGCTATGTGCATGACGCCTAGCAGCTTGCGTGCAGCGCTCGGCAACTGTGTGTACAACGCTCGGCAGCTGGCATGCACAACGCTCGGCAGCTGGATGCACAACACTCGACAGTTGTGCACATCGCTCCATAGCTGGTGCACAACGCTCGGTAGCTAGGTGCACAAGGCTAGGCAGCTAGCGCACATGGCTCGGCAGCTGGTGCACAGCGCTCGACAGCTGGGTGCACATCGCTCTGCTGACAACATGCAGTGTCTGGCAGAGGCTACACAGCGCCTTGCAGTTCGCGCACAATGCTCGACAGCTATGTGCTATATGTTTGGCAGCTTGGCCTCTAAACTTACAGATGCCTAGATCTTGATTTCACTTCTGATGCATCTTGATTCATGCATGGCTAGTGATGGCATATGTAACAACTGTTTTCTCATTTCATAGGGATTGAATACGTCATACACTCTTAGAGTATTTAAGTGATGTCCTTTGTCATTTCATTGACATTGTGTGGGCATAATGCTACTTAGCTTTTCAATGAATAAGAGGTAAAGTATTTCTTTTGATTTAAATGAATCACTCTCTCTTAGAGTAAAGACCTTGACTAATCATGAGAGTATATGAAGGTTTCACTCTTCTTCAGAGGACCTAAGCTGATTAATGAAAATACATCATCAATACACAATCCATCGATTTCAATATGAGATTGTGTCTTTCCCAAGATCTTTTTCATTCCAACATCGGACATATACTGCGATCATCTAGAATCAATACGCAATGACATTATTCATCATATCCCATCCAAAATCAAGGAGTCATGTAGTATGCGTCCAAAACTCTTAGCCAATGCAAACTCCACTTGATTTGGGCTTATGAAGCATGTTTAAGATCTCCATACATATTTCAGATCTGATAGAGACGCTACTATGATAATATTCAAAGGGTTGCATGTACAGTTCTTGGAGAATTACCAAACTGACAAGGAAGTAGAGTGCATAACATCCATTACGAGAGTATTTCTCATCGTAGTCGATCCCAATGCGTGTTTATGAGAAACCTTGTGCCATAAGGGAGTCTAAGACTCTTGTTCTCACTACACTAACTCACAAAGGTTTATTTGATAGAGTTTATGCTTGCGGTGTCGGTAACACCTGCCCAAAGACCTATCCCTTTGTTTGGGTCGCATCTTCCCATGTAGGTCAATCAACTTTGTCTGTTTATATCAACAAAGTGTGGTTTGATAAACTCATCATTCCACGTCCGCATGTACACTAGTGTAGTATTTATAGAGATATCTCTTTATGAATTGGATTTGAAGTTGAGGCATCCCCCAACGATAGTCACAATTTAGAATTTCATGAGACGGAGTGAGTATCACTGATCAATGGACCAAGTAGTGCCAAACTCGCTTTCTCTCTCACTGCGAGTATGTATCGAACCCAAGGGCCTTAACCTTAACATTTGAAGAGCCACAAGGCCTAGGACACCATGTTGCCACATTATGACATCCACATATCACCACTCAAGGTGATGGCACTAAGACCACCTTAATCTGGACGAGCCATGGATCAAGACCACCTCAATCTGGTCAAGCCATGTCCTCTTGGTAGGACATCATTTCTTACAGACATATGCATCATTGATCACGTCACTATAGTTCTTTTAGGACCATGTTGAGACTTAGTGGTGACCAATCACAACATTCACGTCATTCCCACTTGAACACTGGTGTTCGTATCTCCCCCTAACAACAGGAATACAGTCTGAAAGTGACAATCCACATTGTAGCAGTTAAGGAGATTGTCTGTGAATGAGCAAACATAAACAGACTTTAGGTGGGTAGTTCCAAAGTGACTCATATCCAACCTTAGAACATGTTAATCTCACTCGACATATCATCATTAGGCATTGTGGCAGTGTAATTTGGCACATTGTCAAACTCAAGTCTTGGAGATCCGTTACTATCCCACCCAGTTCAAGGATTAAAACTTCGTGTCAATCCTAGTACACAGTTACGAGTTGTTGTGCATTAATGCAATGATAGTAAGTCGTTGACGAAGTAATACATGGCTGCATGTCCCTCTTTGAGGATAAGTAGTGAGCCCATAGATACGTAAGCAGCATGTGGTAGACGATGGTGCAACACATGACCAGTGTGTTAGCCCTTCAACCAACACCATAAAAGAGTATATTGTGTCCGTACATTGGTTGGATCTGTCTACATAATCATTCATTGGATTTCCAATAAGAATGATATAGCATAAGAGTATCTTTCACCTTCCTTAGCTAAAGTACAAGCCATACAATCGAAACCATGAGTGTTGGACTATGTCTGTAACACCCTATTTCGAAATTTAACTTTTTATCGGGATTAGGCGGGTTACAGAGGTTGTACCTACGCTGTTAATTTTTTCTGAATTAATATTCGAGTTTAACATCAAGATATTCTCGGTTATGGGAGAAAATAGAATTAATGTCCCGAGAGGTAGATTATGTTAATACGAGTCTTCCGGTATGTTCGGAATATTTTTCGGAGCTACGAGCTGTTTATTATGAATTTATCCAATTTACGGAAGTAATAAATGTTAATTACTTTACCGTTAAAAGATGACTTTGCGATAAGTCGAGAATTTAGGGAAGTTCTTTCGGGAAAGTTGTAGAGGACGTTAATACAAACCCGTGGGTATGTCATACGCTTTAATCAGAGTTCATATGCGAAAGTTATGCGGGATAAAGTGTTGTTACCTTGTGGTAAAAGTAAATAGTAAAATATTCATTTACCGTCCATGGTAACTTTTAGTATTTAATCTGGACCGTCAGATCTTAGCAAGATCAGATCTCGACCGTCCATTTCCTTATAAAAGGAGGGTCAGCTTTTACTCGATCAAAGCTTTCCCTTTCGGGTCAACTCGAGCTCCCCGAGCTCTGGTCCTCTCCGGCGAGCCACCGCCGTCAGGCCACCACTGGCCGGTAGACCACCACCGTTCAACTCCTCTCCTTCTTGTCTACTCATCCCTACCCTCAGCTCTCCGAGGCAGCCACTGAGGAAGGGGATCGAGTGCCACTGTGCTCGGTGGTCAACGATCGGAATCCGACAAACCAGGCGGCGCTAGGACGCGTGGAGGGTACTGTTCTTCTCCTCATCACTTCTTCTTCCTTTCCCTATCCTTGAAATGTCAGATTGAGCCCTATTTAGATGTGCTCCATTTTCACTGTGTTTTCCTCTTTTTCTGGGTTTCGGGTTTCTCCCCCGGCGGGTATTTTTAAGGTTTTGGCGAGTTCCTCGAGCTCCGGTGAGGCTGGAAGCAGAGGATTTGGGCAGTGGCGAGGCTTTGGGAGGTGACTGCTTCGAATTTGGAGGTGAGGATTTCGTTTTAGGCTTTTCTGTTGTCACTGTGTTGTTGCTGTGTTGTATGTTGAATTTGTGGTGGTTGTTTGGGAGAGATGATGGCTAGAATTAGGAGGGAATCCGGCCAGCAAACCGATCGAAATGGTTAGGGGTAAATCCCCGGATTTTTTACCGCGGTAGATTCGAAATCTTACCGTTTTACTGTGCATGTAAAAAGTCAGAATTACCCTTGGTAGATTTGTAAAATTACAAGACTGCCACTGAGGCTAAAAAGATATTCTTGCCCCTGATAGTTTTAGTTATTTACAGGGCTGCCCCAAAGAGTGAAATTTTAGAAATGCCCCTGGCAGCATAGCATAATTACCAAACTACCATTGAGGTTGAATTGACTATGTTGCCCTTGACAATTTAAGATAATTACAAGGGTACCCTCCAGTTGACATTACTGTTATGCCCCTGGAGGACTTGTTATTTACGTGGATGCCATCATATTATATATTTATGCGTGGTTGTTTATATTTATGCGATTGCCGTTATATCCTGTTTGTTTGTGTATGGTGAAATGTTAGGGATAGTCCCGACAGTTAGATGGTCGGTGGATACCTCAGCGGAAGTTAAAATCCGGATACGCAATAGATGTTTGCTATCCATACTAATAGATCGACCGATAATTAGAAAAGCAGGATTTAGCCAGGTTAGGGCGTTACTTAAATGAGAGCTACGTGTGGCTTGATCCCTAAGAACAGGGTACGTAGGTAGCCTGACCGGGATTCGGGTGCAGTCACAAATATTATTAGAACCCTAGGTCCTCTAAATGATTGGTTTGAGATCCAAATGCAGAAATCGGGATAACCTCCGGCTGTGGGGTCTATTTCGGTTTCGTTTGGACCGGATGAAATTGGTTTGAGAATAAGGGTTATCCTTTCTCAAAAGGGATTTTGAGTAAATCTCTCTTGGGATGGGTCCCGCACGTCCTAACCCAGGTTTAGAAAGGTAAACTTAGGTCGGGGCGTGACAATGTCAACGACCGAGTAGAGCACACTCAGTTGTGTGCACATTGGGTGCTACTACCGAGCAGCGTGCGTGCAGCTTTTGAGCAGCATGCATGCAACGGCTGCCAAGGACATCATGTCGGCACACAAGCACAACATACAATCATGGCGTAATTTCACTTTTATTGGGGGAATGGACGCCCAAGAATATCAAACAATTCTAGCTCGTATATCACTTCCGGTATGATCAAAATGTCATTGCTTGTTTGAGTCAATTGTCCCAAATCTACTTATTGGTGACAACTTTAAGACTCATGCACTTCTCCATGATACTTTCCATCAGGACTCATGAGAAGTATACACAAAAGTCTCTACCATTCTCATCATGGTAATTGTTGGTGTGTATATTCATAACACACTTCAATTTTTGATTGCCTTTTAACATAAGGAGGGCATTTGTGACTTGGATCATAGAGCTAAAATGCATCAAGAATCAATTCAGCCATGTCATAAATGATAGTGAAGATCCGATCAACTTAGTCACAAAAAGGATTCATAATCTGCGAAGAGTATACAATTTTCGTGCAGTACGACCTATACGAACTAAAACTGTAATATCTCTCTCTCGTCTTGATGTGAACAAACCACTTGAACCAATGGAAACTAGATTCACATAGCTTTCCAATGATATAAAGTTGGTGTTCTAGTTCATCAGGAGTTGATCTAGGGGCTCTGATGAAGTTAGGGGACAATATGTTACAGAGTCGCTGCCATTGTTTTCTGGCATTATGTGTCAGGACCCACCCTGAGTTAAACCTCTTTAACTCGAAGTAAATCCTGCGGGGACCACCTCAAGGGAACTTCTTACCGAAACCCCTTTGAAATGGACAACCCTTCCTACAAACCAACTTTAACACTTCCATAAATAATTTAAAACATACCCTAACATCTAGAGAATCTTGCTCTCCAAATCACAACTACGCTTAAACAAAATATTCAAATATCTACGTTAGGATAATCAGAGTAATCTACGTGGAAGTGATACCTAATGAATCTTATTGCGACAACGGATTAATTGACTATGCATCAACTTCTGTACGCGCGACCTCCTCTCAGGAACCCTCCAACACTGGACATTTGAAAACGAATGACCCAGAGAAAAACATTTAAAACATTAGCGTGAGTGGACAAAAATAAAATATGAAAAGGTAAATATCTTTTCATGCTCTCCCTTTGATTTCCAAAATCCACATACACGCAACCTAAAGAAAACGATTAAATAAAATATATAAAACAACTCCCTTGGCCCAAATCCATAATTTAAAAGTGGGGTATAATATCACCATGACCACGAGAAAACAACTGACCAGCTTTGATCCACGAGAGGGTCTATTGACCAGCTTTATTCGGGAGGGTCCATCTGACCAGCTACCACCGAAGAGGGTCTTGACCGGCTCTATCCTGGAGGGTCCTTCCGACCAGCTACCACCGAAGAGGGTCTGACCAGCTACAATCCATATAGGGTACCAACTCCATCTGGAGAGGGTCCATGTTAGCTAGCAATACATATATATATATACTTGAAAATCCTTGTAAACCTCGTGGTAATTAAATCAAAATCCAAGTCAAAACACCCATGATTTTTCCCTAAATACAATGGATTTAAAATTTTCAGGCATCCGAAACCGGTTCCCTAACTTTATTTTAAATCATTAAATCCAAGAGCCAAGTTTCCCCTTTTAAAAATAATCCCCTTCCATAACCCAAAATGGTGATAACAATTAAAAACCATATTCTGAGAAAATTATTTAAACTCACGGGAAAGGTATGAACCTCTTTCCCGGCTAACTTATCTTTAAAAAGTATTAATTTCCCAAATTTTTCCAAAATCACCATAAAACTCAACATGGAGGAAATTTCATAAATAAAGGAGAAACTTAATAATAATATGTTGCATGCATTATATTTAAAATAAAAGTCCACTTACAGACTTAGGCCTTAGCCTGGTGAAAACCCGAATTCCACTCAAGCAAAGTCTCCACAACACGAGCCTCTTCACGTCCTGTTCCACAATTAATATTAATTTTCTCAATGCTAGAATAATAATTAAATAATTTAGATGTTCACATTTGTGAGCGTACAACTCGCTCATCGTCACCACACTTCTCCAATTGTCAACTAAAAATCTCTGACCTTCACCAACAACTTAGAACTCCTTAAAATATTTCTTAAACCTTAACTGACAATAATCGATGGTCAAAATAATATTTTATTATCCGCCAATATTACTAAACTTGAAAAATTCCAAAACCTAACCAAAACTCCTCCGAAAATTACCAAATTTAAACCATAGACTCTTCACATTTTATACTATTTAATGGACATGAAAAACTGCCCAAAACAACCGGTAGAAATTCTGGCCAAAATTCTGGCAACCAAATTTTATCAGTAGCTCCGTCTCATCATTCAGAACAATTTTCTAGTTCAACTCGAAGGCCAATTCAACCTCTAACTAGGTCAATCGATGAAAATTGTAAAAACCCGAAATTTGTTTTTAAACTTCAAAACTTCAAATCTTCGATTCTCCCTCCACACTCCAAATCAATTCACAAAACTTTAGGGATGAGTAGTACTCCTAAAACCCATTCTAATCATATATAGAACTTACAATTTGGTGGCATGAGGAGGGAGAAATCCGATATAGACTCAACATTGTACACTAGACAAACAAATCGACATTTCTCCTAAACTAATGCGAGGTAGGTCGAAAGGCTTACCTAGAATTGAAGTAAACTCATAGACTGTCATTTTGAGACCGGTGCGACGACCTATGGTGGAGCGACGGCGGCGCGGTGGCGGAGAGAATGTCCGAAAGAGAGGAGAGAGGGAAAGAAATTTTCTAATTTTTTTACTTTCCACCTCGGGTAAGTTTTTTTATATTACTTACTATGAATAGTAACTTTTGTTTTTAAATCAGAACTTCTTCATACGATCTCCGATTTGAGTATGCTACGTGTCCACGAACTCGTATCGACATCCTCTACGACTTTCATGAAGAAATTTTTCCCAAGTTCTTGACTTAACGAAAAGTCAACTTTACGGTCAAACAGTTACTTTAAATGGTAAAAGACCAAAGTAACTAACCGTAAAATAATTTTAAGATCGGGATGTGACATTATGACATGTTCACACTTAAACTTCCATAACTCTTTCGTCAGAACAGATATGAACTAACCACTTAAACCACTGGAAACTAGGCTCACGTAGCTTTCCAGTGATATAAAGTTGGGGTTCTGGTTCACGTAGCTTTCCAGTTGGGGTTAGTTCAGATTTGAAGCGGACGTTCGTGCTTTTGAAAAAAAATGCGGACGATCCACGCATCAGCAATCTACTCGTTGGCACAATTGTTCAACTTTAAGCTATTTACGTGGGTCCCAACGACATCCTCCATCTTCTCTAATCTTCTAGCTTCTGGGGCATCTCTTCAAAACCTGCATCCTCGTAGCATGCCCGGACTTGATATGAGGCTAAGGAGTCAGCCGACTCAAGGCCCAAGGTCCCAAGAGGTCTAAAAGAAATTAACATGTGTGTATATATATATATATATATAGTACGGATCTGAAGCGGATGTCCATGCTTTTGAAAAAAATGCGGATGATCCACGCATCAGCATTCTACTCGTTGGCACAATTGTTCAACTTTAAGCTATTTACGTGGGTCCCAACGACATCCTCCATCTTCTCTAATCTTCTAGCTTCTGGGACATCTCTTCAAAACCTGCATCCTCGTAGCATGCCCGGACTTGATATGAGGCTAAGGAGTCAGCCGACTCAAGGCCCAAGGTCCCAAGAGGTCTAAAAGAAATTAACATGTGTGTATATATATATATATATATAGTACGGATCTGAAGCGGATGTCCATGCTTTTGAAAAAAATGCGGATGATCCACGCATCAGCATTCTACTCGTTGGCACAATTGTTCAACTTTAAGCTATTTACGTGGGTCCCAACGACATCCTCCATCTTCTCTAATCTTCTAGCTTCTGGGACATCTCTTCAAAACCTGCATCCTCGTAGCATGCCCGGACTTGATATGAGGATGAGGAGTCAGCCGACTCAAGGCCCAAGGTCCCAAGGGGTCCAAAAAAATTAACATGTTTCTCTTATTTCAAGTACATATACTTAATTACATGTTAATTGAGCTCAATCTTTACCTAATTAGATAAAAAATAGTGACATTTAAAGACGCCCAAACAAGTTTAACCAAATTATATTAATTATTTTGTATTTTAAGATCTATGTACTCCATTCAAATATGTTAGATATATGATTACTAAAATATTAATAATTATAATTCGATTACTAAAATATTTAGTTATATGATAACCTCAAAATGTATCCGGATATTACATGTTGCTTTTTGTTTTTATGTTAGTTCTTGAAAAACATTTACTAAAGAAAAATGTATTTTTGACGTTTGAGGGCCTAATTTTAAAAATTTGACTTAGGTTTGAAAATATCAGGTCCGGACCTGCCTCGTAGTACCCCAAATCCTTCACCACTTCCTTGATAAAACTTGACACTATCAACATTCAATCGACAAACTCAGAATCAAAGCCACAATATTAACTTACCTAAAGGATCATTAGTGACTAGCCATTATAACTTGGTAGGTCGGGACAATTCTCAAACCAGATTAATTTCCGCCACTGAATCAAAACTCCTCATTCAACCAACCTGTTTTTGATGTTCTTATTTCTAGTATCTGTTTGATTTTATTGGGTTTTCTCAGCGATACGTCGTCATCCAACTCCAATAAAGCCATGGCTAGCCATGCAAGCTAGTGTAAAAGACGACCACACAGATCGACAGATGATAAGACATATTGGCAGACTAGCAGAGGATTGACTTATGACAAAAAGGAGGATGATTTGCACTCTGTGTTTTGTTTGGCAACGATGCCCTCAACTTCTAATTTGCATATTTCTATAATTTCCATTCATGGTTGTCTAGTTGATTTACATAAGTTGTTTATGGGTTATTGTTGTGAATCTCAGATTCAGAGAGTTAATTATATATTTTTGAGTTTAGACTAAGGGGAGCTATAATACTTGATTGATTCCAATACAACCAAAACCAGTAACTCCCCTTATACGTTCAAATCAAATTGTACCTAAATAACTCCAAATTGGAATTAGCTATCGTAGATACATTCCCAAGTTCATGAGAGGATTCATGGTTTTAGTTCAGCCACAACAACACCACCACAAACTCAATTGACTCAGAAGAGCTTTACGGCTACACATTGACACACGTCAGTCCTCACCTTCTTATTTCTTTTAATTGCTACTAGATTTCTCAAATTCTGCCATTAATACCCATACTGTGCTTCACTCCAATTAAACACGACCCAGATTCAATTCTTATTCTGGAACTCAAAGCAGCATCAGACATGAACACAGAGATTCCCGTATAGCTGTTGCGCATGATCAACTCATCCACCCACGAAGACGATTAAAGTCGTTGCTCGCCGGGAAAGCCGATACTTCGCCGGAAAGCTCAAACCTTTAAAGCTTTGAAGACCTCTAAATCCGTGCATACACAATCCACCACCACACATACATGTTGATATTAAGAAAAAGAAAGGGAAGCCAGCGGTCCGATGCCCAGAGACCGATGGAGGTATGTCGGTCAGATTCTTCCTCTGGTCAGCGACCTCTCACTCAAGCTTTCTATTCGCTTATTAAGGTATATTTTTATGGATGATAGTTAAAGCTTTATAAATTAATTAAGATTTATATAGTTTATTAATTTAACAAAGTATTAACTAACGGTTAAATTAGCCAGCGAGGGTAGATTTACCAAAACCTCTAGGGTTTTGAAAGCAAGGCGGTGGTGGCAGTTCTACTACGTTACCAATCACCAGAGACGTCGTTTGGCGTCACGATCTAATAAGAGAGGGACAAAGGCTCCTGGCTCTTCTTTCAATGGAATTTTTTCGGCTGCGGTGTGTGAGGGACGTGAATCTAAAATTTGGTGACGATGCTATTGGGCTCCAGTTCTCATCAGTGGTTGTGAGACCCCGCACGTTTTTACCGTGGTTAATGACGAGTTACTGAGATTTAAGTCGCATTCGGTAACTTCGCGAGTTAATGACCACGTTCATTTTTGAGTTTTTCTAAGTTCTTCAAATTTCTCATTTAAGGACTCAGTATCATAGTATGTGTCGACATGAGTCTCCCAGTATTTTCAGAATATTTTTCGGAGCTTCCCTTCATTTTCTGTGAATTTTTGAAGTTTCTAGTAATTTTTAATTACCATTCTGGTAAAACAGTTTTTACCATTTCAGATTTACCTTTTTACCTTCGTTGAATCTGGGCGGTTGGATCGATCCCAGATTGAATCTAGACCGTCTATTTTCCTATAAATATAGGTTAGAGGTTTGACTCGGCCAATTTCGGGTCAACCAGAGATCACCGAGCTCTCTCTGCCTCTGTTGTCCTCCGCCCGACGCCGGCGGCTCCAACCACCATCGGACGTAGCACCACCACCACCAGCGGAATCGCCTCTCTCTATCCATGTTCACAAATCTCCCATTCATCTATCTCCTTCTCCAATTCTAAATCAAGAACCCTAAGCCCCAAATCAGTTCTTCCTCCGATTCATCCTTCTTCGGCGACGCAGTTGTTCCCCAAAGGTAATCTCTCTCCTTTCCTTCGATTTTGATCCCCCTTAAGCTTTGATTTGAGTTTGGGACCTAACCCTTCTTTCCTCTCTTCTCTAGGTTCCTCTATGTCGGAGTCACCGGCCACCGTGACGCCACTGGCGTGTGTAAAGCAAGGAAGAGGACCCGAGGCAAGGAACAACAACTTGGCCCTTAGAGCAGTAGAGGAAACTCGAGGCTTGGTCTCGGTGGAGAGGGAAGGAGCCGAGGAGGAGGTACTGGACAAAATCTTGGTTTTAGTTTTGGTTCTGTTGTTGCTGCTGTGTTGTATGGTTGGTAATTGATGGATTAATTGGTTTAATTGTGATGAGAAGTTTATAGTGGAGTACAGAGGGGAGGCTGCAGCTTGTGAAGTCTCTGTTGACAGGGCAACAGTTTGATAAGGGATGTGGAGGTAAGGAACTGAGAGCAGTTGAGATTTAAATGGTAAGGCTCACGGTTTCAGAATATGAAATTGATATTGGCAATTAGCATCTGTACATTTAGTAGAGGATGAATGATCATTAGGATAAATAATAGGAATTGGTGGAGTTGCTTGGAGTTTAGCTAGTATAAATGGTCTTCAGTTTTAGATGGTTGTTTGTTGTTGTGGCTGAAATCATGATTTTCTTATGTTTCATGTCGTAACTTGGTAATTAGAGTAATGGGGAAGCTATGGCAAAATTCCGGCAAGTTGACCGGAATCTGGCAGAGGATTCCGGCAGATCACCGGAATCCGGTAGAATGCCGAGGAGGTAGTCTTCGAATCCCTTTAAAATGTGTTGTTTACGTTTAGTCAAACTAAAGGTGTTGTAATCAAAAATTATATATAAGGAAACTTGCTAAAAATGGAAATTAACCGTAATTAGAATCTTTTCATTTTAGGAAACTTTCTATTTTGGAAACCTACTAATTTGGAAAACTTTTCATTTTGAGAAAGATTCCATTAAGGGAAAGTTTCCATTTTCGGAACAATGATTTAGTAAAGATTTGAAGTTCGACGAAATTTGATAAAGTGTTAAATTGTTATCGAAAAATGATAACTGAAATTCTGGAAGTGTCAAGTTGACCGTTTTAAGTAAAAATGGGTGATTCATATTATCGATGTATCGACTCTTAGTGAATAAATTGGTTTTAGACACATTGGGTGTCCATAGTAATTCAACGAATTATTATGTGACACCCTAACGTCAAATTAAACATGGTTAAAGAAAGTTTGAAAGTTAAGTCAGACTTCCGGTGATTGAGAAAATAGTCGATAACTGGAAAAGCAACTTAAAAGTTAAAGTGTCATAAGGAGTTGGTTGGTCAACTTAGTCAGTGTGGTCATTCCTGGTCAAACTAAGAATGCTGAGGTCTATTGGACTGTTATTGTTTCTTCGTTGCTAAGCTACTCTATTTCTGCAATGATTCATTAGACTAGGTAGCTTACGAGGTGACCTCGGTTTATCCGAGGCGATTCCTGAAAGCTTGGAGCTTACGTAAGGAACGACAAGTCTAGGTAGGGAAGCTAATCCCCTTTTAATAGTGGTTTTGCCTATATATGAAAGTGCATGGTTTTTGTATGCTCATGGTCGATGCCTCGGGAAAGTTTTCATTATATTATGTGATAAATGATTTATGATTGGGACAAGAAAACCTGAGGCTAGACGTAAATGATTTTTATGTGATGACTTGGATCAAAAAGTAGTACCGTTATCCTGATTTCTGGTGCTTGGTCTGAGAGTGGCGGGATCTAGTATATAGTACTTCCACGATGTCGATGACTGTGAAACTCTGGAGGTGCAATGCCCTGTTTATTTTATTTTCCAGCTTACGCTTGTCTCATACAGAGTTAAGCGAGCCGTAAGTGCGGTGTGTACTGCGAGTGATGTGTTGGACATTAGCTGTAAATGGACACTCTCGCTACTATTCGTCTTCAGACGCATATGTAGTTGGCCTCGGTTTGCTGTATAGACAAACCCGGGATTCGACCACCTAGATCTGTGAAGTCTTACAGGCTGTATTTGTTTATTGAGCGCTCTAGCCCCTATTTTAGCATACTGCACAGTTTTTTCCAAAATATATAAAATGATGATTTGTGTGCCAAGGATTTTTCTAAATGGTTTTATTCAGAGCTCAAATCTATATGTATATATATATGGTTTTATGGATTTCAAACCTATCATTGGTGAGCCTATATGTGAGCACGCGTGGACGACGCTCACCCCTACAACAGGTTGTTTGCAGGTATTGTGTACTATGACGGGATAGATAGAGAGAGTTGTGTGTGTGGAGCCTCATTTCCTACTCAGTGTTTTGTCCGAGCCATAGATACTTGACATACTTTATCCTTCGAGTCATTTACTAGAGTACTTAACATAAACAATAAAGATGTCTTCCTGATTTATCAACCTTGTTGTACGTTTTTATTGTTGTCGCTAAAATTTTTAATTGTCCCTTTAATTTGTCCACCTTCCGCGAAATTGGAAAAATTTGGATGAATGTTTTAAGAAACTATCGTGGTGTCACTTGAGTTTAAAAATTAATTTTATTTTACCTACTAAATCTCCTACGACTTTAGGCTAATAAGTTGTCGGCACGTTCTTCGAACGTGTTGGCTTCTTATTGGCTTAAATTCGTGGCCACTGTAACTCCCTCTCCCGGGCCGCTACAGTGGCCTTCCAAAGACGACCATCTTCTTTCGCGAGATGAGATCAGAGTTTGCTGGTCATTATAGGTGATTCAAGAAGACGCGAGTTCTAAAGGACGACGTTGAGTTTCATAGGTGCAACGACGGTGGTAGAAGCAGAGACTTAGGAGGAGGATTTACAGTCCATCTCCTCGGTCGTAGGGGTTCTCATCAGATTCTAGAAAGGATGGCGATGTCAGGGAGACCACCATATTGAATTAGCGGTTGTTACAGATCAAGCAACAAAGCCAAATCTTGTACAATTAGGAATGACAGTGGTGGGATGAATGTGGGATGGGCCTTTGGCCTTAGCTCATTGCAATCTCTTTCCTCTTTTTAGGCTCTGTTAGGTTGTGATATGGGTTTTACTTTTCGAATTGCATGATCAGATCCTTACATATCCAATTGAAGAGTATACCCCCCTTTTGATAGAAAGGTACACCAAAATGCACTATAGGCATCGAATCATTAAGCTGAGGTACTTTGATTTGGTTATGTAGGTTATTGCTTGCTTTCAAGACCAAAAATTCCATTGGTGGACACAAGTTTTTTTAGTTAGCTTTTTTTGTAGCTTTTGTAGGCTCTTTGAGTTGTATCGGAGTTTTGCTCTCGGTTAACCAGTCTTTGGACTTGTATTGGAGTTTTACTCCCGCTTGTTTCATTGTGTTGAGATCGATATTGGCTTTACACAAAATGGAATTTATCCAATCTTTCAAAAAAAATAAGGGCATTAGACCATTTGCACAAAAAATAATCAAACTTCATTCCAATGAAAATAAGATTTTGAAACCCAATTAAACGAAATATACACTTATTTGTGCTCAAATACACAAATATTCATTAAAACTATATTAAAATAATTTTTTTCAAGACATTATTACCATTGACTCTTGTACATACATAGAGAAATAAAATAGAAGAGAGAGACGACTTT